>CM069442.1:12748320-13235820 GCA_035610835.1 Ophiura sarsii | reverse complement strand
CAGGTCTGTTTCCTAATAAATATTTGACCGAACCAACGAATAAAACAAATAACTACTTGATATGGATTATATAATTGCTTGCATTTTGAAGTAGCAAATTAGCTTTACTCCCCTCCCCACTCCTCCCTCCTACCCAAATAGAGGTTATGATGATTTAGACAAAATGGTCCTTCAGAAAAAAGTAACATTTGATATGATGAATTATTATCTCATTCTTGTAAATATATAGGTGGACATGCAGAAATAATAAAGAAGCTACTGAGGGAAGAATGGGTTGAGGAAGAGATTCAGGTACAGTGCAACATTTTTTCAAACGCTCCTGTTTTTTAAAGCACATTTCAGGGAAATGTTTGCAATTATTTTTATTTTTCTTTCGAGTTAATGATTTTTTTTCTCGAGATTTTTTGACTTTTTTGACATTAGAAAATTTCTGAAAATTCACTAACGTTTCCCGAATGTTTTGGGGAAAATACACCCAACCGACCGATTCAACCTTCTACCTGAGAGGTCCGTTTTCCCCGTAGAACATGTTTTTATATTATGGAAGGTCTTATGGTATAACATATTGAAATGCATTTTCAAATGTGCAGCCAATGGCAATACCCATTTGTATTTTTAGCTATTTTGGGCTATTTTGCCCATTTCATAAAATATGCCCAAATTCTTCCAAGCTACTGACTCAAAAGAGTAAAATATATCAAATAAAGGACTTAAGTGTTGCAAGGTATTATGTTTCATCTTTACTGACGGGTAATGTCAACTCGTCAACTTTAACGTTAAGGATGGCATTATGTATGCAATTGACATAAAAAGGTGCCTTCTTGGTGTTATTAGATTTGAGCGCCGCTTTTGATACAGTGGATCAACACATATTGCTTCAAAGACTAAATCAATGTATTGGAATTGATGAGACAGCTCTCAACTGGTTTAAAAGCTACTTGGATGGAAGAACGAGCCGCATTTTTATTAATGATGTACTCTCCGAGTCAAAACCTTTATATAGATTGTGGTGGACCAAATATGTTCACTGTTTATACTCTTCAACTTGGACAAATCATTCAAAAACACAGTCTGTCGTATCATATGTATGCGTATGATACGCATATTTACACCACTTTCAATCCCAAAGATCAGACATCTATCAACATTGCACTTTCGTCAATTGCTTCTTGTATTGCTGAGATAAAATCATGGATGACCATGAACTTTTTTGAAATTAAATGACAACAAAATTGAGTTCCTGTTTCTTGGTTCACCTCATCCCACACGTATCATGCCTACTGTTGAACATAACATTGGAGATAGTTCCATACAACCGACAAAAAGTATGAGTATTAGTTAGGCGTTCTCTTTGATTCTAAGATGTTTATGTCAGTCTATATTGCCAATCTCCGTCGTAATATAAGCTTCCATCTACGCAACATGTTTAGAATTCGCCGATTTCTGAACTACAATTCATGCCACC
The DNA here is from genome assembly GCA_035610835.1 of Ophiura sarsii. NCBI lineage: Eukaryota > Metazoa > Echinodermata > Ophiuroidea > Amphilepidida > Ophiuridae > Ophiura > Ophiura sarsii. The sequence goes on along the minus strand of CM069442.1, from coordinate 13,234,355 downwards.
ACGTACTTGATCATGGAAATTCGCTACTTTTTGGTTCAAACGAATCTGATCACAACAAAAAACAAAACTGTGCAGCGCGCCTCGTCTGTGGAAGCAGAAAAAGAGACTCGCCATCTTCGTTTGCTCAACGACCATCATCGGCTCCCGCTGCGACAGCGTATTATATACAAATTGTGTGTTCATATTTAAATGTATTAATGAAACTGGACCGATGTTTCTTAATCAGTGCATTGCACAATATGAACCTGGTCGACCTGGCCTTCGATCCGGGTCTGATCGATCTCTCCTAGTTGTTCAACGTACAAAAAACTCTGCCGCAGATAAATCTTTCACTGTTGCTGGTCCTAAACTATGGATCGATCTACCCATCAACATCAGACTCTGTGAATCCTTACAATTTTCAAGAAACACTTGAAGACTCACCTGTTTCCTATGTAATGTTCTTTGTGATGTAGTACTAGTTTTTTGTTTATTTCTGTACATTTTTTGTTATTTTTGTTGTTGCCAGCGCCGTGATCTAAATGAAATAGCGCTTTATAAAATCTCGTAGGGGTGTATTATATGTATGTAATCTATTGTATTCTATTTTTGGCTCTGGCAACACTGATAGTTTTGAAATATTAAGAATATGTGCCTTTACTCAAATTTGGTACTAACAAAATCAATTTGCCCGGGCACTCAGATTTGTTTTCTTATTGGTTTTGAATATAATAGTCATTACCCATTCAATTCTGGAAAGAACTGCTTGGTCTGAACTGTACACACACACATTTTCACTGCGTAATCACACAATATGCAATGATATCATCAACATCGTCGGTATAAACATTAACGACATACTGGGCTCTAAATATTCTGTTTGCACATTTACTAGAACACCATATGGCTATTATGTGCTATCTGAACTGGTCAGGTATGGGGATGATAGGAAGTGCGTACACACACCACTTCACTACGTATCCACACACTAAGCAATGATATCCTATAGAAACCAAATTTTAGTGCAATTATTTTTTTGGTAGTTGTGGTCATAGAAACAATCAGAACTTCAAAACTATCGACTCGATTGTTATGAATGAAGTACATTATCAGACTACGGAAAAGGAATTTGCTCAATGTATATCCTGGATTTTATCGTACCGATTATTGACTTTGGATTAGCCAACATCAAAGAACCTGGTCAGGGACTTTTTGTGTTAGGCGTATTTAGATATAGTATGTGGTGTTGGTCTTTTTAAACTCTGAAACAGAGCTTAGTTCCCGCAAATATGGCCGTATGGTGTGCTAGTAAATTTGCAAGCAGAACATTAAGGGCCCAGTATGTCGGTTATGTTATACCGACGATGTTGATGATGATACGTGATCATTATTCGTGGAATAAAGGAATGATGCATTGCACTTGTAACCATTTCAGTAATTGATTGACCAAGTTCGTCCATTTGATGAAGTTTGTTCAATTGTAAAATGTTTTAGTTTCCAACAAAATAGCCTATTATAGATTTGGTTATAATTTCAGCTATACCATTCCAATAATGAAATCCCTAACCTCTATCTGACAACGTACCTATATTTTCAGAAAGGGAAACTGATATCTCATGTATTTGTCAAATAAAATCTGTCTTAATGGTGCTTACAGTCCCAGAAGTCTGCCACCGAATCTGGAGACATAAGGAAAGAGGCCAAATGGAGCAAACGAAATCTCCTCACTGTTAGTCCTGGATACCTTCAGCTTCGTAATCCGAGAGATGTCCTTACCAGCGTAGATTTGTCGGATAACAAGGAACTTTGCGACATTCCTGGGGATTTGCTATGGGGCCTGCCAACTCTGGAGACGTTAAGATTGTCCCGCTGCAAGTTGACTGAGATTCCAAAAATCACATCTGATCACCATATTGATAATCTGAGGTAGGCCTATTAGTCGGGTATATACAGAGGGTTAGAGTGCACATTCATCCGCAGTTAGGTATGTAAATTAAACATAATATCATGGTACAACCTAGATATTAATGATAAGCGTATGTGCTAAACATAATTATTTTATATTTTGGCTGTTTTTCATTCAAACTGATTCCATAGACTCCATCGATATTTTCGTCAGAAAATAGCCTCCTCACCCATTCAATTATGGAAGGGCTGGGTCACGTGATTGAAAGATCGGTCTCAGATGGATCGACTATAGATAGAATGTTATTTTACCCCCTTGTACCCCTTTGTCTTATTGTAAACACAGTGTTTTTTATTTAAAATTTCTTTCAGACTTCGCTTACTAGATTTGTCGGAGAACAAGCTCGAAAAAATCCGTACGGACATCTTCATGATTCCCAGTCTAACCCGTTTAGAGCTACAGCACAATACTATGCATACCATTGATGGTAATAAGAATCTGTACTATGCAGACAAGTAAAATTAATAATGTTTGGAAAATATGCAGTTCAGACCTATATAAAGACAAGTTTACAACTTTGCTATCTCCCTGCGGTGAAAATGGGCGAACCCGCGATTCCTAAACAACGAATCAACACAAAGCGCGTGGTACGAGTATTCAACGGCGCGCACGCAGAGTGCATTAGACACTTTAAATGCACTCCGCGTATTTTAGTTCCTTCGTACATATTCTAATTTGTTCAACACTACTAAGAGTGTATAAATAAAATGTATTACAAACAACAAACAGTTCTACTTAAAATAACACCTCCCTCAGATATCAATGGCATAAAGTGGCGGTGTGAGAATTTAAAGGATCTTAATATGGAACACAACCTTCTGGAAAACATCCCACCCGGAATTATAGCAGCAAGTCGTTTACAAACATGGAATGTGAGCAACAACCATCTGACAGCCTTGCCATCTGCTTGGACATGTCCACTGGTAACGTATACAAAAGTGTAATTGGTATCAAACATATAATATATACACTAAACGAGCAATTATCCCCTCCACAATGATAAGATATCGCATTCACACACACGTTCTAAGATCATGAAGAAGATATGATGCTATTAGTAAACACACGTAACGATAAAAGGAGTTAAAAGGCGTTTTTTTATATATAGGCCTAGGATGTTATTGATTTGTTTGGAACACGGTGTGCGATCGAAACCGGTATGGCGTGTAAGGATGTATGGTGAGATGTGATTCATTTCGTACAAATTGTCACTGATGAGCATATATACTAGCACTGATATCCCACATAAAACCAATTTAGTACAACTTTTGTGTTTGTTTTGATCTCGCTATTTAAGTCATCATAACTTAAACAGTATCCACTGTTCTATGAATGAGGTCTCAAATTGCTCGTTTAATGTAAATTTTAGATACTAATTACTGATTTTAATTTAGCTAACATTAATAACTTGGTCAGTAACCTTTTGTGTTAAGTGTACATACAATATTGTACTGTAGGTTACCGTGTCGTGTGCGTGCACGCGGTTAATGAAGCCACCAACACTGCAAACGTTGAGTAACTATGCAACAGTTCAACAGTTGCGTAAAAGATGTCCAATACCGTTGGCTAAAATGGTTGATCAACAGTTGGGCAATCATTATTACTCAACAGTTGCACAATTTGAATTACACAACAGTTTGGTATTATTAATTAACCATTTTTGGGCATTTAAATACCAACTGTTGCTTAATTTGTAAATTGTTTTCATTATATATATTGAGCATTTATGTATAGCAACTGTTGCTTAAATGTACCCATATGTTGGGTGTTTTAATGCTAATTGTTGCTTATTTGTGACATGTTTTTTATTATATATGGCGCATTTGTTTTTATTGCAACTGTTGTTTAATTTATCAAATGTACCCATATGTTGGGTGTTTTAATGCCAAATGTTGCTTATTTGGGACATGACAAAATAAGCTTATTCCCATGGACGACCACAAAAATTTAGACCGATCTATCACATCAACTTATTGACAGACCAAGCTTCAAACATTCAGATCAGATGACACAAACTCTGATGTTGATGCGGATTAACCGTTTTATTTACCAGACTATAATGTATCCAGATCCAGAGATCTCAGCTCGTGCACAAGATGCCATGATGATTGCATGACGAATGCGTATCACGAAATGGAGTGTTTTTTTGGACAACAGTTGCCTAAAATTTACATGTGCGTAACTTGCATCAGCTGTTGCGTGATTTTCCTCAATGCTCATGTAACGGTTGCTGAAGTGGAATATTTCTCCTTAGAATCGAGGATTTAAGCAACAGTTGATCAACAAAAACCACATGAGTAAATCTTAACATAAGTTGCGTGATTGCCTGAGACAAATACTCAACAATTGTCCAATTGAAACAATTAACGCAATATTTTAGCAACAAAAATTGTTTTGCTCAACATTGGGTAGTTTTTACTTTTATACAACACTATAGATTTTACATATCGAGGGACCAAAAAGACCAAAAGGCCTCATCTCCATTTTTTTCAAAAATGAGATTTTGGTATCAAAATGTTCAGAAATAAATTCTCTTTCCAGTAACACAGCCTTATCTCCATAACACAACCCCTTTTAAAGTTATAGCCAGTATCACCAGTCAGGGCAAATGTCCACATCTGGCAATCTGTAATATGTTTCCGAATCTGGAAACATATTGCCAAATCAGGCCAAATTGCTCTTTTTGCAATTGGTTATTTTTGTAGATTGAAAAACTACTTGTGCATGTTCAGTTAATCGGTTACTTAATTTAATAAAGTCAAAATCATAACCACTTATCATAAAGCGTAAATTGCAAAATTTGTGGTATTTATTTTCGCGACTTTGAGCCTGTAATATATTCGCAAAATTAAATAGATTGCAAAATTAAGTAGTTTTTGCCTCTGGAGTCTTCATTTGAAGTTAGGGAATCACGGTTTTTTATAAATCATGCTCATACATTTTGACAGTGAGTAATTAATTAATTATGGGACTAATTAATCGTCAATTGCCAAATAATTTGACTTCCAATATTTGTTTGTGTTCTTATTTATTCGAACATGACTTATACATCAATGTTATATAATTAAATATCAATATTAAATATCTTATGACCATTTTTGACCAATAAGATAATTAATTAGTCACTTACTTAATTAATTAAGCCTTTTGCTTTAAACCATATCAAACCTCACTGTCAAAATTTATGAGCCTTGGTCAGAACTTAGACAATTATTTTCTGAGCATGATTCATCAAAAACCGTGATTCCCTAACTTAAAGACTCCAGAGGCAAAGAAATACTTAATTTTGCGATCTAGTGCCGGTTGAACAAATGGTATGCGATAATGTTAGCTTCTAATCACAGCACTATTCGCTTTCAACAGAAATCTCTACATGCCCAACATAACAGTCTGTCCGAGCTTCCGGATTTGGATAACTGGAGACGGACCCTCAACACATTGGATTTATCGACCAACAACTTCAGCCTTTTTCCTTTGTCAGCTTGCAAACTTTTCGTTTTGGAGAATCTCAACTTATCTTGCAACCAAATCTGGAAATTGCCAGATCAACGGGATTGGAATACATACAGGCTGCGCATTCTAAATCTAGCCAACAACCAACTCATTTTCTTCAGTAGTGAAGTGAAAGAAATGTGAGTGTTCGTTTCTGCTGAAAATTGTGATGCGATCTGTGAAAACCCGTCAGATGTCGCAAAATGTGAAATAAGGATTATGGGTAAAATTAAAAAAAATAAAAAAATAAAAAAATTAAACTTTTATTTTTATTTTTTCATATTTTGTTTAGAAAATTAATTTCTAATACTTTATATCATCCCCTTTTATGAAATTTCACCTTCAAAAACTTACTTCAGTTACTTTTCTAATTAGCCTTATAATGTTATTCTATTGAACTATGTAAAATACTTAGGTATTCATATCACTAGGAATCTGTCAGATCATACTCACGTCAATGAGGTCATTTGTAAAGGTAATAAATTGATTGGCTATATTAAATCCATTATCAATAATCATGAGGACTTTGACAGGGTGTATTATGGTGATCTGTTGTGGAGGTCACTGGCACTATAAATTATGCATGCGCGATTACTACTTATAGTGCTAGTGACTACAAAAAACTTGAATTTCTTCAATTTCAAATGGCAAGAAACCCGTCGGATGTCGCAAAATGTGATGATGATACAAAACTATGCCTAATCTTAGGTAGTAATTGTTTGTCTGTCACCCCGTTGGTAAATAACTATTCATGCACTGCATTACTCGATAGACATTTTGATGTCTTTTGTAAGTCATACTTAAAACGTGCATGGTCATGTAGGACAGTGTTATTAAGTAATAATGATCATTAATCAATATATCACGCTCCACGTGTCAGGACTCAATGAGCCCATCTCGATGTATATAATTTATATAATTTTCATGATTTCATGAGTGTATGATTTCTTATCTCTCTTGTTTGTATTACTGTTTTTTTTCCTATCTTTTGATGTATCTTACTTTATATTTGGTGGATGCACCACCATCTGTTGGTGGGTGCCGCTGTTTTGAAAGCATTTTCCGAATAAATAAATAAATAAATAAATTAGAACATATATCCGGTTGTGATATCTGCTAATTGAATGATCCGTTCCCTTGAAATATTCTTAATCACGCATTTTTAAAAGGTTAAGCAAATTTATACCAGGTTACAAAAATATCGCTGACATTTATATGAAACAATTATACAAACCGGTATTTGACCAAAATGGCAATATTATACCCCCTTGGAACCATAAAGACGGGAAAGGTCGGTGTTCCTCCTGTCCTTATTGGTACCACTCTAGCTGTGCCCCTTTACATGGTACCGATTTGTTTCCCTCGATAGGTTAAAGAAAAAAACAGTCGAGACGGCTAGACAAAGGGCATGGAGACAGCTTACTGGTGGATCATATGTTCCGGGGTGGCTACGAGATATAACGGCGAAAGAACTTGGTGCACAAAACACTTTACCTGTTGGTGTTGCTTCACGGTTAGACGAAATCGACCTTAGTCATAACCGAATACAAGCACTGCCGGAATCAATCTTTGAGATGAAAAAGTTGCAAATATTGCGCCTTAGTGGGTAAGTTGCATTTTTGTTTAAAAGTTAGCATACTTTGCAATAACTTTTCCAGTTGTACGATACGGAATAAATATTGTCGAATTCTGCAACAAGTACATGCATCCCATCTAAAGTATAACAGGTCTGTGCGTACTCATTGGAATCAATCACATTTCGATTCAATATGCTAATATCTTGGAATTACACATTATTCCATTTTGTAAAACATCAAAAAGTGTCTGTACACAATTTGGCCATCCAGGATAAGAACCAGTTACCACTCTAAATACTAGACTACGAGGATTTGGCGGGGATAGGCATTTAATCCTACATTAATGTTGTTATTCCAAACACAATATTGTTTGGTACGAATAAATACAATAGGAGCAACATGTAAATTAACAGCCGACAAGTGCCACTGGACACTGGACATATACGATAAAAACACTCCTTTCCGTGTGTTATTGTTATTTGTCATTTCTCTGTATTATCGCGTTGATACCAAAGTTGTCACCTAACAACAAAGATAAACCATGATAAGCACTATTTAAAGAAAATTGATCACTTTTCATAAGTCACATTTTCAACGCACGCAAGCCGCGAGAAAACGCTGTGCGTGGCACTTTGAATGGCCGGAAATGAAATGGATATTGATCACACAGTGCGTTGGGTCGTGCCTGGGCAGGCGGGCTATTTGATTTGATTATGAACAGGCAACCTGTGATCTTTTCTTTCCGTGTAGTGAATTGAAAATGTGACTAAGTAACTAAGTTTCTTTAAATGGTGCTAATCATGGTTTATCTTTGTTGTTAGGTGGCAACTTTGGTATCAAATTGCGCCAGTAAGATTCATCCAAATGTCTATTTAGTCTGTTTGGTCAACAAATAATCGAAAGTTACTCTAAAGGACCTAAACGAAGTGTATGACTTTCTTTTGTTAAGCACTTTACTTGATGGTTTATACTGGCGTACACTCAATGTGGAAAATCTAAAGTGGTATGATCTGCGCATTGCTGTTTTGTTTAGTTCTGGTTTTCTTGTGCTTGATGTAGATTGGCTGTGTTTTCCGGTAGAGCGTTCCAGTCTTGTATAAGTCTTCTTTTGACATATGAATGAGTGTTTGTAACCGTCCTTGTTTGTGGAAATAGTGGAATATGCCAGCGGATATGAATGTCGTGATTGTCATTGGGCAGGCTTCAGGAGGTCGTCGATGGGCAGTGACGGTTTACCGGAGTCTCGCTTGGTGGAAGATGCAGAGACGTCTGGTAGTTCTCGTGATGTTTAGAGGTCCAGCTTTAGAGGTCCGGCTTTAGTGCAACAGGCCATAAACCATTCCAAAATTAATGTTCGTATTAAGGCCATCATTAAAATGTGAATGATCCAATATTGGTACTTTCACAGAGTTCGTATAGCATTTACAAGTATGTGATATGCATCTGATTTACATACTGTTTTACGTTGAAATAATCAAAAAGCCGTTTTAGCATTTTAAAAATCTAATTTTGGGGTGAAAAATTGAAAACTTTTTCTTAGAAACACAAGTGTTTCTAGCCATACCCTTATGCCATCTAATACGTGTTCTTTCATATCTGAGGGAACACATCGTCAACTAGTTAGTATTCCTTGTAATTGTTCAATGACAAATTGAACATAACTAAACTGACAAATGATTTCCAATTTTGAGACAAAAAGTGGATTTTTGATATTACTTTTCAACTGTAAATCCATCCTGTGGCAAATCGTCTTATTATCGACTGTCTTATTTCACTTTAAATACTAAATGTTCTGTGAAAGCTCTAATTTTTGCATTTTCCACCAATTGCTGCATTTGTAAGAAACGTTTGGAGTGTTAAAAGCCTGTTGGAGCGTACAAGCGTGGGTGAAGGAACCAAACGATGCTGATCACAGTTTCCTTTAAAAAAAATGGGTCGGTCTTAGTAGATGAACTACTGCTGTGCTTAACAGATAGCAGGTTTTGTAATACATCGTGAGAGTAATTCAAAGATCTTATAGTAGTATACTCATTGTGAATGAGGCGTGCAAGTTATCAAGCTCTTATCTTTTTTTCTCTACTGATATTTGCAACGGGATAACGTGAACAATTTATATGTGATATTCTCGACTTCAGGCCCACTTTGCTTGATAGCATCACAAATGTACATGTATAGGCACGTGCACATGTTCAGAAATGTATGCTTCGTTTTGATCTGCCATAACCTGTCCTATTTCATTCAAACAAAAGGAATTTTAATGCTTATAATCTGCACCATCTGCTATTATTATTAAGCTTATTCTCACAATGATGACCCAGTCTTTACCATTATCTATTTGGCGTTCTTTACCCTCTAATGTTAATACATATAACTAGGTTTCAATTATTTGATTATCATTATTATATCATCTGTGTATTTAGAAATTGCTCTATTACCCGTTTACCGGACAAATTAGGACTGCTCCGAGCCTTAACTGTGTTAGACTTGTCAGATCTGAATATCCGAGAACCGAAAGAAGTAGAGCAGATCCTAAAGGACAGGGAAGGACAAGTTGAACGAATAAACTCAACAGATGCAGCTCCTATTGTAAATGCTCTCAAAGAAAGACTTCTTAAGTATCAACCATACAGAGGTGTAAAGCTGATGGTGATAGGACCGCATGTATGTATCTTAGAGAATATAAACTAGCAACCAAAAGTCTATGATACTTGGTTATAGTGTCAAAATCTTCCCAGATATTTGTTTTGGGCTGTAATATTTCACTATGAGTTGATCAAATGGGCTGTTGAATCTCTTCTCATTGATAAATTCATGTTTCCTGCAACATCTACTCATTCCATTCCATGACATTAAAGAAAATACGCATATAATGTGCTTTTGTTGAATCCCCACACAAGAAGGCAGTATTGAACTAGTTTCTTACTTATAATGTATGTTCTAATCAAAATCATATAACTTTTTGCTAATCAATTATGGATTGGTAAGGTGACGTCATTAGTCATGGGGAAAGGAAATCCCTTCCCATTTGTTGCTTCAATGTGTATGTTAAAATCTGCCATAATATGCGACGTAAAAACCTACCAATTAAGTTGAAGCTCTACTTGTGGAACGCCTCTCCAATATTAAGACTATATATCAGTGTGAATTTTTACAATAATGAAAAATAATCAAACACATAGACGGCACCACCGCCCACCCCACAAATTTTTTTTACAGACATCGACTACCTAACAATACGGACGTATTGTTGGTAATGAATTCCCATTGATAACAAAGTGATAACGTGTAAGCTTCCCGATGCGTAGATACTTGTGAGCGGCAGTGTATATTCCGTGTGAGTCAATGGAACCTAGGACTCCTAGAGATGCCCAAATGAACTGTCAAATTTCTTCCATCGGGAACCAAAACGAACAATTTTATTCTTTTGTGTCTTACATATGTATGCATTTATCTTTTATCACGTAAATCCTAAATGATCTGTGTCGGTAAAAGCACATTAAGTGCATTATCATGAATATAATAAAAAAAACGAACAGAAAGCGTACCCTTTAAGGTATTTTGGCCGTACGCTCCTCTGGAGTGCGCGTATAAACTGCATTTGTGTCGAAATGCAAAACGCATAAAACACGTGATTTCGCGCAAGTGATCTACGACGACCTTGTTATACACTGCAAAAAGGTTGCTTAAAATACGTTGCTAAAAGTACTTTTATCATCCGTTGGTTGACGTGTTGATTAAAATTCATTCAATATATGTAGAAAGTTAGGCGTTGTATAAAAGTAAAAAAATCCCCAGCGTTGAGCAATTCGTCGAAAACAATGTCCTTAAAATGTTGGTGGAAACTGTTTATGTTGCTAAAATATGTTGCGTAAAAATATTCCACTTTGGCAACTGTTGCATGAGCATTGAGGACAATCACGCAACAGTTGATGCAAGTTACGCACATGTGCATTTTAGGCAACTGTTGTCCAAAAAAGCCAATTTCGTGAGCTGTTGCATACTTGAACAACTGTTGAGTGAATATAATTGCCTAACTTTAGAGTAACTAGAATTGTTCAACTGTTGGTGAAAACATGTTATCCAACGGTGTTGGGCAAATTTTACTTAACAGTTGAGCGGTTGCATACTTGAACAATGTTGTGTAAAATGATGAGTAAATATTTAAGCAACCTTATTGCAGCGCAGGACCACAATTAGATTAGATTTATTCTGTCTTGGCATCCAAAACGGAATACACTGACAAATAGTTTAAAATTTCCATCCTTGTTTGACATATAATTGTTTATGAATATCATTTCAACGGTGTTATAGCGATGAATATGGAATAGCCGATTTTTATAGCCAAAAAATACACGACATGGACATATACTGAATAGTTCATATCACATAAATATGTTTATGTATTATATAATATGGACTATTTATACTTCATACCCCCAGATAGCAAGACTACGTTTGGCAAACGTTCACAATGAGATTGGATCAAGACTATTCTTTTCTCATGTCTGAAGGCTAACAGCAAAATTGTTAACTTTATTTGTTGGGAGTGGCTGTTTTTAATAATAATTCAACCAGCATGCTTATATAGGCTTTTTAAGCCTGGCCCGAGCAATTTGCTGAGTCTGTTCCCTTCAGGACCCAAGCGTGTGTCTGTACGGACCGACCGTGTAAACAAACAAACTACCAAACAAACAAACAGTAATAACACCATTGATAAGAGATGTCAGATATCATGTATAAGCCTATAGTTCAATAACATGTTCAAATAAATTACAGATTCACTACTGAACGGGAATAGTGTATGTAGCTCTGCTGCATCGCCTAGAATTCCCATTACAAGTTACCGGTTCACTACCGGGAGGAAGTGATGTATGTAGCTCTGCTGCATCGCCCAGAATTCACATTATTTTGCCTACCGCGTGTTGCTATACAAAAATGCTCAATATATAATAAAAAACTTGACACAAATAAAATACCCAACATATGGCTATATTTGATAAATTAAGCAACAGTTGCTATACAAAAATGCTCAATATATAATGAATACAATTCACAAATTAAGCAACAGTCACAAAATGCCCAACAAATGGTTAATTAATAATACCCAACTGTTGTGTAATTAAAATTGTGCAACTGCGGAGTAACTGGAATTGTTCAACTGTTGGTGAAAACATGTATTGGGTAAATTTTACGCAACTGTTAAGCGGTTGCATACTTCAACAACGTTGTGTAAAATGTTGAGTAAATATTTAAGCAACCTTTTTGCAGTGTAGGCAACAAAGAATATCCAGTGTCCAATCAAAAGCTATTTTTCTATTAAAACCACTCAACAAAATTATCCGTTAAACTGCGTGCCCCATGTTCGACACGGTATGGTTTTAATATGTCTGTAGTGTATTAGGGATCACGTCAAGACTCGACCGCGAGGCAACCGCCGGTTACGGCCGGTTCCGCCCGGTTCTCACAAAACGTGTCGTCTGTTATAATGTACACACATAATGAGGTCAAATAGTTACACTCTGGTGAACACGACCGGTTGATAGTGCCTCGTTACACGTGTGAGCAATACATTCTTGAAGTAATGGGCTCTCAAGTCTCAGTTGACAACCAGTACAATACAGCTATTGTTTTTCGCTGGGGTTGGCTTTTTCGATCTGTTTATAGCTCAATTAACTTTTTAAAATCAATACCGAAAGTCCAAGGGTGCGCTATTATGACCGCAAAGTAACAGATTGATAGTGTAAATTGGTCCGGTTACAGCATTAAGTCAACCGGCGGTTGTTCAGTGTTGCATGCGTGAATATTCATATACCAGTAAAACAGTTGACCTGAAAGAATCGGGCGGAGCCGAACGTAACCGGCGGTCAACGGGCGTTCGAGTTTTGATGTCTTCCCTAATATGATTTTTATGGTGTATAATTGACTTGTAGTTTAAGACATGTTGCTATTGTACAGCGCCTTGAGGTGTATTCGAAAGTGTGCTTTAAAATGCGTTAGTGTTATTATCATTATTATAATTATTATTATTTATATTATTATAAAATATCACCATCATGATAACGTTGAAAATGTGTGTATTACTGCCATTTTCATTTGTCAATATTTGACTAAACTTATATTTCTGCAGAAGAGTGGAAAGACTACTTTGTTAAAACATTTATTAGATAAGCAGTATGTGGCCAATGCACGAAAAGATGTTCAGGTACAGCTGCAAAAGTGGAGGGGAACGAAGCAAAACCGTTTCTTAATGGTAAGCCTCTCATAATAACATAGGTACAATTCAAATATATTTTCACCCTGCAATCATAAATACAATATATACATGTATATACCTGAACTCATTCTGCCAAGAAACTGAATATTATAGTCTCTGTCCAAGTCACATCGGAGCGTTTAGTTTTTGAAGCTCCATCGACTGACATTATCTGAGAATTAGTATATTTATAAGTATTTGTGAGACCCATGCGTCGATATAATTTTGAAAAAAATAATAAGTCTCAGCTTTTACAGATCAAATTTCAGTGTTTCTATAATAAGTTCCTAACTATTTATAAAACACTAATAATTGGAGTCCATACTTGGGGGACACCACATACAAAGGGGCGAGGTGGCGCAGTCGGTTCGAGCGTCGTAACACCGCTGCGCATCGTAGTTCTATTGGTGGATCGTTTGAGCGTGAGTTCAATACGATACACCAACACAGCCTCGCCCACATGCCTCCTTCAGACCGTGCAGACTGAAGTAGGCATGTTCATGGCGCATCGTGGTTCGGAAGTCACGTAGACATTTTGGGACCGTGTATCGGAAGAGCTATCCCCGAGCACGTTCTAAAGGTCAAAGACTCCTTCGTAAAGAGTAGGGGATCATCCCGGTCTGACAGACATATTCCTAGGTTTCAGGAACATTTGTAAAAGTACGCTCAAGTTGGTGAAATGTGTCCGAACGGATACCTACCGACATAACCGATACTGATACTGGTACTGATACCCTACGTATACTGTGTACATGAGCCGTAAAAATTATTGAGGAACCTCTCGTTTTTATACGAGAAAAATAAATCAAACACGTAACTCACAATCACGTGACCTCCTTAATAAAGTTGAAGGAACCCTTTATAGTCCACGCGTGTTCAAAATAGCACATACAAATACTCTACTTGATTTGAGTATTTAAATGTTGCTCAATTAATTTACGCTATCTGAATTGCAGGCACTTCATTAAGATAGTGCTACCTCCTTGTCAGGGATGATTTTGATTTGGTTGATTTACCAGAGTTAGGGAGATTTAAAAACAATAGACACTATAATATTTACGAATACTTTCATTAGAAAGCTACATAGACGTATTCACAATATAATGTTCAATAGAACCTAGGATCCACAGCATTACTTTATCCCATTTGAACATAGTTTTAAACAAAACTGACGCGATGTTATGTCGTTATAATTGACAGGCCGGTGACTCTATAGATTTTACGATATGGGATGTGAAAGGGGGCGCAGAGGGTGCCAATTTCGGTCAATCACTTTTTACATCCAACACTGTGTATGTCCTTGTATGGAATGCTGAATATAACGATGACAAAAGCCTTATATCCGAGATTCGAACATGGATGCTTAATGTCAAGGTAGGTGTTCAATGTTTCTTTGTTCGGTGTTAGCTCTACACCGAGAGATAGAACATTAAGACATATTTATAAAATAGATTGTCACGTAGTAGTCACTGATACTAAACTTATTTGAGAGTTTTGAGGAAATGGTGTAATTTATGTCTCAGATACTGGTATACCAACTGTTTCAGGTCGATTCAGAGACCACACAAGTGCGTTTCATGTCAACCGATACTAGAACACTTTATATATGTCAGTATTGCCAGATAATGGAACGCTTTTATTCCAGTATCGCCTGATACTGCAATCAATTAACGTTCCAATATTTGCTCGATACTGGAACATGTAACTCGTTCCAGTATCGGTTGATATAATGGGTTCCCATCTTAATTTGTTTACCGATCACGATCAATCTGGCATGAGCTATCTGTGGTGGTACATGTAACTCGGCCCTACTGGCCACGAATAAATAAAAGTCAGCGCTCGTTTTTATACACCAAAACCACGTGACTTGATTGTCGGCCACATGACATCGCACTAAGCTGACGAGAGCAACCTGTAAAACTCATACCGCAATCGCAATCAGTTGAAGGAAGCCCTAATAGTTCACACTGATTACCGCTACAATTCACATAATTCATTACGGTTCCGTTCCCTGTATGTTATCCATTTTTCTTGGCCACGGCTTTGATGCTTATCCAGGGTAAAAAATCATCCCCTCCTACACTATTTATCTGAATTATTTTACACCAACTGTGTCTTGCCAGCGTGCTTGCTACCATTTCCACCTAAGCTGGCTCAAGGCTCTTTAGTCTGGGTGTAACTAGAAGCGCTATATATTACATTTGAAAAAGTTGGTTGTGTTAAGAAATTCAATCTTTTAACTTCAATATGTCATAGAAACTAGTGCTGTATCATAATTTGTAAAAACAAAAGTTCAAATTTCGAGAAAAAAACCCACATTATATCCGAAGAGCAAATTTTAGTTTTAAAACTAGCCCACATCTGGCTGAAAGTCACAACGTGCGTGTGCTAGTCATGTGGCAAGACTGTAGCGTGCAGCGCCTGTGGTCTTGATTCCCGTTCCACCGCTGCCACACTCAAGGTCCCCCAGCTTGGGGTCAATGGTGTTGGATGGATGAAATTCTTCGGTGGAACTTACTAACCTGTCAAACTTGGGCTCAAACATTACAGCCAACTGTGCATACATGTTTTATATACATGAATCATGTATATAGGTAGTACAGTGTAAATATCATTGTTTAATATATAATAGTAAATGTATTCACACCCTTTTTTATTAGCCTAAGAAATAAACTACATGTACTAGCATTTGACTTCATCGTTAGCAATTGCACTGTTTGTAAATTGGTCTTGATATTTACGAAGTTAACTACATGGTTTGCCTATATGAACCGATGTTCCCTTTTGGTAGTGTAATTAATTATTATCAATTTTAAAACCTTTTTCTAAAGGATGGGTAAATCCTGCCTCCTGTTGGATAGGCCTACATGTATAACATTCACCAGGAAAAAAATAGTTCCCGTATACTGAGAAGTTTTCTGTTGTAATAGTAGGCATAGCACACATAAAATTCAAATAATTGAGACGCAGAATTGGTGTCAAATTAAAGATTGCAATGAAAGGTCTATTTTCCAAAAAGAATTATGACAATCGTCATTGCGTTCTTGTGTTACGGTGTTTTGAAATACTCCGAAAATTGCCGAAAACCTGTCAAAAACAATCAAAAATTTAATTTTCAGGATTTAGAGAGCTCAATTTTTTAATGATGTAACATTCAAAACACAATTTACACATATTTCTTCGAATATCTATATACCATGTTAAATTAAAAAATATGGTAAAATTAAATTGCATTAAGCTAAAATAACCTAATGAAATTGGTCATTTTGACCAGTTTCACTGACAAGTCCAGCTAATTAATATGCGTAGATGCTAAAATCCAGGTGTGAATGGTGTATTGCAATCAAACTTGGTATACTGGCTAACTGTATGATACCCAATCTTTTGTTTAATTTAGTTTCATAAGGTCATTAAATATGCAAATTAGCTAATTGTCTATATATGCATATGCGCAATGTCCGACAATTTTGTTCCCATCATAAGAGTGATCGGTAATAGATACATAACATATATACCCAATTTGATTGACAAAATAGTGCTGCATTTAGAAATTACAAGCTTTTCCTAAATACCCATATTTAAATTGCTCACATTATGCACTCAAAGGATGCAACATCTGATCATATCACTAAATGAACTGAAATGTTTCGTACAGTGTTTCCCAACATCTGGGTTGGGGTCGCGACGCACTTTTTGTGGGGTCACGGACTAGCCTAATTTAACAAAAATAAAATGCTATGTTTTCATGAAAAGTGTATGTACATGTACTGTATAATCATGATAGTTTAATAGGAACTATACACATGGAAAAAAGTATCGCACCACTTTTTTTTCTTTAAAAAATGTAAATGTGGCTTCGAATTTTGCCACCATGGTGTGATATTAAGGATCATTTGTTTGCGTAAGCTGTCCAACAAAATGTTGTGCAATAAAAGGGCCACATTTGAGTTTGTGACGTAATCGATGTAATGATTTTTCAAGGCCAAGGGGAAAATGCATGTTTTTGTCCAAAAACATGCATGAAAAAAGTTTGGGTATAACGCGATATTGAGAGGCCCGATGATTAATCTCTAATGTTGTAATCTTTGGTAACACAATTAAGTATTCCCAGGTCAAAGGTCATCTGGGGTCAAATTAAACCAAAAAACTCCCTTTTTCGTACGCCCAAGGGTTATGGGGTCTAAGGTCAAAATAGGTCAAATTTTAAAGAAGTTCAAATGACAAAAGCAATATTGCGAAGGTGTTGACCTAGGTCAAATAAACAAAAACAAAATCAACGGTGACTAATTAAAAATGTAGGTTGTAATGTAAGTTATTTTTTGTATCGCGCCTCGAGCACCATTTTTGGTGGATTAGTGCGCATTATAAATCCACATTATTATTTTTATTATTATTAATATAATGACTATTTTAAGTTTTTAAAGTCTATTCAATATCGCGTTATACCCAAACTTGTTTCATGAATGTTTCTGGACAAAATCATGCATTTTCCCCTTGGCCTTGAAAAAACATTACATCGATTACGTCACAAACTCAAATGTGGCCCTTTTATTGTACAACATTTTGTTGGACAGCTTACGCAAACAAATGATCCTTAATATCACACCATGGTGGCAAAATTCGAGGCCACATTTGCACTTTTCAAAGAAAAAAAGTGGTGCGATACTTTTATCATGCGTATATAGTGGCTAACAACCCAATGTAACTTATCGCCTCCCCGCAATATAATCGATCCAGACCTTCGAATCGATATCTGTACAGAGATTATGGAGAATTAGTGCATGATCATTGACCTATTTATACAGCAGCTGTGCGTGTAAATAGAAAACTTCTCACAGGGTTGTCCAGAAGAGCGTGCCTGATTACACCTGTTCGTTTCTATACCCAAAGTTTAAAGTTGTGACGTTTTGTGCAGAAAGATGGCAAGCGCATCACGCGAACAACCTTACCAGGACAAATTCAATGAGCTTGGTTTCTATTATGTGGCAGATCATTTGACTTTATTCATTATTATGTGGGGGTCGCGCTCTGATGATGGTTTCTAGAATGGGGTCACCATCAAACAAAGGTTGGAAATCACTGGTTTAGTACAATATCTCAGGTTAAGTAAAATTAAATCGGCCGAATGTATACAAGTTTAGAGCACATTTCGAAAATGAGTAAAAAGAGTTCTTACTAAAAAAACAAGATGATTAATATTTATACCTGAATCAAGGTTATATAGTGTAGGGTCATGCCTACTAATAGCAAGCTCACTGTCCTATAGGGAGTGCACAATGTGACGATAATAAATTTTATATAGGGGTGTTTTTCAAAGTGGACCTGCATATATACATTGTAATTGTTATTCACTGGTGTAACGCTCCCAGTGGCATATTATGTGTGTGTGTGCATTGTGCTATGCCTAGTAATAGTTAACGTTACTGCACTGGTACATTGTTACGTTCCAGTATTGAGTGATACTGGTACATTTTTACGTTCTAGTCTCAGGCAATAGACGTTATTCATACTTGGCGATTTCAAGTCTAAAGAGGAAGACATACTTGATGTGACGTCACTATATTCATAACGAAAGCGAGGTCAACGATGGTAAATTACGTAAACATCTGTGTCGAGTGTCGTAATTTACCATCGTTGGCCTCGCTTTCGTTATGATTAATGACGTCACATTGAGAATGTCTCCCTCTTTAGCCCTAAATCGCCAATTATGAATAACGTCTATACTGGTAATCATTCTACCAGTATCGATCAAAACGTACCAGTATTGACGTCGTGTCGGTTGAGATTGACACTGGCGGTTCATTTTTCAAGAGAACACTTGGCATTTTGATGGTCAAAAGTACACAGTTGAATATATTTCGCGCGATGCAATATTCGTGGGTTCAAGCTTTTGTACAGACAACATGTACCTGAATCGTGTCAAAAATAAGTGTAAAGTCGACAATTTTCCCGCGCAACGCGCGCATTTATGACTCATAACAATCTTGTCGATTTACTTTCATTTCTTGCCATTTCCCCTATATAAATAGCCTAGTTGCGCCAATGTTTGTACCTTGTACCAATCACACGATACTTGGTGTTCTAGTGTTGATCGTTTCTAAAGTGCTCAACAAAAGAAAGTCATACACTTTGTTTATGTCCTATAGAGTGTCTTTCGATTATTTCTTACACAAACATGCTAAATAGACATTTAGGTGAACATTTTCGGAATAATTTGGTACCAAACATGCTACAAAACAACAAAGATAAATTATTATTAACACCATTTAATGACAATCCGTGACTCTTCGAAATCTGCATTTTCAACGCACGTAAGCGGCGAGAAAATCCGGCACTTGAATGGCAATTGAATGGCTAGAAATGAAAGTGATGTTGATCACACAGTGAAACTGCGTAAGTTCGTGCCTGAGCGAGCCATTAACGTGCGATATTACATTAAGCTGCATTAGAAACCTAATAGCCACCAATAGCCACAGCTATTGCGGATACTAGCTAATGGTACTTGTAGCTGATATTGGATGATATTAGTATGGTAGTTAGAATTTTACTTAGAATATAGAATACACCTAGCTATACCGGGTGCCCTAAAAAATTGTGCACGCGTTTACCCAACTTGTTGACCATGAAGTTCTAACATTTGGTGAAAAATGTTTACGCATATTGATAGACTAAACACCTGGTTTTCAGATGCTGCTTATTTCATCTGATTGAGATCTTTCAATCCTGAGATATGGACAATTATCTAGAGCTATACTCTATTTGGCCATCTCGAGACAGTGACGTAACCGCGTATTCTACTAATTGCATCACATAACGCGCGTGCATACTCGCGGCGCTAGCGTACAAACACGAGCGTTGAAAGGCGGAAGATACACACGCGTGCGTAAAAGCTGCGCCTGTTCAGTTACGTCACTGTCTCGAGATGGCCAAACAGAGTATACCAAGAATCGCTTTTGTGCCACTTTACAGTTTCATCATGGTCATCAGGTTGCGCAAACACGTGCACATTTTTAGGGACACCCTGTTGCTAATATTAGCTATTACAACAATCTAGTATAAGCTACGGGTAGCTAAAATATGCTATTGGTATCCAATATAAGCTATCGATACCTAATATTGGCTAATAGGATAATGTTAGATATATTTTTACTTCATTCTAAAACTAGCTTTAGCTGATATTACATATTACAACCTTCAATTATAACAATCATTTTAAGCTATTGCTATCTAATATAGGCTGATACAGAGAGCTACCTAATATCGCTAATATCCGCTAATGCGATATGATAGTTCGATTTCTTCTTGATTCTAAACACAGATATACCATATATTAGCTATTACATTAATCTAATATACGCTATTTGTTGATAGCTAATCAGCTATTGCTGATCAGCTATTGATAGATAATCGGGTTATGCGCTAATGGTAGTTCTATTTTTACTTTATTATAAACCTAGCTATAGCTGATATTAGCTATTACAACAATCTATTATCATGATTATAAGTTACGGGTAGCTAAATAAAGCGATTGGTAGCGCCAATAAAGTTAAAATCCTTGTTATGCATGATAACACTTTCCACGCGGCCATATTTTACCATATTATACAAAACAAAATTTTCGGAGACCTTTCGTACTTCTATGTTTTATCTCAAGGATTACTGAACTCAAACTGACAATGTGTGACTTCTTTTAATAAGTTTGCTAATACTAATAGTGATTCCAAAAAAAAGTCAGGTAATTCAATATTTTTTGACATTTTTGTTAATTTTGTGCAATTTTAGGATGTCGTCTGCAGACACCTGCCTCGTGGAAAGTGAAAAGGGTTTAAACATCAAATCGTTCCCGAAACATGATGGGTTGGGTTTTTTAACTTGGTGTAAAAGGCCAATGAAATTTAAATCTTTATTAAGCGTTAAAACACGTTAAAAAGCGTTAAATCGCTCCAGAAGATAATAATAGTTCGTTCTTCAAACAAACAATAACATTTAAACACCTTAACTTGGTGCAAAAAGACGATGAACTTTCAACCCTTATTAACCGTTAAAACATTAAAATCGCTCCACAAACACATGATGGGTCGATCTTAAAAAAACACAATAACATATAAACACCTAACTTGTTTTACGAAGCCAATGAATTTTATAAACCATTATTAAACGTTTAAACAGGAAATCATTCCTAAAACATGTCGGGCCGTCTTTGTAACTTGGTGTAGAATAACACTAATTTATACTCTTATTAACATTTAAAACATAAAATCGCTCCACAAACACATGATGGGTCGTTCTTAAATGAACAAAGTTAAACACCTTAATTTCGTGTAGGAAGCCAATGAAGTTTAAACCCTTATAAAACGTTTAAACGTGAAATCGTACCTAAAACATGATGGGTCGTGTTTTTAAGTTTGTGTAAAAGACAATCGGCCGAGTGCACCAAACTGGCGTAACTGAATTGGAAGGTAAGCTACCTCTCTAGTAGTTATGCCCTAACTGTAGCGTAACTTACTAACGATGTAATTCTGAGAGCAAAACTAGCGAGTAACAGAATAGTAACTAGCGAGGTAAATATCCACATTAATTAGCATCGTCCCCTTACAAAATTAATTGTCGCATATACCAAGTGTTAACCCAGTGGTTCACAACCTTTTTCAAGTGGTGGTGACCAAATTCCAGAAACCAGCATCAGGGCGCGACCCCTCACATAACAATCAACAAAGTCACATGATCTGCCACATAATAGAAACCTAGCTCAATTATTGTCCTGGTAAGGTTGTTCGCGTGATGCGCCTGCCATCTTCTGCACAAAACGTCACAACTTTAAACTTTGGGCTAGAAACGAACAGGTTTAATCAGACACGCCCTTCTGGGCAACCCCGTGAGAAGTTTCCTATTTACACGCACAACTGCTGTATAAATAGGTCAATGAGCATGCAATAAGTCTCCGTAATCTCCGTGCAGATATCGATTGGAAGGATCGAATCTATTGCGGGGAGGCGATAAGTTACATCGGGTTGTTAGCCAATATATTTGCTATATAACTATACAGCACAGTACACTTTTCATGAAAACATAGCATTTTATTTTTGTTATAGTAGGCTAGTCCGCGACCCCAAGGGGTTGCGACCCAAAGATTGGGAAACACTGTGTTTTAACCTATACTTTACTCTAAAATTCTAACGTGAATGGTCCTCCGTAATATTTTAAATGTGTCGTCACTCGCTAGGTCATAGGTGAGTGTACATAAAGAATCAAGTTGTTTACCGCTTTTTTCAATAATAAGGACTATCATGACATTACAAACATACTTTGGGCGAGGGGCACATACAAATATTGCACCAAAAAGCACATTTATAATGACAAACACAAGCACCCGATGGAAACAAGTAGTTTAATAGTATATACATTTATAACACATCTCTTAACACGAATACTTCCGTGGCGTGGATATACCTTGTTATTCGATTGTGAACCACAGAACCCCGGTTCGATCCCCGCGCAAAGCACGATATGCTTTCATTTTTGGTTCTTCTACCCTTCCACTCAAATAATTGTTGGCTTAATCCGTTTTTAATTAATCGAAACAATAATAAGTTTATTTATTTATTTATTTAGTTTAGTTTAAAATCCTTGGGCAATTAGTACATTTTGGTTGGAGTCTGTAAACAAGTTGTCGGTAATCGGTACCTCTACCCCCCCCCCCCACCCACCCCCACCCCCTCCCCCCCCCCCCAACCCCCAACCCCCAACCCCCGTTCAAAAGGGTCTGGGGTCGCTCCTGTGGTCAGGTATAAGATTAAGTGTAAATTACTCGCCAGTTACTAGACTAGTAGCTTACATAGGTTTTGTGCTCTCAATATTTTGGGTTACGCCTTAGTTACTAGCGAGGTAGCGCTATTCTGCAGCTACTCGACATTGGTGCACTCGGCCGAATCAAATTTAAACACTTATTAAAAACATCAAATCGCAATCAATGATGGGTCGTTCTTAAAAGCAGCCAATGAATGGCTGCTTTTGGAATACTCACGTCACGTCACGTCACGTCACGCCACACTATTGGTGTTAATCCCACTTCACGCTGGTGTTTATCACGTTCACGTGAATCACGCTATTGGTAATTGGTGTTTATAAATCACATTCACGTGCAACACACTTCAAGCTGTTAAAAAACATTTCGGCAAGAATGTTGATAATGTCATGCATTTCCTCTCCAGTCTTTTCTATCAACAAAATATTAGTCCCGTACAGCATACAACTTCTACTGTAATAACGCAGCATTTCGAATCTAGAAACACAGTCCCTGCAACGCTATAAAGTGGGTGTGCCCATATATATCTAAGCAGCGTCTTACGGCGCATACGATATCTATGGGTGTGCCGACCTTCGGATTTGAAGAGCGCCGCTGACAACATGTACTATACAGCCTACTGATAACTGAGTATGGCACATGTACCATGTGCAGTGTAAATGCAACGATAATTGTTCATGTATGCAATTGGTTCAACGAAGCAAAATGCTGTATAGTAAAACCTTCCATAAACGGAGGTTAAATGCAGCCTCGGATGCATTTAACCTGAGACTAATCATAGATAATCGACACAGGGATGGTTAAGTCGCGGATTATCTCTATTGAAATGTTGTGCGGAGCTGATGATCCAGTCAATAGTTAGGTCACCCAAGCCCTATATGAAAGCTATGAAGATTGTTAAACGGGGTCAGTCGTCACAAACATGCACAGACACAATAGTCAAACGACCTTGCTATTGTCATTCTATTGTCAACACTCCCTACACAGAGGTCTGAAGTGCAAATCTGTACGATTTTCGCCATGTAATGTCTATGGCAGATTTCATTCCGTGGTATAAAGCTATGAGGTTTCCGTGGTCTTCGCTATCTCCAAGCAGATAGAGCAATACGTACATGGTCTTTTTTTGTAGACGAGGGTTCATTTCATGATTTGGTGAGGTTTAGAATGAGCACGGATTTTCAAAACGTAAATTTTCCAACATTTTACGACATAAATTTGGTCACCAAACGTGTTTAAAACTATACATTTTACCGTTCTGCAGATGTTATTGACCCTCCTCTAAAATTCTACATGATTTTTAAGACGTTTCTCAGTTTTTGAGATGCCCAAATAGACCATTTTCCGAAGCTATTTCTAGCAAATATTCAGTCACTGAGACTCCAATGTTTTCTTGCGTATAACAAAATATGACATGCAGCACGACCTCCCTACTGGCTGGATCTATGTCTGTTTTGCAAACACCTGTATGACTAGCCGTTTTGAAAAGCCCGGTAAACAGAGCGGATATTGATAGTCTATTGCGGCAATTACAGTATCTAAAAACTAGCTAACGGGATACATAACATTGGTTTGATAACAAAAGCAACGGTGAAAGTTAAGATACTTCTAATATTTGAAACATAACAATTTAATACACGCATTCGCCGATGCGATAGATGTAACGCTATTTGTGAAGTTTATAGACACTTATTTCACCCAGTTTTCTATTACACCATAAACTCGAACCCATGATGAGCGCGATGGACAATAGCACTTCTTTTGAAATCCTAGCGATTTCATGCATCTGGGAACGAGAGTGGCGTATTATTTATGGATATTAAGAAGTTATTTCATGACAGGGCGAAAGGCTACATCGGCTTTTGTGTAAAGCGACCTTGGTCCGAAACACACATAGCTTCAAACAAAACACACGCTTAACCATCCCTGTGTCGATTATCTATGGACTATACATAGGTATATTAGTTTCAGATTTAACATGACGTGACTATAGCCTAAACACCCATAACGTGTAGTGTGATTAAGACCAGCTAACGTGATTTCTAAACACCAACCGCGTGAAGTGTGATTAACACTTACTAACGTGATTTATAAACACCAATCACGTGATTTATAAACACCAATCGCGTGATTTATAAACACAGCGTGACGTGACGTGACGTGAGTATTCGGTACAAGCCCAATGATAGATGTCGGCAAAAATCCCTACCCCTTTAGCTAATAGCGATAGCTAATAAACGATTCCTATACATACATGTAAACGTAAATCTCGTTGCATTTAGCAAAAGAGGGCTACTGTTAGAATATAAAATGTACACATAAATAGCTCCTAATAGCCAAGGTCATTAACAAAAACTGTAATACCGCACGTAACTCGAGCGAGCGAGCGGGCTATATGTTGTGAACAGGTAACATGTGGTCTTTTCTCCCCTCGTAGTGTGTTGAAAATGTGAATTTGGAAACGGCACAGATTCTCATTAAATGTTTCTAATCATGGCTTATCTTTGTTGTTTGGTGTCAAGTTTGGTACCAGATTGTGCCTAAAAGATCTATCCAAATGCCTATCTAGTTACTCCATGGGACATATACAAAGTGTATGACTTTCTTTTGTTGAGTTCTGTTAAAAGTCCATGCTCATACATCAAGTACATGGTTTCCAGTTTTTATACTGGAAGATTCAAAGCATGATACTAAATATGTAACATTATTTCTTTAAATAGCTTCTAGCGCCAGATAGCCGAATAATAGCAGTTGGCAGTCATCTAGATATGCTCCAGAATCCAGGAAAAGAGAACACTCTTCGGCACATTTTCGAAAAGGAAATACACTTAGTCAGCTTGATTGAAGACGAAGTACTGGTTGATCTATACAAAGGAAATGGAAGAGGGATAAAGAAGTTGTCACAGATGGTCGTTGAATTTGCTTTGACTATGACATATAGTTTATCGCGCGGATCGCACGTCCGACTGATTGGACGCAAGGTAGGTGTGATGATTTGGTTTCATTTTCTCATTGTTTATAATAGTCTAGATACATGACTTTGATGAGGGTGTCCCAAAAGTCCCGATACCTTTTGTAATTTTTACATCACCGGTAAAGTGTTTCTCAGTAAGATGAAAACATGATCGGATAGAAAACAC
Source organism: Ophiura sarsii (assembly GCA_035610835.1). Classification (NCBI taxonomy): domain Eukaryota; kingdom Metazoa; phylum Echinodermata; class Ophiuroidea; order Amphilepidida; family Ophiuridae; genus Ophiura; species Ophiura sarsii. The sequence continues at coordinate 13,208,146 of CM069442.1, read as the reverse complement.
TTTTAGAACTTTTTACATTCCAACAAAAGGATTGCCTAAATTCAGAGGAAATTTTCCGAATTGGAAGACTGCATTTTAATATTAAGCGTATCATAACTCTTCATGATGCAATGAATACAAAGAAGCGAGCAAAGCAGTTGAGACGGAAGAACATGGTTTATATATATAGATCTTTGTTAATGTTTGATTAAAACAGTTTTTATAAGAACTTTAAAACGAGATCATAATTACACCAATAGATACAAAGAAATCTTTTTGCTAAGTCTTGAGACCTTCATATCACGTGTTTACAGTTATGCAAATATAAATAGATAGCGACATACTAAATAATCACGTATCGTCGGTGGCATCACATAGTGGCGTATGATTGGTGGTATTACATAATGACGTATCGTCAATGGTACTTCATAGTGGCTTATCGTTGGTGGTATTGCATGGCGTATCGTCAGTAACATTACATAATGGCGTATGATTGGTGGTATAACATGACGGATCGTCGATGGTATTATTTAATGACGAATGGTCGGTGGTATTACATATTGAAGTATCGTCGGTGGTATTACCTAGTGGTGTGTAATGGTTACGTAACTATTTTAAGAGTAACATTTTTATTAGCGTTTTTGTACACCAAAATGCATTTTTGATTAATTAGCTATATTAAATATTATTTGGATTTCGGACTGGTCACAGTGGTATTACATGGTAACGTATCGTCGGTAGTATAACCTAGTGACGTATCAGGTAATGTAATTATGTCATGTCATACCACTGACCATACGTCACTATGTAATACCACCGACCATACGTCACTATGTATTACCACCGACCATACGTCACTGTGTAATACCATTGGCGATCCGCCATTATGTAATACCACCTATCATAGGTCACTTTGTAATACCACCGACGATACGTTACTATGTAATACCACTGACCATAATCAAATCAAATCAAATCAAAACCCATAAAATCAAAAACAATATCAATCAAATCAAATCAAAATCAATCAAATCAAATCAAATCAAATTTATTTCCATAAAAAAACACTACAAACATACGTTACTATAGCATATTGTATTGAACTATAGTTTTATTTTACAAAGTCCCAATTTCAAGACATTACATATTTAATTTGGCTAATTATTTGGTAATAAAACAATTGATTTGGTGTACAAAAAGCAAAGCTAAGTTAAAAGTCAGCTTGAACATAAGCTTAGTAGGCGGGTCATTTTGTGATGAAAAACACCTCAACCCCAAAAAAATTGCTACAAAAGGTTTTTCAACTGATTCTGCTTCCAGGTGATATCAGGAATGGCCACAAGAAAGTCCCAAAAAATCTAAGTTCCGGAAAGTGGTTATTTTCAAGATGGCGTCCAAGATGGCCGCCAACATCATAAAATGGCTATAACTCTGGTATTAATCACCCTAGAGATGTAAATTTTGTATTTATTCATAGGTTTTAGGGTGTGATAAACTCAATTAGACTGGTATCAGGTTTCCTAGACACTCCGGTGCACTCAACAACAAAGATGGCGTCCAAGATGGCCGCCAATATCATAAAATGGCTATAATACTGGTATTAATCACCCTAGAGATGTAAATTTGGTATTTATTCCTAGGTTTTAGGATGTGATAAACTCAATCAGACTGAATTAAGGTTTCTTAGACACTCAGGTGCACTCTAAACAAAGATGGCATCCAAGATGGCCGCCAATATTATAAAATGGCTATAATTCTGGTATTAATCACCCTAGAGATGTAAATGTGGTATATATATTCCTAGGTTTTAGGGTGTAGTAAACTCAATCAGACTGGTTTAAAGTTTCCTAGATACTCAGGTGCACTCTACAACAAAGATGGCGTCCAAGATGGCGTCCAAGATGGTGTCTAAGATGGCCGCCAATATCATAATGTGGCTAAAATCCAGAATCCAATAAATAAACACTTAAAATAAATAGACTAGTAGTAAAGTATGTGAATTCATTTGATACCCCTCATCCCATTCCCAACATCACACACTCCAAGTTCACTGTCCCCTCCCACCCTTTACCCTATGGGATTAAGTAAAAAATTATTCATAACTAAGAGGGGTTTAGTCTTAGACACATTGATTTTAGGCCGAACAAAGTGGCAGCAGAAGAAAAGCGGTCAACAATGTCTTGTATACCGCCAGCATTAGTTGCAACCAGGGCAGAATCATCTGAGTACAGCTCCCTGATATATATTTTTCTCACTTTGGTTAAGGCTTTGATCGGTTCTTGACAGATTGAACAGCTTTTCATCTGAACGAGTCCCAGCGCACTACCTTGTCTAGGTTTGTAACCATTGTTTCCAAAACTGCAGCAAGATACAGAGCAAACAACAACTTTCCAAACATGTCCTCATGGAACAACTCGATCTTTGTCTATCTGGGCATTCGTATACTTTGAGCACCTCCCACAGAGTTTTGGACGCCTTGGAGAAATCAAACGCCTTGGAGAAATCAACAAAGACTATTATCTATATACTAATTTTCGGTCCCTCGCCTGATTAGATAGTTCAATAATAATTTTGCACTCGCGTCCCTCTTCAACTGAAAAAGCGTGGTAATTGCGCCTCTAATACACGAGCTAATTAGATAGTTCAATACCCGTTTTTTCCCGTTTTCAGACATGCGCAGAAAGGATCACATGTGAAAATCCAAAATGTTGAATTTATTTTACTCGGGTAGCTACTGTTCGGACACAAATTGTGGTTTTCAGAGTGAGTGATGACATATGGTCTTCACCCAAAATATTTTCTTCAGGGATATAGCTACATTTCTGTATATGCGGCTGTTTGTTATTCTTAAAGATCGCATAGTAACAAGCATTTATACGTCCGACAAATAAAAATATTTCACGACATTTTCTAAATGTAAACAAAAACTCTTACACAGATCTTAAAGTGACACTTTCACATTAGTAACATAGATGAATGCGACGTTTGCTAACGATAAAGAAACTGGCAGTACCATGTCAACCGTTTCTATGTTGTGCTGCGCGACCGCGTTTAACAGTGGCGCACGCGGTTCGGCGCACACGTAATGACGCAGACAAAAATGTACACGTTTGTGGCGCAAACCGTGCACATTGTAACGGAGCAGAGTGAAAGCAGGCAGTCCGTACACTCTTAGAAAAAGGATGCTTCAGGCTTCAGGGGTTCTTGGCTGTCCCGTATGGAACCCTTTATATCACCTTAAAAGGTTCCAAAAATAACCATTTTAAGGTTCAAAATGGGCAAAATATGGGCAAACATTGGTCTTTCGAACCTCTAAAGGTTCTCTACAGAACCTTTACCTTTTGGGGCCTTTAAAATCAAAGAACCTTTAAACCATTATACGGGACAGTCAAGAACCCCTCTGAAGCACCCTTTTTCTAATAGTGTACCCTAAAGCCACCTCCTCCTCTCCGCACTTCCCTTACTTGATAATCTGGATATAAGGGCACGGGGCATCTGGATAAACGGAACGTGTGGTACATTATCATGATTATTATAGAGTGTCTGGATTATTCAGGGCATCCGTGGTATCTGGATTACGGGGTTCACTATAAAACGAGTCTCAAATTACCTGGATATACTATGCGCAGGTAGGCCACCTGTGATAACTGGATTTTAAGGGTGTACACTCAGGTAGTATCTCGGGAGGCTTTATAGAACACAGCAAACATTATAAAGGGACTACATATACTATACGTTAAGGCCCCACATGCCTATTGGAGGAATAATGTATTTAATGTAAATAGGCCAAACAAAACCCGGATGGCACACATTGTGCTCAAGTACAAGCGTGGAATGGTACAAGTGATCTTGATGATAGACTCCGCCAACCATAACACTAAACGACCGACTACAAAACTATAACGCTCAGAACGTAGGCCTACTGAATTACCTGGATACAGTATGGGCAGTGGCGACACTTGCACCAGCACCATATGTTAAAAGCATATTATGTGATCTTTTCCAGAGAGCGCCCTCTATTCGTGATTTTTTTAGAAAGTAGATTTTCTTGCAGATAAGTTACATTTCTTATCATAAATCGTACATATATTCCAAGTTACAGAGCGATACGATTCCTAATTACCTCAAAATCATGATTTTAGAGTGAATTTAGACTAGAATAAAATAAGTTGTCGGATATCCGACAGTTTATTTTCACTCTAAAACCATGATTTTGAAGTAATTAAGAATCGTATCGCCCTGTAACTTGGAATGTATGTACGATTTATGATCAGAAATGTAAATCTGCAAGAAAATCTGCTTTCAATTTTTTTTCGATGTTGAGGGCGTTCCATGGAAAGATCACATAATATACCTTTAAAGGAGGAAAACGGGGTGGCAGGGCAATAAAAGAATCGGGGGGGGGGGACATTTAAAAGCTAATTTTAAGTAACTTTCAATTTTGACATTAAAATTCAACTTTTTATTATTTGGGGTACAAAATAGGTAGAGACATGCGCTGACAGGAGTGGGGGTATTAAGAACACGTTGATGGAGTAGGCCTACTCGGATTAAGATCTTGGGTATCTGTGTTATTTAAGAGCACATTGGGCCTAGGCTCATGGTGTATTAAGGGCACCATGTTACTTACATTATATCAAGGGCACCTTAGTACCTGAATTATTTAAGGACATACTCTTGATTGATATTTATATAAACATTTACTAACGCTTTGATATTACTGACCTCTGCCTATTGTGATATGACTTTTACTGTCCGCTATCTTCGGCACCCGCGTTTAATTTACTTGACTATGATAAAGTAAGGGCACCTGGGTATCTCGAGATAACGGCACACTGCAGTGGGCCTACCTTGATTATGTGGTATCCAGTGCATTATTAAGGGCACCTGGGGTAACTGGATTAGGGGGTAGGGCTTAGGCCTATGGGGTCCCTGGATATAATGGGACAACGGGTACCTGCATTTCAGGTCTCATGGGAGGCCTACATAGGTATCTGGAAACACAAACGTAGGCCTACCTAGATTAAGGCAATGTATATGTATAACCTGGATTATCAAAAGCACCTGCGATATTCGGATTATTTAGGGCCCCGTCTGGATTATGTATACATGTATAGGACATGTTCTTGATATTATTGTATCAAATTTTCTTACGCTTTGTTTACTTATTCCCCGTAAAATCTTCTAGCGGGTCCAGCGCGAAGCGCTGGTGCCCGCTAGTATATACAATTGTTGCTGCTGTTCTACAGCCTTCTTCTGAAGTTGCCTCAAAGTGAAAATCATGTCATCGGTTGCTCTATCAACCCCAAAGCCACACTGCCTCTCAGGAAGTACCTCTTCTGCGATAATCTTAAGCCGGTTAAGGATTATTTTTGCCATGATTTTGCCAGTTATGGACAGTCACTTTTGTCACCCTTGTTCTTGTAAATGGTAACAATCATTGCGTCTTTAAAGTCCTGAGGGAAACATTCGCTTTGCCAGCAAGCATTGAATTGAATAGATCTAATAATTCAGTCTTTAGTATCTGATGGTATGTCATCTTGCCCATCTTGATGTTCTTTCGTTACTTAAATGATCCAACAAAGCTTGAATTCTGTTATCTTGTTATTCGAACCAGTCTGGATTTGTTTCGTTTAGGATGACCAAATATTTCGATAGCGGTTGAGAGGATGGATTCCCTAAGGAGATTCCACTGCTCTTCAACATTATTTGGATCTGAGATGATTTTGTTGCCTTGAAGAGATTTTGTCATTGCTGTTTCAAGTTTCCTTTTGTGTTCTTCATCTTTCAACTTGTTGACATCTAATTTCTTGGGTGCATTGCTAGGAGACGGAGTCTGATTTGGGAGCGTGCCATGTAGTGGTCAGTTGAGCATTCTGCTCCCCTCGTTGCTTTTGTTAAAAAGACATCTGTCCTACGAGTCACAGTGTAATCAAGTAAATGAAAATGCTTTATCAAAGAGTAAATCCAAGTGAAGAAATGCTTCTCTGGTTGAAAGAAAAGTATTGGCAACACACAAGTTTCTTTCCATGCAGAAATTCATCAGAAGGTCACCATTAGTGGGGTTTTTCCTTTGCCAAATTGACCAATTACACTTTCATAGGTAATATATATGATCCATTCCAATCCTCACATTAAAGCCCCCCCCCCCCCCCCCCCCCAAGAATAAGTAGGTTGTCTGCCTTGGGTACATCATCATCTACTTTAGCCAGCTCTTAATAAAAGGACTCATTTTCTTCATCCGCATATAACATGGTTGGTGCATATACATTAATAATACTTAATTAAGAAACGGTCCTTTCCAACGGGAACACGTAATTGTATGAGACGTTCGGATATTCCTGTGGGAAGTGTTGGTATTTTATTAGCACTTTTATTAAAGATGGCAAATACTGCATCCCTTCTAAACCCAATCCAGTAGAAATCATGAGTGCTTTCTTCAATCTGACCTTGTCCTTCGATCCTTTATGTCTCTTGTAAAGCGACAATATCGATGTTGTATCTTGTCAATTCTTGGTTATCAAAGCAGTTTTTCTTTCTGTTATTCAGTCATTATCTAGCATTGTTCGCACATTCCACGTGACAAGTTAGTTTTACTTTTGTTTGTATTTTTACCGCTGTCACGAAGAAGCGCAGCTGGCCCCTGTGAACCAGTCTGGTTATTGCTTCGAGCAATCTTTCATTACCCAACCTTTTCCAGGGGCTTCCCCTTCTGAGACAGGCAGTGCTATCCCTGAAGAGGGCTGCCTGGACACTCACACAACTGCCTCTTCTCTGTTGTTGCTCAGAAGTTTCAACAATGTTGCGACCATCTTGAGTGTGCATTGGATTTTTAACAAGGAAAACAATAAATGTTGCCAAAATGACAGCCATTTTGGACGCCATCTTTGTTTTAGAGTGCACCTGAGTCTCTAGGAAACTTTAAACCAATCTGATTGAGTTTATTATCCCTAAAACCTACAAGTAGGAATAGATACCAAATTTACATCTCTGGGGTGATTAATACTTTTCAGAGTTATAGCCATTTTATGATATTGGCGCCCATCTCGGAGGCCATCTTGGACGCCATCTTTGTTGCAGAGTGCACCCGAGTGTCTAGGAAACTTTAAACCAGTCTGATTGAGTTTACCACATCCTAAATCCTAGGATAGATACCAAATTTACATCTCTAGGGTGATTACTTTTCAGAGTTATAGCCATTTTATGATATTTGCGCCCATCTTGGCGGCCATCTTGGACGCCATCTTTAGAGTGCACCCGAGTGTCTAGGAAACTTTAAACCAGTCTGATTGAGTTTATCACACCCTAAAACCTAGGATAGATACCAAATTTACATCTCTAGGGTGATTATTACTTTTCAGAGATATATACATTTTATCATATTGGCGGCCATCTTGGACGCCATCTTTGTTGTAGAGTGCACCTGAGTGTCTAGGAAATCTTAAACTAGTCTGATTGAGTTCATCCCACCCTAAAACCTAGGAATAAATACCAAATTTACATCTATAGGGTGATTAATACCAGAGTTATAGCCATTTTATGATATTGGCGGCCATCTTGGGCGCCATCTTTGTTGTAGAGTGCACCTGAGTGTCTAGGAAACCTGAAACCAGTCTAATTGAGTTTATCACACCCTAAAACCTAGGAATAAATACCAAATTTACATCTCTAGGGTGATTAATACTAGAGTTATAGCCATTTTATGATGTTGGCGGCCATCTTGGACGCCATCTTGAAAATAACCCCTTTCCGGAAGTTAGATTTTTTGGGATTTTCTTTTGGCCATTAGTGATATCACTTGGAAGCAGAATCAGTTGAAAAACCTTTTGTAGCAATTTTTTGGGGGTCAAATCACAAAATGACCCGACTATAGGTCTTAATTCGGCAAACAGCATATCGTCAGCCTGCTTCGATAATTGCCTAACTCACTTTTCAGCAAAATTGAGTTTTTTGCATAAATCATGACTTCATTACATTATGCACATGCTGTTATAATACCCAAGTCATTGACCAATCAAAAGTGTTGATAAATGAAGAGCTTTGTTGCAAAAGGGCCACCAGACCACTCCAACATGTTACTCATTTTGCATTATTGAATTTGCATTGACAAATCCATGGAATTAATCAAATTATAGTATGGCTGTGTTCATCTGTTTCTATATGACTTGGATTAGTGCATCCATGCCCGCCAATTGGGGCATCAACAATACAGGTCACATTCCACATAATTAATATCCATCCATTAATAATGCAAAATAAGTAACAGGTACACAGGTAACAGGTTTCATACTTTTGTTGTTTTCTAAGAACTAGAAAAAATGAGTTAGGCAATTATCGAAGCAGGCTGACGATATCGACTATGGGACGTCGGTCTGTATCGTTCACTCTTGTAGTCCACCTCTGGGGACCACATGAAATTATTACCAAAAGGAGGCAAATATATCCCTTAACACAAATTCACCTTATCCCACGTTCGTAGGTTGCACGTTATGGCCCTAGACCTCGATTTAGGGTCAAAGGTCACATGTGTTTCAATGGGAAGTCAAAAACTAAATTTAACATGGTAAAAAATCTAAAAAATTAGCTATTGACTATATAAATTATATGTTGTGTTGGGATAAGTGTTTTAAACAAAAAGTCAATCACAAGTTTAATCGTAGATCAATAGTTTTTGAACTGTGACCTTTTGAAAATTACAAGTTGGCCAAAATAGACCATTTTGGTCATATTTTCGCAAAATTGGCACAAAAATGACACGTTATCATCATTAAAAAAATATTTTGACTCATTATGAATTGATAAACCATGTTATAATGTTGGTATATAGATGTACATTACATTACAACACATTTCAAAAGTCCATGGTATGCTGATGCCATGGCAAGCAGCTTTAATATCCTTCAAATCCTTTAAATTTGACTCCGATTTTACCCATTTTCGATGAATTTGAAGGATATTAAAGCTGTTTGCCGTGGCATGCGGACACCATTGACTTTTGAAATGTCTTGTAATGTAAAGTTCATCTATAAACCAACATTATAACATGGTTTATCAATTCATATTGAGTCAAAATATTTTTTTAATGATGATATGTCATTTTTGTGCCAATTTTACGAAAAATGACCAAAATGGTCTATTTTGGCCAACTTGTAATTTTCAAAAGGTCACAGTTCAAAAACTATTGATCTACGATCAAAGTTGTGATTGACTTTTTTGTTTTAAACACTTATCCCAACAATATAACATACTTTTTATAGTCAATAGCTCATTTGTTAGTTTTTTTACCATGTTAAATTTAGTTTTTGACTTCCCATTGAAACACATGTGACCTTTGACCCTAAATCGAGGTCTAGGGTCATAACGTGCAACCTACGAACGTGGGATAAGGTAAAATATTGATCAGGCATATATTAGCTTCATTTTAAGGAACATTTCATCTGTGACCTACATGGAGAGTGCTAGATTTGTTTTCTGAAGGAATAAAACATGCACGGCCTATAGTCTAATATGGTAGATAATTTAAACATAAGAATATTTATAAAAAATATTTGTACGTGAATATATGGAGTGGGTGAGTAGGGGTGTGTGTTGTATAATTGTGGTGTTAATGTTGATTTAGCTGTGTGTTTACTTTTCCTTTGTTCTTGTTATGTGTTGTATTTTTGTTAGGGGAGGCTTTAACACGTCAATACATTGTACACCTTGACGAAATCATTTGTTAACAATAATTACTAGGAAAATACAATTCATTGTTACAGGTTCCAGGTACATTTATCGATATGAGGGAGAAACTGGGACAAGAGCTGACGCGCCAGCAGAACAGCGACAACAATGAACATCGCATTATAACGGGAGATGAATTCGTGCGATACCTCAAGGATATTGACGAAGAAGGTCACATTGTACGAAGTGGAGAATTTTCACAACGTACGTTTTTAAAGTTATTCAAACTGTTTTTATTACAGGTTCCAGCTTCTGTTTTTATTGTTTGATTATTCTTAATCGTTGTTATCTCCATGTTTTAGATCACGACATAAGTCTTAAGATATTGTTTATTGTTTTCAAACTCTTTTGTAATGTTTTTTTTAATTTATTTCTTCTGGCAAAATTGTCAAGCCTCTCTAATTAATGTCCGAAAAAATTAAAGATTGTTGGGTTTTTTGTATTTTGTCAGGTTCACTATGTACTTTGCAGTAGATTCGTTGGATTTTTGTGGGGCGTTGCTAATGTTTGCATTTTCATGAAAGTAAAGGTCTACAGAAAGTGAAAACCAATGTTTACACATTTTTAAAATCCATTATAGCAGCCATTTTGGAATTTCAAAATCTTCATCTCATAAAATGACATATAGCAATCAAAATGTATGGGGAAAACTGTGAAAGTATAGTTTTAATAGTGGGGTGTATGTATTAGACCACTAGACACTCATATCCAGAACTTTTGATTTATTAACATACCGATACCAAAATGGCCGCCAAAAATGGTAAAATTCCATAAATTGGCATAATATGAACCAACATGTATGTTCAGAGTATAGCTTTAACAATGGGATGTATGAATTAGACCACTAGAAACTCATATCTAATATTCTTGATTTTTTAGCATACTTTAAAACCAAAATGGCCGCCAAATGAATAGCCAAAAATGTTAAAATATGATAACAATTCAATAGAATAGCATCATATCAACTGAAATGTATGATGAAAATATGATTTTAACGATGGTATGTACTCGTATATGTCAGACCACTAGGACTCATATCCAGTATTGTTGTTTTGTTGACATAGTTAAAAATCTAAAATGGCTGCCAAAATGGGTCTCAAAATGGCTGCAAAAGTTGTCAAATTCCATAAAATGAGATAATATTAACCAAAATGTATGATGAAAATATACTTTTAATGATAGGATGGATGTATTAGACCACTAGTAACTCATATCCGAGTGTTTTTGTTGTGTTAACATGTTTACAAATCCAAAATGGCCCCCAAAATGGATCCCAAAATGACTGAACAAATTGTATCATTAATTAAGGAAATTGTGACCTATTAGGCAAGGCAATCTATGTTGTAGTATGTACAATGGTCATTCACACAGTAACAGTAGAGTAACATGAACGCGCACACTATTTATGCCAATATCATGGCAATGAACCATCTACAGTGGGTTCGAGAACTTTTTTGATTTGCACAGAATATGCATGCATCTGATTTGTGGATTATTTAGCCAGTATTGATTTGTGCCAGAATTAAATGGATTACCAAACTAATCTTTGCTATTGACTGATAGATTATTTTCTATGTTTATAATTATTGTAACGTATTGAAACGTAAACCATGTTATTTATTGGTCTATACATGTAAATCCCATTGTACAAACCAGTAAATGACATGGTTTACGCAAATTATGCTAGTTTTCTTATTTTTCATCGGATTGATCTCATATTTTCAGGATATCATAATAATTAATTGGGCTTTACATTGACACTAATTTGGTCATGGTCCAATGATTATAACAAGTGTTACACCGTCATGAAAAAGTGTCCTAATTGTTTTGATACACCCTGTATAATATCAACCAAAATGTAAGATGAAAGTATAGTTTTAACATTGGGATGTATGTATTAGACCACTGGTAACTCATATCCAGAATATTTGAATTGTAATAACATACTTATAATCCAAGATGGCCACCAAAATGGCCGCTGTAAATGTAAAAATAGTCTACATGAGTGTACGATAATCCAGAATAGATATTGTAAGAATGTATATTACATCACATTCACCAAATAGTATGTTCTAAACTGTTAAGCTGTTGCTTTTAGATATAAGGTACACCTCTGTGACAATTTTGATTCTGTATCACTTTCCAAAATGGCTGCCATTATTGTTAAGGGGAATATATCATTGCGGGCCAATTTAACTAAAACTTTAATATCTTGAGTTTTATGTTTCATGGTTATTGGATATTACACATACTTCAACATCTAACATATTTGAATTTTAAAAAAATCCAAAATGGTGGGTCACATGACCCGTTGCCATGGTAACGGCGGCCATCTTGGATCACCGAATCGCGCACCAAGAAAGCTTGCCGACTTAATATTTCAAAAAATACACATGCTAGAATCATGAAATAAAAGGCAAATTACTCTGCAATACCAAAGCTATTGGATGAACTAGAATAAAGAGATTTAAATACTCCTAATATTAATATCAGATTTTATGTTTTTGCATAATAAAAAAAATGATTAGGTCAAGGTCAGAAAAAAAATATGTTTCCATGACAGTAATTAAATTCTTCTAGTTCATCCCATAGCAACTATTGACAGCAACATCCTGACCAAATTTAAAGGTGCTAGTGCCTGTAGTTTTGTAGATATGATGTTGGCAATGACCACCAATCTTCGAAAATGTGTTTTTGAGATATCGCCATTTTAAGTTTAATCAAAATAAGTGTGTTAATTAGCATTAATTAATAGGTATTTTGTACATTTTAGTTGCAACTAATTTAAAATGGAAGAATACCATAGTTACGATTTAACATATTTCTAATTTTGGATGCTTGGATGCCCAAAATGTGGATTCTGTTTGCAGAAATCGGAACAAAATACCTATAAATTGGCGTATTTCGAAAACAATATAATACATAATACAAAACAATAGAATACAAAAGAATTCAAAATATATAGGAAATACATGAGAAATATACCACTTTTTCGCCAACCTTTCATACAAAATGTATTATAACTTTGTGAAGGAATGTCCGATTTCAATCAAATTTGAAGCTAAAGAAAGCTTACATTTTAAGCATTGTTTTAAGTTAAAAATCTCATTTTGTCATTTGTACACCCATCCAATGATATATTCCCTCTCAACTTGATGTTAAATGACCTAACAAAATTGTATTGATTGTAAATGACCATACTATGTAATACCAACACCCCCAAATCTAATGGGACAGCATTCACTATATTATTATGAAAAGCCTATATAAATCTAGTTTGAGTCTTTTAAAATATCCAAGATGCAAAAGGTTGAAATAACCGAAACTGTATTAGTGTATTGTTAGTGTTACACTAGATATGACCAAATTATTATATCTACAGCTTTTAATCCATCCAGTAAACGTATTGTATGTGACAAAGTATGATTGAATGGTATAGACTCCATTTTGACAATGTAACGTTATTTCGATGGCCATTATAATGACCATTTCATTAAAATTACCTCTAAATGGTCAATAGAATTACTTCTAAATGGTCAAAACAATTACCACAGGTGGTAACCCATTGATCAAAATATGGTCAGAGTGGAAAGAAATGAACTCTCTACCATTATATCATACATTGTCACATACAAATATGTTTACTAGTTAGATTAAAACCTATAGATATAATAAATTGGTCAAATCTATTGTAACACTAACAATAAACTAAAACTGCTTTTCAGTTATTTTAACCTTTTGCAGCCATCTTGGATATTCTAAATACTCAAACTAGATCTACAGCCCCTAGGCGTTATAAAAGACACATAGTGAATGCTGTCCCATTATATTTGGGGTGTTGGCATTACATAATATGGTCATTTACAATACAAAACAATTTTGTTGGGTCATTTAACATCAACTTAACCATTCTGGCAGACATTTTGGAAAGTTATACAGAATCAAAACTGTCACAGAGGTGGGCCTTATATCTAAAAGCAATAGCTCAACAGTTTAGAACAAACTATTTGGTGCATATAATGTAATATACACGCTTACAATATCTATTCTGGATTATCATACACTTATGTAGACTATTTTTTACATTTACAGCGGCCATTTTGGTGGCCATTGTGGATTTAAAGTATGTTATTACAATGCAAATATACTGGATATGAGTTACTAGAGGTCTAATACATATATCTCAATGTTAAAACTATACTTTCATCATACATTTTGGTTGATATTATCCAATTTTATGAAATTCCGACAATTTGTTCAGTCATTTTTGGACCCGTTTTGGGGGCCATTTTGGATTTTTAAGTATGTTAACACAGCAAAAATACTGGATATGAATTACTAGGGGTCTAATACATACATCCCATCATTAAAACCATATTTTCATTATACATTTTGGTTGATATTATCACATTTAATAGAATTTGACCATTTTGACCATTTTGGCCATTCAGTTGGCGGCCATTTTGGTTTTAAAGTATGTTAACAAAGCAAGAATACTGGATATGAGTTTCTAGTGGTCTAATACATACATCCCATTGTTTAAAGCTGTACTCTGATCACACATGTTGATTCACATATGTGTGGTGGTATGGGAAAACCCGTCGGAAGTCGCTAGTGTTAATATTGAGTTATCTGGGTCGTACCAAAATATTACTAACAAATGAGTTCCAAGTCAATTTTCCAACTTTGGTCCCAAGATAGACATTATACCTTGAACTTTAGTCTCCAGGAGTTTTTTATGCAAAATTCCAGATGTGAAGTTTATTTTAGTACTTTTCTGAACCTTATTTATCAAATTTTATGTGTAAAATGCTATGTTTACGTAAAATGACATTGTTACCATGGTAACCACTTGGTGTTGGTGAATTCCGACAATGCATTGTAAAGATTTTGAAAGTGAAGAACTTACAATTGTTAATAATATCGCCAAAAACTAGGTTCATATCAAAAGTCCTTTTCATATGACAAGCTATTCTGTGTGATAGAACAATGTAGCTTTATTATTATTAGAGCATTTAAAAGATTTTGTGTACACCTTTGAATTTTCAGTTTCAATTTTAGTGTTGCGTTTAAACTTGCCGACTTTAAAATACTATAACTGTAGTTCTAGATGGAATTTCTGAAAAAATTAAACAGTCCTATACTCAGTAGAGTATGAAGCTCTCTACCAAAGAAAAAAACCAAGTTGCTAGAAAATGACCATGTGAAGGGTTTTCCCATGCCACCACACATATGCCAATTTATGGAATTGAACAATTTTTGGCGGCCATTTTGGTGGCCATCTTGGTATTAGGTGTGTTAACAAATTCTGGATTAGAGTGTCTAGTGGTCTAATACATACATCCCACTAATAAACTATACTTAAACCATACATTTTGAATGCTATGTCATTTAATGAGATTTGACCAGTTTGGGTGGCCATTTTGGACGCCATCTTGAATAACTCCTTAGTCATGGCCGCCATTTTGAAATTAAGATTAGGACTAGTTAGTCCTGCTTTAGGGGCAACAGACATGACAATTATACCAACAAATAAGCTTTAAAAAGTGACAACATGTCATGTTTTGTTTAAAAATAGTTTAAATATATTACAATTTGGCCGCTATTTCAAAAATCCAATATGGCCGCCATTAGAGATTTTAAAAATGTGTAAACATTAGTTTCTGGTATTAGTGGTCTTTAAACATTAATTATATGCAAAAATTAGCAACTCCCCACAAAAATCCAACGAAATTACATAGTGAACCTGACTAATTTTGTATATAGCTTGAATAAGTAACACATGGATCATGGCCTGCTAGATTGTTGTCTACAACAACGGTTTAAAACACACACCTTAACTTGATTCGAGTTAATATTATCGTATATCGTCAGCCTGCTTCGATAATTGCCTAACTCATTTTTTTTAGTTCTTAGAAAACAACAAAAGTAGGAAACCTCTTACCTTTGTACCTGTTACTCATTTTGCATTATTGATGTATGGTTTTTCATTATGTGGAATGTGACATGCATTGTTGATGGCCTCGATTGGCGTGCATGGATGCACTAATCCAAGTCATAGAAACAGATGAACACAGCCATACAATAATTTGATTAATTCCATGGATTTGTCAATGCAAATTCAATAATGCAAAATGAGTAACATGTTGGAGTGGTCTGGTAGCCCTTTTGCAACAAATCTCTTCATTTATCAACACTTTTGATTGGTCAATGACTTAGATATTATAACAGCATGTGCATAATGTAATGAAGTCATGATTTATGCAAAAATCTCAATTTTGCTGAAAAGTGAGTTAGGCAATTATCGAAGCAGGCTGACGATATAGAGATTCGAACCCTAAATTATGCAATACGCATTTTCATCCCTTTTTAGTTGAATGTTTTCTACAAGAGACTGGCAGCCTTATTCACGTGAGTGACCACACCTATGGCTTGACCAACCTTTATTTCCTCGATCCTAACTGGCTGTGTCAAGTACTTCTTGACGCATCAAAGGTCCAGCCTGCACTAGATAACCAAGATCATTGCCGACAGAGAGTTACCAAGGATGTTTTGAAAGCCCAGTGTAATCGCAGTGGATTTGATGAGACGAGGTTTACAGAGTACCTCGAGTTACTGGGACGATTTGAGATTGCGATCAAAACTTCCGAAGACAGGTTAGTCAGCTCAATGTTAAAGATATCATGATACTCCAGTCTGTAAAAACAAACTGTTAATGAAGTTTCGATCCATTTTTACGGTCCGGTGATCTTATGATGCCCGAATGTAACCGGGGGAAATGGGAAGCTGCAATGGTTTTACATTGTGTAGACCTGCTGAGAGTGTTTAATTGGCAGCTCTACATAGCAGATTATAAGCTTGACGTGTTGAACCGAGAAAACGAACATACAAATTTGTTAGGGATAACTATCGTACGGTTTCTGTTATTAAACAAAACACGTATTTTATATCGTACCTCAGTTATTTTGCGATACATGTCGCTACAACAGTGCGTCGATACCCCCTGCAGTGCGGCGCTCATTATAAAAAACTGGGGCGAGTCAAACGACGCTGACCACGCGTCTCGGACGACCCAATATGGCAACGGGACTCCATCATTTTGAAATATTTTAAACATTCATCCCCCGGTTAACGATGAAAATAATTTTAAAATAGCATTTACAATGGAGTTGGTTAGCCAACTCCAACGGTTTTGGATTCGAAAAGAATTCTTATAATTATGATGAATCAAAATGTTAAGATTAACATTCACGATTACGTGTTATTCCAATACGAATTCAAAATTTGGGTTTCGCGTGGCCACCGTCGCCAGGGGCGAGTGGGACTTCTCCACGGACTACAACATGGTCGAGGTAGCCAGAGGATGTTCGCAGTGTTTTGTCTCAATTCTAAATTCGCGTTGGTTTCAAACGTGATCATGAATTAATTCGAAGTGAAATTTTCGAAGAAGTTTAACATTAAATAATATATACTTGACTTACATATTATTCCCAGTTATATACTGCCAGCCCTTTTGCCAGAGACTAAACCATGGATTTCCGGAAACCGAGCGGCAGCCACGACTAATTTTCATCACAAGTTGCTGAGACTGTACAAACTGTCTTTTCTTCCACCCGGATTTTTCAGTAGACTTATAAGCAGAATATTGGTTGAAACACAGCAAGAGATAAACGGACGGTACTGTGACATTATCTTATAATATACACTAGCAACCAAAAGTCTTAAGATACTTGGTTATGGTGTCAAAATCATTCTTAATTTTACAACGGTAATATTTCACTACGAATTAAACAAATATGTTCCTGATTCTCTTCTCATTAATAAATCCATGTTTCCTGCAACATCTGCTCATTCCATTCCATGAAATTGAAGTAAATATGTGCCTACGTTGAATCCACATACAAATGTCCCATTGAAAATAGCTGATGAAATATATTATAGCCTATACAATCCAATGGTAGGCATTGTGTCAATTTCGACTTTCTTTCAAAATAAATGTCGCAATTGTTTGTCAATGGATTCACTCAAAGGAATCGAATCCCAAAAATGTCCCTAGTCTTTAATCTTTTCCAGATATTGAGAAATGATCTCTTTATTCATATGTAAAAAGAATATTTGAGTGGGAGTTTTAAAAGTTTTAATTTAACACCATGACTTTAACATTATATGGAAACCAACCAAATTCCATATATATATACTTTCTCATCGTACCCACAGGAGCTGGGCATACTACAAAGTTATATTGATCACTTTATCATTACTTAGTATTATTTTTGAAGCTAATTTGACTCTTAAATTAACTAATTTTACTCTTAAATTAACTAATTTTACTCTTAAATTAACTAATTTTACTCTTAAATTAACTACTTTTACTCTTAAACTAACTAATTGTATTCATAAATTAACTAATTTTACTCTTAAATTAACTAATTTTACTCTTAAATCAACTAATTCTACTCTTAAATTAACTAATTTAATCTTTAATTAACTAATTTTAATCTTAAATTAACTAATTTTATTCTTAAATTAAACTAATTTTACTCTTAAATTAACTAGTTTTTCTCTTAAATTAACTAAATTTTACTCTAACATTAACTGCAAAAAGCGTCATGATTCGTCAAGATCATCACTACCGAAAGTGTTGATAGAGGATACAGACGTTTCCGAAACGTATAGTTAAGAACTTGCATATTACTTTGCATTACAAAGGTTTTGAGACACACTGAGGCGTGTAAACTATGTAGAAAATGTATAACAATATGCCCATTTATTTGCTCAGGTTCACATAATTATTCCGGGTAATCATTGCTAAATACCCCTGCAATATAAATTATTGGTAATGGACGTTAGTTCCCATTCATATTGACCGACTCTTGTAACCTTTATATCTTTTAGGCGCGTCAGTAGATTAGGTGAGAGTATAACGACGGCCTGGCAAAAAGGCATATCAATTCAAACCGACTCCCTGCTGATAGATGTCGAGCTGAAATTCCATGAGTCTGACCATGAAGTCAGCGTGATGTACATATATGTTTCTGTACAGAGTGCAGATAAAGAGCATATGGCACGAGGTATTGGTTTTGTAGTTGACCACATCGAATATCTTATCAAAGAGTGGTATTCAGGTAAGAAAGTCATTTCGTACTTATTGCTTGATCGTCCCAGCTAAGAACCAAATTAGTCATAAATGACGATCAATAATAATAATAATAATAATAATAATAATAATAATAATAATAATAATAATAATAATAATAGTAATAATAATATTGATAACATTAAGGAGAAATGATACATGAGATTAACTAACAATAACATTCATTTACATAAATTAATTAATTATGCTAATTTATTCACATATTCACACAATTTGCATAATTTGTACGACGGGCTGTCTTTAGTCACTTGTAAGGGACAGCCCGTCGTACATATATGCAAATTTATTGAATATTTGAATAAATTTGCATAATTAATTAGCTCATGAATAGTCATTTCCATTGTCATTTATAACGGAATAAAGCGCATTATTAGTTTATGAAAGAAACTACGTTAGGGCGAAATACTATTTTTGCCCTAACGTACTAATGAATGAATAACAAAAACCTGTTTCGACCTAAGGTACCTGTTAGCAAAGTAATACTACTACTACTAATAATAATAATAATAAACTTGTATAGCGCATAACACGAAAGGCTTCTAGGCGCTTTACACAAACCATGAAAATTAAAATACATTGAAATTAGATATGCTTAACATGCTTAAAAGAATAGTACAAAATATAAAATAACAAAGATAAAAATGACGACCTGGCAAAAAGGCATATCAATTCAAACCGACTCCCAGCAGATATAAAGCAGGTTAAAGTTTTAAAAGTACAGCGAAAAGACAGAATTTAGAAAGAAAAACAATCGCATGTATGGACGTCGACATATTAATCAAAGCTATGACGAGACAGTTACAAGATGTCCGCATCTGTATTGATATTATCGATTTATGCGTTGAATTCCTGCGTGATACCGTCCAGCGACCTGTTGCTGATGAAGGGTATTTAATGAAGATGACGTCACAATATTGGGTATGGCTACATGTATACCATCAGCACTTTCGACACAGACAACCGGGCGCGAATTTCAAATAATCACAGGTTGGGGATGTGCACTTTAAATTCGTTTAATTGAACAATATAGTCCTGTGTTCAATTAAAATGGACACTATACATTTGATAATTATTTGCCTACCATATAATGCATGGTTTAATGAATAAAACGGTATTCCTTTAATGTTAGTTCGTGTTTGGCAATGTTATTGCGTCAAAAACTTGGCTATAGATAGGGAACCAGCCAAAATGATGACGTTTATGAATATACAATGAGTTATCATGTTAACAAATGTGCAGACAAAAAATGTTCATCTAGAATTGTAAATGAAATTAAAAATCAACAATACTATGTACCTCATTAACATATGCAAATAATAAATAGGCTTACATGTAATACACATACAAAACGGACTAACATGGCAGTCTGGTGTTCTTTTGTCTCTTTTCATTGACAATAATCCACAGATATCGAAATACCTTACAACAGCAGTAGGTCGTGTGCCTCGAATTGGAACCCCGTATTTTGAGGAGGTGTGACATTTTTACACTGTTAATGATGTTTATATTATCACCGTTTCTATATTTCTCGTCATAAAATAACCAATTTGGTGTCATTACAAAGCACAATAAATATTCTTTCCATACCATCTACAAAATAATGTCTTAATTATTTCAGTTTTAACTGGGAGCAAATAATTGATCAACGGGTGCTTGGGGAGGAGGGGGAGGAGCCGGAGGAGAAGAATTGAGGAGCCAGCAGTCCCATACACACACACAGCGTCAATCTCTAGACAAGCTATGCAATATTTCATTCACTTCACTTATTGATTATCAATATACATGCTAGGTGGATTGTCAGAGAGATCGGGATGTGAGGAGTAAACTGGGGAGGAGGAGGAATCGCTGAAGATGAGAAGCTAATCTCACAGACACACAATGAAATACTAGATAATGTCAGAGAGACTGGCTGTTGTGTACCGATTAGTAGTATACCGATTGATTTATTTATACTGATAACAATTCATACACTTGTGCATAATTATCTTAAAATAAATTAACCTCCTCATGGAGTGAAACATTATAAACAAGTCCCTTTTACATTCTGTACGTGTGGTATGTTTACTTTGCTATAACCAGACAAATGACAGCTTACAAATTACAAGGTAAGCACACTCTACTGCATGCATGTCGAGTGAGTTCAAAAATCCCGCGTGTACATCTCTGGCTTTAACGTCCCAATCGATATACGGTGTGCATATTGCATGCGCGCAATCTTGAAATTTGTCCAGAATTTGTGACATCTTTATCAATTTTGACAGATTTATGTGGGAAGGGGTGGGGCCTAAGTCCATCGGTGTCATTGTTAATAGTCTGTTGATCATTGTCGGACAAAAGAACTTACATTGTATCTTGCACAATTACCGAATACTATTTGATTTTACCCATGCTTAAACATTTTTATGGCAGTAAACTGAAGAAAGTAGATTGTTTTCAAAAATAAGCGCTCTGTTAAATCACATGTGCTTTATTTTGTAACACCCTGTATATGATTTTATTGGCCATATTAAAGTTAGTATGTATATCCAGGCAACATTTCTAATTGTAACATGATCATTTCATGTGTGTTTCATTTTATTTCATTATCATTGCTTTCATTAAAATAAAATCAAAAAGTGAAGAAACGCGAGGATTGAGGACCCGATCATACATGTGCATTTCGCTTGTTACACCCTGTATAATATGGTAATTATTGGTCATATGTTTGTGTTTGGTGCAATATTATTACAAAACGTCAATTTAAAATTTATTATGACACTAAATTATGATAACGGTTAACTTTATTTCAGAAATACGTTTTCACAGACTAATATTGTTACAAATGTTGACCACCCTGTATAAGGTATCCTTTATAACTAAAGACAAAGGTGGCAACATTTTTCTTTGTAATACTAGTGTATACGTTTAAATTATGCAGCTTAATAAATTATAATTTTATCTTCAAGGTATGTAAATGACCAGTGAAAATGCTGCATTTTTAGTGCATTTCTTGATGTTTACACCCTATATATTATCTACCCACCCTGTATAATGACCTTGATATTGATATTGTGAGATTTGGAAATTTGTATGCTTTCAGGAAATTTATACTTTCCTTATACTCCTATGTATAGTTTTAATGCTAAAAATGTTTTAAGCAAAATCCATGTGATTTTTCCATTTTTAGCATATGTCACACAAAGGGGTCCCAACTCAAGACACACGACCAGTAGTGCTGTTGAACGCTTAGTGCCATGTCCTACCTGCGCCGCCGATTTGGTAGGTGAGAATAGTGGGAAAACTGTTGCTGACTTCGCTGATGTATCCAACAGTTTCAAGGCTTTAACCATTGCTTCAATTACAAATGAAACAATGCAGTGTAACGGGTAAGACTATATCCCCCCCCCCCCCCTCCTGACAAAACAGCATAACAGACATTTTGAAGTTTATGAGATATAAGGCAAAACATGTTATTTTAAAAGACTTTAGAGACTTTGTGACTGTTTGTTTTTACGTTTCAACTTGTCTGAATATACATTAGGCATGTCTTACAAGATTTAATTATTTTTTTGAAAAATCTCCCATTTTACGCTCAAAATGTCTGTTATGCTGTTTTGTCGTGGTGTTACTGCTCTAACAATGAATGGACAAACTTTGACAGAAAGGAATTAATGCAAGTGTTCAAATAACATAGATGTAGGTGTTTGCCTAAAACGATGTCAATTTTGAACAAATTTGATGATTTTATATGAAATTTACAAAATCAATCAAAACCCGTATTATTCATTTATTATTCATATCACGACTTTATGTGGTTATATCTTCAATTTTGTTTTAACAGTTTCAATGTATACATAATAATATTTCATAATAGAGCATTAGGCCTACCACTTTACATATTGTCATGGAAACTATCAATATCGCATAATCTACCGTTGAATACACCGTTGGACAAAATGATGGTGACCAAAATATATGACTGGTAGGTCTTCCATTCTATATGTAAGGAAAACTCATGGAGTGGTCATAAATCTGACATGATTATGTACTCAATGAAAATAACTGAAATGAAGTACATGAAATTGGGCTGGAAAATAACCAATATGGACCAAAATTAAGAGATATAGTGAAAATTTGACCAAAATATCCCGAACTAAAATCGGGTTTAAATCCACATTGGAAAATAATGGTGCTCACCCTGCCATATTTCCAAATGAAAGTAGATCACGAACTGTCAAATAATCACCTTAAATAAATCCTGATGAATCAAATGTTGCTCTTAAAATGAAGATGTTTCAAACTCTGTAAACTAAAATAAACTAATGAAGTTGTGCTGTTTTGTGATGGGGATTGTTTTAAAGAAAGTACACTGTAACCAGGATGTAGTACTTGAGTGAAGATGATTCATGCAGAAATGTCAATTCTAATTTATTGTTAGTGTCTCCTTGCACACTCAAGCATATCCTGCTTCAGTGCTCAAGTGCTTTGTGAAGTTATTCTCTTTTGTCATGGGTTTATAAGACCAACATGCTGTTGTACCATTCAGACATGCTAATTAATTATGAACAGTGACACTTTAAAAAAAAAAAAATGGTTTAACATGTGTAATATGATGCATTGAGTACCAAAAGCCAAAAAAATGTATATTGAAAAAATTGTCTGTTATGCCGTTTTGTCATGGGAGGGCAGTAAAATAAATAGTAATAGCCATAGTAAACCAGCAAGTAAAAAATAAACTGCTCACAAAAGTTCGGAATTTTATCACATTAAATCACAAAATGTTCAAATATTCAATAATACCCAATTTTGTGCTACACCTTGTTCCCGTGCTCTGCCACTTGCTTGATAACATGGAGAGTCTCAATCTGAATGTGCCAAAATCAACACTAATTTATGCGCAAAAAAGCATCACTCTACATTTGTAGTGGTCTATGTAACACTTCATCGAACAGACGGCAAATATAGTCTTTTGAGCGCATAACAGTTGAGAATTTGGCACATTTTGAATGCAACCTCCCCACATTCTCAAGCATATGGCTAAGCACTAAAACAAGTGATTGCTACAAATGAGGTATCATTAGAAAGAAGAACACATAAACTTGACATTGATATGCTTCACAAAATAAATATATCACAAAATATTCAAAAAATGGCGATTGAATACAAATGTCCAAACTTTTTTAAAGTAGTTTATTTACTACATTTACTTTCTCAAAGGCTTAATTTGAATATAATAAAAGCTTAGGCGATGAAAAATTAAACCCTGCTCTATTGGCCCAACCCATAAGCGTGTGCAGTATGGTGTTGACGCTGGGTGGAGGGGGCTTACCTTGGCTATATACAATGTCATCAGGTAAGCGGCGCGTTTTACGGCGTGGGGTTGGGTCAGGGGTTTCATTTTTTAAACTAAAATGGTCCAGAAAAAAGTTCCTGCGCGCGAATTCGTCTCAATGTTTCATTATATAAAGGAAACCGTGCCATGGAACTTTAGCGCTCAGATATGTTGCATTATTATCAAACAGATCACTTCTGTAGGTTAACGTTCTTAAAAGTACCGCGTAAAGACAAAATCGACTTTAGAAAGAAAAACAATCACATGTATGGACGTCGCCATATTGACCAAAGCTATGACCAAAGACTTACGATAAGTCCGCATCTCTGTATCATGTATTGATATTATCGATTTATGCATTGAATTCCTGCGTGAATACTGTCCAGCGATGATGATGATGAGGCGGTTTTAGTTACGATGACATAATATTAGGTATAGCTATCCCATCAGCACTTTCGACACAACCGGGCGCGAATTTCAAATAATCACAGGTTCGGGATGTGCAGTTTAAATTCGTTTAACTGAACATTATAGTTATGTATTCAATTAAAATGGTCAATGTACATTAGATCATTATTTTCCTACTATATAATGCATGGGGGGGGGGGGGGGATTCAAGGAAGTTTTTGATTTAATTTTTTTTAATTTTTGTGAGTGCTGTAATTATTGAACTAATAATCAAATACATATAAAAGTATACATTTTTGGAAATAAAATAGGAGAATCCAAATTTGGTGTCAATTTTGACCAAATTGTGAATTTTGAGAAAATCACAAAATTCACTTTTTTGACACATTTTTATTTGAACAAAGCTAACAAAAATAATATTGTGTAAAATATGCCCAAATCGCTAGATAATGATGTAAAGACACTAACTTAGGGACGATTTTTTTTTTAACCTAATCTAATTTTTTTTTTAAATTTTGACCAAAAAGTGCCAAAAAAGTGGAAAAATGAAAACCTTTTTGGCACTTTTTAGTGCAAACGTCAAAAAGTATTAGATTAGGTTACAAAAATCGTCCCTAAAAAAATATATTTTGTTAGCTTTGTTCAAAAAATTGATTCAAAAAATTGGCTTCTATGATCCATTTCCTTACCAAAAATGTATACTTTGTATAAATTTGAGTCATAGTTCAATAATTACAGCACTCACAAAATTCAAAAAAAACTTCCTTAAGTCCCCCATTATTGAATAGAACGGTATTCCTTTAAGCTTTAACAAGAAGGCCATCTTGTTAAGTAGAAATAATTAAACATTGAAACTAATTCGCACGAAGCTCGCAAAAATTAGCTATTTTAACACTAAAATGGTCGAGAGAAACGGTAATGTAGCCTTACTGTTAAGCATGATTAATTAATCATTGTAAAACAATTTCGCGTGACGCCCGCAAAATGTGGCTATTTTAACATCAAGAAGTCCAGATAAACGTTCTTGTTTAAAGCATGAATAATGAAACACTGACAAACTAATTTGCCCGAAGCGCGCAAAAACTGGATATTTTAACACGAAAAAGGTCCAGAAAAACGTTTGTGAAGACATCTTGTTAAGCTGGAATAAATAAAACAGTGCAACTTATCCGCGCGAAGCGCTCAACATTGGCTATGTTAACACTATAAAGGGCCAGAAAAACGTTTATGTAGCCATCTTGTTAAGCATGAATATTCAAACATTGAAAAACTAATTTGCGCAAAGCGCGCAAACATTGGAATATTTTAACACGAAAAAGTTCCAGACAAACGTTCGTGACGCCATATTTTTAAGCTTGAATAATAAAATATTGCAACCAATTTGCGCGACGCACGCACACAAATGGCTATTTTAACTCTAAAAAAGTCGAGAAAACGTTATGGGACTTGGACCGTCTAATGCTTCCAACCCATGCCCTCTTCCTCCTTAATGTTCTTCCTTTTTATTTTTTACTCTTTTGTCATTGGGGGAGGGGAGGACGGGCATGGCCTGTTGTAAACCTCTGGATACGCCACTGGAGGTGTTCGAATCCGTTGGGGATTCAGGGGCTGTTGGTATTTAGCTGAGACTATAATACATCTTGTCGTCTGACGATTGCGAAATCATGAAACTCAGAGTAACGACTTCCAGAAGGTCTATCACTTTGAATCGTTATTATGCCCTTCTTTGCGGAATTGAGCACTCAATTCACTCTATTCAAAGTCATTTCTAGGAAAAAATCACAGATAGAGGGCGTTACATGACAAATATCGCATAATATGACTTTAATTTTTGCGTCCCCCATAATATTCACCAACTCCCATAGGACACGTTCTCCTGGTAACCTTTAAATTGTCCCCTTCTTCCCTTACATGTTGATGCTTCCGCCGCCATATTGTACACTGACAGAATATTATAATGTAAAATACTGACTCCTATATGTCTTCTTGATTCATGGTTCCAGTCATACCATCTACTTCCGGGACATAGTTCCCGACCTCTTTCTATTGGATCTTGGAGTTGAAGTCCTAGATGGAAGCAAATTGAGAATCATGGAAAAGCTTGGTCAAGGAGGGTTTGGAATCGTCAATCAAGCGTGTCTTCCATCAGGAGAGTATCTCGCAATCAAAAGTCTCCTGAAAACCGGCTTCGAGGAAAGGTCTGAAGAGATGTTCGATTCTTTCATTGACAGTTTCCCAGTCTTCAGAAGGGAGATAGCTGTCATGTCTCGTCTTCAGCATCCATGCATCCTGCAGCTAAAAAGCGTTTCGATTCGAAAGTTGTGGTTTGCGATGGAGTTCGCCCCTTTAGGAGATCTGGCCAGATACATCGGCAGGCAGTTAGATGCTCGGATATTCGAGATGTCCTCAAATCTGATCCACGGAACCTTTCTTGAGCGAATGCTTACCTTCAAAATTGCTTATCAGATAGTCACTGCCGTAGAGTATCTCCACTGGCAAGACATTATCCACACTGATTTGAAAACAGACAACATCTTGCTGTTCTCTACTAAGCCTGAAGACTACGTGAACGTAAAACTAGCCGACTATGGGATCTCTCAAAGCGTGTCTACTGGGACTGTTCGAGGTCAAGCTGGTACACATGCGTTTGTTGCCCCCGAGATAATTGATAGCAAGGCTTTCAACGAGAAGGTAAGATACAAATAATTAAAATTGACATATTTAGATGGTTCGAATGAAATTACATTGGTGATTGTTTTCAGGGACAACAACCATGACAACTGAAGTTTATCGACACTCGTTTACCCTCTCACAATTATACCGCCCCTCCCCAAGTGCCCCCGGTTCTTTTTTTTACAAAGCTAAGATCCATTCACATCATTTAAAACAGGTAGACATATTTTCTGTTGGGATGATTCTGTACCATTTGGTGAGTGGTGTACCCCCTGGAGGACACGATCTTTGCATCAAGACGAATTTTGACATTGCAAGTGGTGTTCGACCAACGTTCGAATTTCAAGGCTTCAAATTGCGTCCAAACTTTCAGCATCTTGAGACCATCATGACATCTTGCTGGAAAACGGACCCGAAGGACAGGCCTCCAGCAACGGACATCCTAGATCGTATGAAGAAACCTGGCTTTTCCTGTCTAGCGCAGAGCGTGACATTGAATAATGTCACGGATCCTTATCTCTCACTGACGGTAAATACGAGTTTCATTTATATTACAAACGACAATACAGGGAGTGTCAAAAGTTCCCGCGTAAAATATATTTGTGGACATAAACATATAAACAGTTTACTTTAAACAGTAATAATAATGGGACAAATCGATACTGGAACAGTTAAATCGTACCAGTATCGACCGATACTAGCAGCGTTTATGGTCCGGTATTAATCGAAACTGGTATACCCGTATTTGGGACATAAAGTACACTTTTTCCTCTGTTTCCTTGCCTGCCTTCTGACGCGCACTTAAAACCTATCTGTCTCATACATGATTTGTTACACTATTTTCCTTGATTGTATGTACTACATGTAGCGCTGTGTTATTTGTAGAGCGCTTTATAAATGCTTTGTATTATTATTATTATTATTATTATTATTATTATTATTATTATTATTATTATTATTATTATTATTATTATTATTATTATTATTATTATTATTATTATTATTATTATTATTATTATTATTATTATTATTATTATTATTATTATTATTATTATTATTATTATTATTATTATTGTTATTATTATTAGGATTATTAGGATTAGGATTATTAGGATAGGATTAGGATTATTATTATTATGTATACGTTTTTCAGATTTATTCATGTTCGTTGCATACGCAAGCGTCACGCATACAACGTCACTGCGACTTTGCGGGCCGAATTGCACACCATATCGCGCCATGAGAGCGTTTTATGCGCGACGCTCTTCTTCATTCGCTGCTGTAAACAGGTTTCGCCAATTTGGAACTGACTGAATTAATAGTAGCATTGTGGATATTTTAGCGTGTATTCGCAGTAAGCGGTGTCTCAGTAGTTTGTGTGAGTGCGAACGTGTTCAAACTACTTAATTTAAAAACCGCTCACTATTATGCATAGCAATACACCCAATCCGTTGAAACTAAAGATAGTTTGTCGGATTACCGGTGAATTGAATCGCAGCACGCGGAAAGGCTGCATGCACTGCTGGCACGCGAGTAGGTGCAATTTTACTTTAGAATCGCGTATGTGTTGTTTTTGTCGACTACCGGTATTCGTTTAGCTGGCGACGATTGTTAAGCGCCCTGCGACTTTGTTTACATCCGTGAGGTCAAAGAAGGATGTCGGCCGTGAGAGAGATTTGATGCGCCTAGCTTTCACTGAATACGCTCTAATGTCACTTCCCAGGCTGACACATAGCATCGAACGGCGTTTACATCGTCTATGTGGCTTTAGGACCAACGCCCGACTAAATAAATAACGAAAGTTGTGAATAGGTGTTGCATATGAAACAAAATGTAAATCCATTCAAACTATATAGGCGGGTCAATCTGTGATAAGAAACACCTCAACCCAAAATAAAATGCTACAAAAGGTTTTTCAACTGATTCTGCTTCTAGGTGATATCAGGTATTGCCAAAAGAAAGTCCTAAAAAATCTAACTTCCGAAAAGTGGTTATTTTCAAGATGGCGTCCAAGATGGCCGCCAAAGTCATAAAATGGCTATAACTCTGGTATTAATCACCCTAAAGATGTAAATTTGGTATATATTCCTAGGTTGTAGGGTGTGATACACTCAATCAGACTAGTTTTAAGTTTCCTAGACACTCAGGTGCACTCTACAACAAAGATGGCCACCAATATCACAATGTGGCTATAACGTTATTAATCATCCTCGGTATGTACATTTGGTGGCTATCCTTGGGTTTGGGGGGTCAATACACTCAATCCGACTAGTTTAAATAACGCTAGACACTTAAGTGTAGCATAAAACAAAGATGGCGTCCAAAATGGCCACCGTTTATTGCAAAATGTTGATTGTTTCCTTGTTTAAAATCTAATAAATAACCACTCAAAATAAATAGACTACCAGTTATCAGTAGAGTATGTGAATTCATTTGATATCCCTCATCCCATTTCCAACATCATACACTCAAAATTCACTGTCCCGTCCCGTGGGATTAAGTAAACAATCACTCATAACTAACAGGATTTCAGTCTTAGACACATTGATGTTTAGGCAAAACAAAGTGGCAGCAGAAGAAAAGTGGTCAACAATTTCTTGTATATCGCCAGCATTAGTTGCAACCAGGGCAGAATCATCTGTGTTCAGCTCCCTGATATATATTTCTCTCACTTTGGTTAAGGCTTTGAGTCTTGACAGATTGAACAGCTTTTCCATCTGAACGAGTCCTGATGCGCACTACCTTGTATAGGTTTGTAGCCATTGTTTCCAAAACTGCAGCAAGATACAGAGCAAACAAATTTGGAGCAAGGCTTCACTAACATTTCCTTCAATGGACACCTTTCCAAACATGTCCTCATGGAACAATTTGATAATTGTCTATCTGGACACTCGTATACTTTGAGCACCTCCCAGAGAGTTTTTCGGTCCACCGTATCAAACGCCTTGGAGAAATCAACAAAGACTAGTATACAATGGTTGCTGCTGTTCTACAGCCTTCTTCTGAAGTTGCCTCAAAGTGAAAATCATGTCATCGGTTGCTCTATCAGCCCTAAAGCCACACTGCCTCTCAGGAAGTACCCTCTTCTGCGATAATCTTAAGCTGATTGAGGATTATTTTTGCCATGGTTTTGCCAGTTATGGACAGGAGGGAAATTCCTCTATGATTTCCACAGTAACTTTTGTCACCCTTGTTCTTGTAAATGGTAACAATCATTGCGTCTTTAAAGTCCTGAGGGAGACATTCGCTTTTCCAGCAAGCATTGAATGTCTAATAATTCAGTCTTTAGTACGTCTGATGGTATGACATCTTGCCCTGGCGCTTTACCACTTCTGGTGTCATTCACAGCCTTATTAAGTTCATCCATAGTGATAGTTCACATAGCTCCTATTTTTTGTTGTATTGAATAGTGAGCCCTTGACAAGCTTTGTGATCAGCTGCACCTTGCTAGTTTAGTAGATTACAGAAGTGTTCCCTCCAACACTCAGTGATATCATTCAAATTGGTCCACAGCTTGCTCCCATCTGCAGTTTCCAATGGGGCCACTGTATTACTTCTTGGATGGTCCATAGATAGTTGTTAGACCTGAGAAAAGTTCATGAGTGTCTTTTCTGCTCAAAATTGCTTCAAGCTCAACTGTTTTTTATTCCACCATTTGTCCTTCAAAGCTCCGATCTCCTTTTGAACTTTGGATTTGATGTTCTTCCACTACTTAAATGATCCAAAAATGCTTGAATTCTGTCATCTTGTTCTTGGAACCAGTCAAGATTTTTTTTCTTTTAGGATAACCAAGTATTTCGATGGCGGTTGAGAAGAAGGATTCTCTAAGGTGTTTCCACTGTTTTTCAACATTATTTGGGTTTGAGGTTATTTTGTTGCCTTAAAGAGATTTTGTCATTGCTGTTTCAAGTTACTCCTTTTGTGTTCTTCATCTTTCAACTTGTTGACATCTAATTTCTTGGGTGCATTGCTAGGAGTTTTTCGCCTCGGCAGTAGGAGACGGAGTCTTATTTGGGAACGTACCATGTAGTGGTCAGTTGAGCATTCTGCTCCCC
This sequence comes from Ophiura sarsii, assembly GCA_035610835.1. NCBI lineage: Eukaryota > Metazoa > Echinodermata > Ophiuroidea > Amphilepidida > Ophiuridae > Ophiura > Ophiura sarsii. The sequence continues at coordinate 13,176,840 of CM069442.1, read as the reverse complement.
TCATTGCTTTTGTTAATAAGACATCAGCATGATCTATCCTACACGAGTCACAATGTAGTCATGTAAATGAAAATGCTTTGACCGAGATTGAATCCAAGTGAAGAAATTCTTCTCTGGTTGAAAGAAAAGTATTGGTAACACACAAGTTTCTTTCCATGCAGAAATTAAACAGAAGGTTAACATTATTGCTCATTTTTCCTTTGCCAAATTTACCAATTACACCTTCACTATGTACTATGATCCTTGCCAATCCTCGCATTTACCCCCCCCCCCCCCCCCCCCCCCCCCAGAATAAGCAGTTTGTCCGCCCTGGGTACATCATCAACTACTTTAGCCAGCTCTTGGTAAAAGGGCTCCTTTCCGCATATGACATGGTTGGTGCATATACATTGATAATACTTAATTAAGAAACGGTCCTTTCCAACGGGAACACGTAATTGTATGAGATGTTCGGATATTCTTGTGGGAAGTGTTGGTATATTATTACCACTTTTATTAAAGGTGACAAATGCTACACCTGCATCCCTTCTTCCATTGGGTTTCCTAATCCAGTAGGTTTCCTAATCCAGTAGAAAGCATGATCGAGTGCTTTCTTGATCTGGCCTTGTCCTTCGATCCTTTATGTATCTTGTAAAGCGACAATATCAATGGTGTATCTTTTAAACTCCTTGGTTATCAAAGCAGTTCTTCTTCCTGGTCTTGAGTCATTATCTAGCATGGCTTTTCTAGGGGCTTCCCTTCCGAGGCAGGCAGTGCTATCCCTGTAGAGGGCTGCCTGGACACTCACACAGCTGCCTTTTTGTTGTTGCTCAGAAGATTCAACAATGTTTTGACCATCTTGAGTGTGCATTGGATTTTTAACAAGGAAAACAATACGTTTTTGCCAAAATGGCAGCCATTGTTGAGGCCATCTTTGTTTTAGAGTGCACCTGAGTGTCTAGGAAACTTTAAATCAGTCTTGATTGAGTTAATTGCCCCCTAGGAATAGATACCAAATTTACATCTCTAGGGTGATTAAAACTTTTCAGAGTTATGTAGCTATGTTACGATATTGGCTGCCATCTTGGGCGCCATCTTTGTTGTAGAGTGCACCTGAGTATCTCAGAAACTTCGAACCAGTCTGATTGAATTTATCACACCCTAAAACCTAGGAATAGGTACCAAATTTACATCTTAGGGGATAAATACCAGAGTTATAGCCATTTTATGATATTGGCGGCCATCTTGGACGCCATCTTTGTTGTAGAGTGCAACTGAGTGTCTAGGTAACTTTAAACCAGTCTGATTGAGTTTATCACACCCTAATCACCTAGAAGCAGAATCAGTTGAAAAACCTATTGTAGTAATTGTTTTGGGTCAAATTACAAATTGACCCGACTAATACAAAGGATATGAACCCTAGATAGTTACACAAATACAATATAAATAATAACATTATTATGGTTTCCGATAATGAATTCACTACATTTCTAATAAATTGATTTAAACCAATTTCATTCCAAATTATTATATTTATTTGTCATTTTAATAATACAGCATGAACAATCAGGTCTTGTGTACATATGGGTAACCGGAAAGAGAGAGGGAAAAACCGGAAAGAGCGGGAGAATCCTTTGCAAAATCAACCTCGAAACATCTAAGAAGACTTTCTACGATAACCCGGTAGATTCCAAGGTGTTGAGCGCGTATCACTGCGATGAATTTCTGTTTATCGGAACGAAAGTAAGTGTTACCCCGACACGCAATCCAATGTACAACTTCGCTCTGCATAGTCGGCCGATATATTTTGTCAAACAGGTTTTCAATGATGGTCATTTTTTGTTCAAGATGACTATAAATTAAAATTAAATAATTAAGACAACTATGTATCTTCTTATACTGTATGGTTCCTTGACCCTATGTGGGACCAGAAATCAATCGAACATACTCGATAGTAACACGTAGAATATCAATCTGATGTTAATTCTAGAACTGCTACGTTGCGTGTGATTCCATTCAAACTTCATTAGAATATGGGTGTCTGGTCAAGTGATGAATGAAGACCTTTTGGAAATGCCTGCAGTTTTAGGATAGCTGAAATTGTAGCCCTCCTGTCTTGTTCAAGCAGGGTCTACCAACCCTCTCTCAGATAGATTCTTTCCCCTTGATTTTTTGTCAACGATTTAAACACTTAAACTCAAATGTATGATCGGGGTCCTTTACATGAACGAAGACCGCCGAATTATATCCACGTTAGAGCTGGACCTCCGATGTTGATAGGCTCGGGCTTCAAGGGATCGTTTAATAAATATGATAAAATATAGGATAAAGCCAATTATGTTCGTGCAGGTGATATAATACACAAAGTTGGATCGTTTTTCAGTAGGTAGTGTTTAGTGCCGTAATTAACCTCAACCAGTTTGCCGTATAGATGATGACCATATTTACAGTTTGAAAGCGTTATTTTGGACAGACAGGCTTTTGAAGTATTCAAAGCCGTCTTCCAAGCCATTAAACGACCCCGTGTTCCAACTCACTTGTTTTCGTTTTATACCCGGTTGGTTTCTTCGTTTGTGTCTGTGGGTTTTTTTTAATGAATACTGTTCTGTGTGATTTTGGCAGGCAGGCGTGTTTGGATATGAATTCATTTGTATCTTTGAATGTAATGTATTTTTGTATATCTTTGTATCAATGTTTTACTGTTGGTCAATGTTTAATATGGTATAATTTAAGACTTTATACTAGTTTTTAAGATTTTACTTTGTTTGTAAAGTGCCAAGAGGTCTTCTTGTGTCGGGCGCTATATTAAGTGCATTATTACTATTATAATTATTATTAGTAGTAGTAGTAGGTCAACACAATAATACTAATTGCTTGGGAACAAGTGCGCATGTTTCTTGAAAACGATTTACCATAAAGTGATGGAATAAAAAGCAAATTAGAGCTCCTAAACTGGGCTATAAAATGAACCATGTTAAAGGTATCTGGACACAAATAACTTGATGTATGCTAAATATTTGATTTCAAGTGCACAACCGAATTGGTTTATCATAGAGTCAATGTTGCCGTTCTGGTTCATTCTATATGGTGAATCAGACACGGGCACTTTTTCGCATAGGCGCCTTAAAAATCATAGGCCAGTATAATCAAAACCAATGATAGTGCTTAATAGGCCACATATTTAGCTTTCAATCAAAAGGTCATCGTCTGTTGCGTCTGTTGCGTGTTGGTGCCACCGGCAAACATCCTTATGTTTTTGGAGCTAAAACCGCGTTTACTATTAGAATACGGCACATGATGAGTTGCTCTGTATACAAACACATAATGAGTTACTGTACACATGCTATAGAAATTAACGGCACATAATGAGTTGCTCTGTATACAAACACATAATGAGTTACTGTACACATGCTATAGAAATTAACGTATCATTAACAAATGTTGTCACGCGACCAAGCATCACCAGTAGGTCACTTTCCTCATGAAGTAGTAGTTATATAACGTAAAGGAGATGAGCGTATGAGTCACCGTCACCTTATTAATGCATTTACCAGAATCTGGGGTGTTGTTATACAGGGCCAGTGATAGCCCTGTTCGTCACTGTTTGGCGCGAATTTGATATAAATTATTCAACAGTTCCAATAGCTCTGTTAATCTACCGAACTGAACATTTATAAAGTGAAAATGTATTATGGAAATTTTCATTATTTTGCAGACTGAAGGGATCCGAGTTTTCAAACAAACACCTGTTGGGTTCGAATTGACAGTGCTAAAGCAATCCGTCGAGTTGGGATTTCCTGTTAGTTCATTGCTCTACGTTCCCAGTGTTCAACAGACAGATCAGGTATAATTTGGTATAAGTGTATTCTTAAACAGCTAAGAAAGTGTAAGCAATCTCATTGGTTCTTAGAGAAATCGGCGACATTTAGATGAGACAACTTAACACGGGGAGGTGGGGCTTACGTTTTAACAGTGCGACCGACCTTCACAGTGCGTGGTTTGCTCCATAACGCGCACTTCTGCAGTGCGTCTTTGGCGCCTTTCCTGCGTTTATGCCGGCGCCGCGACGCTTACGCACGGTGTACTCATCGCATGGGATTGGATGGAATGTTTGTGGGTTATTCGATCCTAGAAGGGGTAAAAGTTGTCAAATGTGGACAATAAATTGCACTTATTTCTCTTCAGTATGATTGTTTAAGAATGAGAATAAAGGTATTGGTTTTAGACCGTACCCGTGTTATATTGTCTGACATAAATACATTCGGTAGTATTATTTTTTGCGTAGAACAACTCCGCCTGCGGCGTTTAAAATAATACTATCGTCCGCATTTATGTCAGACAATATAACACGGGTACGGTCTACGGTCTAAAAACAATACCTTTATTCTCTAATTATAACAATATGAAGAATGTTTGTACTGCAATGTCATTTGAAGCAATTCACAGTTTACAGTTATCCGTTGATAAGTGTAAAGTGTATAAGTAGTAGGAGGGGGTATTCTCAACCCAGGATTTGGTTTCACATCTTAGGCCCCTGAAAAGTTAATTGACATTTCCCGTCACATGTTCTTCAGTCCGATTTTCTTGGCTACGTGTGCAATTATTAGAAAAGCCTGGATCATCAGGAATGTAACGAGGTAATGTTAACATTTCCAGTAGTAATCCTCTACTCAACCAACTGTTAGTAAAATGTGTTAAATGACCAGGAATAAACGCCTATCATTTCAAGTGCTCAAATTCGGAAATTTGTTGTCATTCAAGAATCTTCAGAATCGAGTTCCAGGGTCCTTATGCTAAAACATTTAATCCGCCGCATCAATTGCGAAATAATTATCCATAATTCCGTATGTACGCCCCCTCCCCTTATGCCCCCCCCCCCCCCCCCCCCCCTCTATTAATCATGCTAATACAACAACGGTGAGTACCCAAGACAATATTACGGGATCAAAATATGAATCCAAGAATTTCAGAAATTCATCAATTTCCATGGACATAGGTAAACGATTGTAGGCCTGCGTGTTGTTTCAAGAGAATGGATGATATCACGACCCCTAGAGGGAGTGTGTATCAAATAAAATTCTACACCTTTTCGTCGATAAACAAATCATACACATGTATTGACCTAATTCAAGACGGATATATAAGTTGCATGACGCAATATACGACACCGGGAGAGGTGCGTCATGTGTGTGTCATTTATCACCACTTTATTGACGCAGATACGTCATACTTCCCATTGGCGTATCTGAGGTATTTTTCAGGGTGGGCAAAGAGTATTTTTTCCCGTTGAACACCAGTTCGACCCTATTAAGTAAAAAAAATTGCGCAGCTGGGTTGTTTATTCCAGCGAATGACGTTGCATCCTAAATTTGATGCGCGAAATTTTAAGAACATATCTGCACGAATCTGGCCATTATTAAGGTACATTCTTCCTTCAAACGGGCTTCTATAATGATATTCGTGGACAAATGTGCGCGTAGCGCGAGAAAATTTGCAAATTTTATACTAAATTGCCAATCATCGAACCGGGCAAGGGACAACGTTGTCATTTAGATGAGAGTTAAGTCAATCCCTTAGATTTTCTCTCTCCTTTTCTCTTTTATCTCCCTCTTCTCCCTTTCCTTTCTTTCCCTTTCCCTTTTCCTTCTAGTCTTTCCCTTCTTCTCCTTCCTTTCTTTCCCTGTCCTTACCCTTTTCCCTTTCCTTTCCCCTTTTCCCTTCCTCTCTTCCCTCTCTTCTTCCCTTCTCTTCGATTTTTTTAGCCCGGAAGTTTGAGCTGGCCTTCCCGGTCAAAGCCGTCCGGGGGAGGACTCTACCCCCTGACCCCCAGGAGATACGCTACTGATACTTTCATGGTCATGGGCAGCCTGTGGTCCGTCACAATATTATGGGTGTTTTAATGTCAGTCATTTAACCTGGGTGCATCACAGGGAACGTCATCATGTGTACAACAAAAGACGAACATTATATTTTCCATGTAGGCCCTGCTAACCACCGTCCAACCAGAATTTATTTTTGAGATATTCGAGGGACCGGGTTTGACAACACCAAACACACGCGACATCATTTTAACTTAACACATTTTTTTTTGCTTGTATACCCCTCTGAGGTAGTAAAAGTATACATTTTCTGAGGGGAAATTGCACGAGGAAACTAAATATGCCTTTGAAATAATAGTACGACTAAGGACTAAAATGGTATGATTCACAATGTTCGGGAAAATATAAGAGTTTTTTAATTTTTAATTTGAGATCCAAATATGTTTATACCTACCCCTATCATTATTTACTTTACATATTTGAATTCCTCATGAAATTACCCATCCGATGATATATAATTGTCAAAGGCCAATCACCACTGAACAAAAAGGGTATTTTGCTTGTACCTATAATCCCCGATGTAATCAACATGATCAATATGTAGTATGTCTTAGGATGAGCTTGGACATTTTGTGAGGTATAATAAAACGTGATATCAACCCATGGTCTATGATCACACATAAAGTCATATAACGTTTATAAGTGCAACATTACAACCACACCGATTCACAACCGTTGATTTTAAAACCCATGACCTCTTATTGCGGTGTTTTTTTTTCGTCTAGGATATTGCGAATTTTCTCTATGTGGGTCTGCAAGATGGGCGAATTGCAATATACGAATACAAGGATGACGAAGAAACGTGGAGCCTTCCCACATTTTGTCTGATGAGTGCATCTGCTTTGCCGTGCAGTTTCATGCTCCACCTGAAGAAAGACAATGGCGGGTCTGACAAGCTCATCGTGGGATGCGGTAACACCATACGAACTGTAAACATGCGTGACCATACTGTTGACGGCAATATCACATGTATTCCTGATTTATCGAGTGACCAGCATGTTGCAGGTCTAGTGAGTGTTGGCGGTCACATTTGGTGTCACTTATCCCATTCCAGCCGCGTGTATCAATTCAATGAATCCCCTGGCTTGCCCACATCAATGCTTGAATGCCGCATGGAAGCATTGCCAATACGAGGAGTTAGTTTGTTAGTAGGCGGCTCAAAAAGATCAAGCCTTGTGGTTCGCTCTCACAATGTTCATAAAAGCGCGTCGCTAGGAATTGTTAGACCCGTATCCCGAAAGAGAATACAAACAGAGCAACGTGTTCAAATAACGTGTTTGCTGCCGGTCATAGACACACTTTGGATTGGTAGAAGCACAGGGGATATCTTGGTAGTTGATATAGGAACCACTGGCGATTTCGGTCAATTGAAAGCTTGGTTACAAGTAGACCCTATGCTTGGTCTTCTAGTGGGTCCCGTAAAGAGTCTTCTAAACTCAGCACCCTGTCAAGTGATTGCATGCAGAGAAGTTGTACAGGCAAAAGATACTTCTGAATACCAGATACTAGTTTGGAATGATTGGGGTAACAAGGAATCGGACGAATTCGAACACGCTCTACTCGTTCAAAAGAATGATTCCATCACGTGATACGTTAGCATTGGTAGAGTGCATTAGGGCAGATTACTGACACTTAACCCCCTGGGGACTACCTTCTATTTTACAGTGGTTCTGATTGGTTTATTACAAGATGTACTCATATGAATAGCCAATTCAAATGCAGCTTGTAAAATGTTTCACTCTCATCTTTATCAGGGATACAATCATTCTAACAATGTCTCTCATTGGTGCAATAAATGATGTATCCATCTTTTTAACCAATCGGCCGGTAGTTCTCAGGGGGTTAAGATATCACCAGGGTGTGTTAGAAAGTACGGGCAATTTTTAGCGAAAGTCGCCACAAACATTCAGGCCTGCATATTCAAAACCAATGTCTGTTCTTAAAGGGCCACATTATTTAACTTTCATTAACAAAATGGAATTTTTTTCAATTCGCACATTTTTGCGTCATCATGTTACAACAGTGTAAGCAGAACCCGGTATATTTAAAGCCAAGAGTTTGGATATGGCCCCTAAATGGTTTAACACCCCACGTCCCATTCCCACAGACCTATAATAGAACATTTCTACGCTATTTATGTCAATTGTGATCAATGTTAGGCATGATAAAATGCTCACCGTAATAGAAATATATAATTCAAAATAATTAAGATAATTGTAGGCAATTTTTACAGGAAAAGCCACCAGTTACGCACGCTTCCCGCACATTTTTCACCAAATATTTGTCGCGCTTCCCGCACGTTTTAAAGATTATGAAATTAGAAAGAATCATTGTAGAAAACTTTTTTCTCTTCCCTTTCTCTTTCCCTTTGTCGTATCTTTCGGACTTTTAATGTTTACCAATTTTGAAAAGAAACTCCACCCAATGTGAAAAAGAAGTATAAGCCAGTATTAATTATCCAAGACCACTTCTTTACACATTTAAATGTCCCTAAAAATTAGCCTGGCCCACTGTAGAAACAAAGCTTTGGATTACTCATGTGTGATGCACATCATGTACTCGTCAAAATGAGAATTATTACTCAGTGATTTGAACAAGCAGCACTATAATAACAGTTTAACATAGAAAAGAATAACATATTATAGTAGTTGACAAGAGATTAACACGTTAAACACACAATTCTTTGCACTTTGTCTGTACACAATGGTGTGTATTTTCAGTCTGATATATCCGATAATTATATGATCTAAAATTCGAATGAAATGGTATTATGTAAAAGATGATGAAAAAACAATGGACCTAATCTCATTTGGTTTCATGATGAGAAACATTAATGCGTCCGGCCGGATATGGAAAATGTGGTCTTACCAGCCACGGGAGTGCCCTGTCGAAGGGATTGCTTCATTAATGAACTTGGGAAATGATGGGTTCATTTTGGGACAGTCTGAAGACCCGTTACTGTACACGCTTTATGGAACATGCCTCGTATAGAAGAGAAAAAACATGCAAGGATGTATAGTGTCCTGGTATTTAAGGTGAAATAATAAGCACTGATTTAGGACGTGTCTGAAAAATCAGAGCATTATATCCCCCACGAATGGCCTAATAGCAGATAACGCAGTTCCAATTGACATAGCCCATCGTCAGATATGTGGTGGCAAGAAAAATATATACAAATCCATCAAAATAAATGACCAATTACCACTAAAACGTCCTAATTCACACTTATGACGAAATGAGCCCAAAAAGCACCCAAAATCACCCAAAAAGTACCCAAAAGTAGCCCAAAAATCACCCAAAATGACTGTTATTATTATTTTTAGAGATTTACCTATCACATATTCCTAATTATACCATAAGAGGTGGTGTGCAAATGTTTTACATGCCAAGTACTCCCATTTTATCAATTTCAATACCATCTAAAAGTCAAAACAAGATGGCCGCCAAAAGTAGCCCAAAAAGCGCCCAAGACACCACTTAAAAAATTCCCACCCGGAATTTTTGAAATCTACACAAAATTTTGATCAAAATATGAAATTTATGGAGATTGTTTATAAAATGCCCGAAGGGACGAAAAATTGAACATAAGCCTATGTACTAAATTTTCAATAAATAAACTCCCCACGTCATTTAAAGACTACTTCAACACACGCTCTGATGTTCACGACTATCCAACAAGACACGTTAATGATTTTGATTTGACAAATAATAAGAAATCATTTTCCGACCATGCTATTCGAACGCGTGGTTCCATTCTCTGGAATTCACTTTCAAAATTAATAAAAGAATCAACATCTGTGAACCATTTCCGAAACAAACTTAAGAAAAACATCATCCAAAAATATGAATAATTTCGGTTTTTTGTGCTCGTCCTTAGGCCTATATGCCTTGTCTTGTTTAAGTCGTTGTCAAATTTTGTTTTATTCTTGTATTAAATATGTATCATGTACTGTTTTGTATTGTATTTAAAGGGGTAGACTATTTACAGGCCTTATTGGCTTTCCAGCCTACTCCTCTATACGCTTTTGTTGTTTTGATGTATTGTTTTTTATGGAAATAAAGTTTGATTTGATTTAATTTGATTTTATCATCATCTATGACATACTGTTCCATTTCATTAGAACTTTAGATCATGAATATCGGTCTAATGTAACTGAGGTTACACTCCGTTGTATAATTCATGGTGATTTCACCTGTTTGGCAAAGTTCAACGGGGTGGGGTGAGTATGTTAAACTTGTTGAAAAAAACAAAAATATCTCTCAATCTTTTGCCTGATATTGCTCCTTTCTATTTTAAACTTTTGTTTGTTATGGGTGTTCAAATATTTTAGTAATTCTTCATTTTGATTTAATTTGAAGAATAAAAATAGATTGTCACATATGAGTGATCCCGGTCGTTGTTTCTATATGAGCTAATTTTGATACTAAATTTCAGAGACATTTCAATAGGTGAGGTGGAGAAGTGGTCATGGGTAACTAGCAGTGGCTTAGACCTCACCAACTCCATCCTCCAACTCCAAGTCACTGCTAATTCACCTACACGCTTAGAAATTGGTGTCTAATTTTGCTGGGTGCAAAAGAAATGTGCAGTTTTTAACCCAATATTGTGCTAAACATCGATTTCGTAAAATAACTTTTTACGCATGAAATGGTTTACTATTGAATTCCGAGTTTTACACTCTGGAAGTGTAAAAAAAGTGCCCGTAATTGAGTAAAACATGATTTGACACCATGAAAGTGTAAGATTCATCGTAGTCTCGTGTCCACGGCTATGGAGCAGTATCAGCTGTTACAAATCACGATTTTATTCCTCCCAACTCTTTAAGTTATTGCACCCGCTGTTAGTACCTACGGCGCTTTGGGTACCTGCTCCGGCAGTTCCGACGCTGGTTTTGACTAGGGTTTTTGTAGCAAGGTCTCACACTAGAGTGGGGTCATTGTGAAATTTACCCAATGCAGATTTTGCTGATTTTTCGTGATTTTAGGGACAGAAATGAATAAATGACATAATGTACCCACAAATTGGTTTTCGAACGAGCAAATTCGGTTGTATACATCCAATGTAATATGAAAAAGAATTTCATTTCTCAGTTATAAATTCAAAATTCACTCTCCCAACTCTCTGAGTTATTGCGACACCATGTTGATTGCCTACGGCGCTTCGGAGTAAATCCGCTTCGGCCGTTAGCGCAAGGGCGACTTGGTATTTTCACACTAGTGGGGGTTCTTGTGAAGATTAATAAATGCAGATATGGCTGATTTTCGTTATGTGCACCTTCTGTATAGCCTCCGTAAAACTGCCGTAACTTCTTCATTATTCATTTAATCTAGATAAAAGTATACAACATTTTTTGCAGGGAAGGGTTCAATGAATCCAACCATGATCATGAAATTGACCAGTTTAGAGAAAATTATAAAAAACACGTTTTTTGACCCATTTTAGATTATGCAAAGATAACTCAAAATATATTTTGTCAAATTTGGTCATACTATTTTTATTATATTCCTCTTATATTCCTCTTATATTGCTATTTTTTTTATTTGGACGTGATATCAGATTTGAGTTACGTATAACATTATTATGACTAACCGGTGAAACCGAAACATATTTGACGACTTAAATTTCTCTCAGGTTGAAATCGTAGGGAAAAACTATTATCCAGCTTTCGACTAGGCCAAATTAGCTACAATTCATAATTGTGCTCATATTATTTTTATTTGGACGCGATATCAGATTTTGAGCTACGTATTTACATTGTTATGACTAACCGGTGAAACCGCAACACGTTTGACGATATGGCATGGAAAATCGAATTTTCTTAAAAATAAACAGTGTAGGCCGAGCAAAGAAATGGCGTGTCAAAAATCATATTTTCAAATACAGAAATAAGGTATTATTTGTGTTTGGTCAAGTTACCAAAAACATATGAAGTTTATCCTAACAAATTCTTCGAACTTTTGCATTGCCTGGATTATTTGTAGTGATAACGGATTACATAAGGGGTGAAAATAAATCAGTGTGGAGTTTGTTGCTTAAGCCTTTACCCTGCTCATCGCCGCCAGTGTGGCGTGTTAAATACCAGCGTTCATTTTGTGAACCTAAAAGGATCAAAGACAAATACTATGGGCGGCCAAAGGGGTCAAAATGGTCTAAAATGGAGAAAGGTCTCAGTAATTTAGAGAAAGGTGTCTTCAACGGAGAAAGGTCTCAGTAATTTAGAGAAAGGTGTCTAGAATGGAGAACGGTCTCAGTAATTCAGAGAAAGGTGTCTAGAATGTAGAAAGGTCTCTGTAATTTAGAGAAAGGTGTCTAGAATCGAGAAAGGTCTCAGTCATTTAGAGAAAGGTGTCTAGAATGGAGAAAGGTCTCAGTAATTTAGAGAAAGGTGTCTAGAATAGAGAAAGGTCTCAGTAATTTAGAGAAAGGTGTCTAGAATGTAGAAAGGTCTCTGTAATTTAGAGAAAGGTGTCTAGAATCGAGAAAGGTCTCTGTAATTTAGAAAACGGTGTCTAGAATGGAGAAAGGTCTCAGTAATTTTGAGGAAGTTGTCTAGAATCGAGAAAGGTCTCAGTAATTTAGAGAAAGGTGTCTAGAATGTGTCTGGGTGTAAAGCAGAGAACGGTCTGTAAAGCAGAGAACGGTCTGTAAAGCAGAAAACGGTCTGTAAAGCAGAGAACGGTCTGAAAGTGTAATGTACAGAAAGGTGTGTATCTTCTATTTCTCTCTCACTCTCTCTTTCTTTCCCCGGTAGTCGGCCAACGCTACGGGAGACGGGCTTTATGTAAATCAGTGAGATAGTGCCAGGGGTTGGCACTTCGCTTGCCGAACGGTGCACATTAACTAAGCTGGACCGTAACTGTTGATGGTGCTGTGTACTGTTTTTAATCTAGATATCATCCACTGATTTTCATTTTCAGTATTAAAATCGTACTTATTCATAAATCGCTCAAAAAAGTTCAGATTTTTTTTTTTCAAGCACAAAATTGTCAATTGTATAGCGTACGTCCCCGCTATGTGTGTGTACACCCCGGCCATGCTCCATGGTATACATTTGTGTACCCTAGCGTACGCCCCCGCTACAATGCCCGGCAATTCCCCGGCCTATTTTTTCAGTGATGTTCGTCCCCGCTACGCCCCGGCTACATGCCCCGGCCCCCGGGGGCACATTTTGTACGTCCCCCGGGGGCACATTTTGTATGACCCCGCTATACGCCCCCGCATAGCCGGGCAACGTTTTTTGTACGTTTGCGTACGGTCCCCGTATGGTCCCCGCCATGCCCCGGGTCCACTGGGGCCGGGATCGCAATTGATAAGTGCATAACTACATGCTAATCTAATATTATAATTTAGAAGTATTAAGTACCGTAATGCCTTTTAAGTTTTAGGCTAGACTAGAAATAGGCCATTATTTGTTCTGGAGCACACTCACCTAACCTAAAATGTAGCTGTTCCTCGCTTATGTTGTACCTTGGACGGCCTGCAACTCCAGTGCCTGTGACGGACGAGACGGGGCAGAGAAAGAGAGAGTAAGAGAGAAATAGAAGATACACACCTTTCTGTACATTACACTTACAGACCGTTCTCTGCTTTACAGACCGTTCTCTGCTTTATAGACCGTTCTCTGCTTTACAGCCAGACCGTTCTCAACATTTGACCTTTCCAAGACTATTACACAGACGTTTCTACATTCTAGACACCTTTCTCTAAATTACTGAGACCTTTCTCGATTCTAGACAACTTCCTAAAAATTACTGAGACCGATCTCGATTATAGACACCTTTCTCTAAATTACAGAGACCTTTCTACATTCTAGACACCTTTCTCTAAATTACTGAGACCTTTCTCTATTCTAGACACCTTTCTCTAAATTACTGAGACCTTTCTCCATTCTAGACACCTTTCTCTAAATAACTGAGACCTTTCTCGATTCTAGACACCTTTCTCTAAATTACAGAGACCTTTCTACATTCTAGACACCTTTCTCTGAAGTACTGAGACCGTTCTCCATTCTAGACACCTTTCTCTAAATTACTGAGACCTTTCTCCGTTGAAGACACCTTTCTCTAAATTACTGAGACCGTTCTCTATTCTAGACACCTTTCTCTAAATTACTGAAACCGTTCTCCATTCTAGACACGTTTCTCTAAATTACTGAGACCTTTCTCCATTTTCTAGTCACCTTTCTCTAAATTACTGAGACCTTTCTCCATTTTCTAGTCACCTTTCTCTAAATTACTGAGACCTTTCTCCATTCTAGACCATTTTGACCCCTTTGGCCGCCCATAAAATACGGCTTGTGTAGTACGATGTGAAATTGAAAATGGTGCTTTAACTATGACGTAATATAATGTTAACATACAACGAAATGTTTGATGCCCTGCTCCAAAAATGAAAGTATATTATGCACAAGATTCTTATATATTTATTGTTTGATTAACAATAACTTCCGTGTGGCAAATTTTCAATAAGAGATAAGCAAAGTGAAAACATTAGTATTGTTCGGTGACTCTCATTTAAAAATACACACTGTGTGTATTGTGTATGTGTAACGGCGCCGACTGCGCTATGAAAATGGTGCGTTTAACAATGACATAATGTTAACATACAACGAAATGTTTGATGCCCTGCTCCAAAAATGAAAGTGTATTATGCACAAGATTTTTTTTAATTTAGTGTGTGATTAACGAGAACTTCCTTGCGACCAATTTTCAATGAGAGATAAGCAAAGTGAAAAAAAACAGTGTGATTTTTAGATTATATTTGTTACGCTGTGCAGGACACACGTTGAGCTATGGGATGGCGTACCGTACGTGCACTAATTGGCGTGGATAATCGAACTATTGAGTTAAGATGTCATCATAATAAATCGGACTGTCAAACAGCCGTGGTGACACATAATTTGGTCAAAATAGGGAACATGGTCGTTTTGGGGTAAACATTTACCCAAAGATATTGTGTCAAAGTTTTACACTTTGTTGGGTAAAATTTAGATGTTTGATGGGTAAATGTGTAAGACTCTACACAACCACTCTTGTGTACATTGTGACCCAACAATCAACCATGTTGCCTTTTTACCATCGTGAAGTGTAGTATTTTACCCAACATTGCTTACTTTTTTTCTAAAAGTGTAATACCCCTTCTTTAGCTATTTAAAAGTCCCTAAATAAAACAAAGCATGGGCTCACTCATCTATTGAGAACTTCTTTACCCTTCAAATTTAATTAAAATGAAGAATTAATAACAGTTATAATTGAAATGAACACAATATAATATTAGTAGACAGGAGATTAAACGAATATTATTTGTTTAACACACACATTTTTTGTACTTTGTCGAAAAGGAGAAATAACATAATGGAATTTATCCTGAGGTTTGATAAATCCGATATTCATGATCTAACATTCTAATGAAAGGGTTCAGTAGTGAAAGATGATGACAAAACAACTGACCTAATCCCATTGATTTTTACGATGGAAAAAATTAATGAACTTTGGGCATCTACTCATTTTGGTCTATAGTATACATAATTATATTGACGTTCAGTATTCATTAAAATACACAGGGTGTGCATTGAATTATTAACTGAAAATCAATTATTTACGACAAACAAACGATTCAATACTATACATTGACATATCAACATCCAAGTATGATCATAAAAGGGAATATGAAGAAATGATTTCAAAATGATTTTATGGCAAGCCGCTGACCCAGCCTGCCCCTCAAACACCAATTTATGAATTAACTAAAGCTTTCTGCTAGTATGGAAAGAGTGGTTCTCCTACTTTAAAATGACACACAAAGTATCATTGTGCAGCGATAAATGTAGAAACTGTTTCACTGATGGTGTAAAAATGTCACAACTCAAAATTAGGGTCCCAATACATGGCGCATGACCATTTTGATATACGTTCTTGTTAATGAAGGTGTGTACAAATCAAATATTAAAGGTAAGGTAAATAATAGAAGCAATCCTTACCAAAATATACCAGGTCTCTTCTTTCCTCTGACGGATCTCCATTCCTTGTTTGATGGGGATTGTTAACCGCCGCCATTTGAATGCCACAAACAGCTATTAAACAACAACGAGTGCTGCCTACATATTAAAATGGCGGCCACATTCAGTTGGTTTAAAGCCTACCAGAATAATGACCTCATCAGCGGGTAAATTGTGAGGTAGCTTTATATGCATATACACCTAACACAAAACATTCCTGACCAGGTGCTTTAATGTTAGCTAATTTAGAATCGGTAATCGTTATACAAATCGTAGACTTAGATATGCATTAAACGAGACATTTCCGTCCCTGCAATTTGAGACCTCGTTCATAAAAATCGAATGGATACTTTTTAACGTTATGATGAATTAAGCATCCGGATCAACCGACGACAACGTTGTAGTTTAAAAAAAATGGGATATCGTGTGCTCAGCAGTGACAATTTGTAGGAAATTAATCACAGCTCACCATTCATCCGTACATGCCTGGCCAGTTTCAATACACACAAACTTTTTCTCTCGTTAGATGTGATTACTATAAGCATCATAACCTTAAAAATATCCATTCAATTCTTATGAATGAGGTGTCATATTGTGGAGAGGGACTCGTTTAGTGTAAGCCTCTACCTTAAAATGTCCATACATATTTGTTAATAACATAAACATAACATCATTTGGAGTCAGGATCCTTTTGTGTTAGGTGTATATCAAATATGTTGATTTCTTATTATTTGACAAGGTTTAAAGGTCAGTTTGAATAATCAAATATCATCAATGATAAAATTAAATACTTTCGTTGGTCTGTAAAAACAAACAGATGTGTCTTATCGTCTATTGATGATATAATAAACTTACAGATATTAAAACTGATAAATATCATAACGTGACATTGAACTTTGTATAGCAAGGCGGCACAGTGTTTATTTGTAATCAAAAGCAACATTTGAGATGAATTCGTATTTGAATCAAAATGAGATAGTGCAAATATCATATGCAGTTAAATGTTAGCTTCAAAATGCTTTTTTATTTGACTGAAATCGGACATTTTGTTTAATGTTGTGTTTGAACAAAGTTATATCGGTGAGGCAAACTTGTATAAAAAAGGCGATTTCCTATTAGATTTCAAGCAGTGATATTAAATCAAATTTGGGGGAAAATATTATCGAATGTTTAATAAAACATCTTATATTCAAAAACGGTATTACAAATATTGAAATTACATTTTCTATGAAATTTGATTCATATTAATTTTGGTATATTTCTTATGTATTTATTGTTTTTTCACCCTGCTATATTTAACGATTTGCCATGGCAATGGTATAAAAAATACTATATCAATCAATTTACTATATTTATCTTAGCAAAACTTTGATTATAAAATACAATAATTATTTCTATAATCATAAATGTTAAAAAAATAGATGCGAAGGTTTGTTTTCTAATGTAAATGTTAAGATATGTGATTTTAAAAGCCCGATCTCCTACTTCTTTGGCTTTAACTAAATGTTGGATTTGTATAGTATTTGGTATACATATTAAGACCATGAATGGCTACAACATCATGAATCCCGAATTTAAAAAAAAAAATCCAAATTTGAATTATCATGCAAATTTACCTGATGGGTTCCTGTTTGCCATGGCAACGATATAAAAAAAAAACCGGCCAAATGATGTTGTGCGGAATGTCATTGTTAACCTTCAACCCAAATACCAGTATACTACTAGTTATAGTTTTGAGTTACACCCGCAGCCCTGTATGGTTACTATGGCAACCATAGCAAAATGTTAAGTCAATGTTAAAACAGAAGAACAATATAATTTAAACCCGTTTCCTAGTTCTTCACAATCATTGCTGCAGACCTTCACGGATTTTGATGCAGCATAATTATCCAAGAGAAGCCTGAAATCTGCATCTGTTTAGTTCGCGAATTTCTTCGGCAGATGCTTAGCAGACGACGCCATGTTTGTTGTTGTCAAGCAACCTCGTACTTCGCGTCACCGTTTAACATGTTCGTAATATTCATAGGCTTGATTCGGGTGACGGTGTTGATCACATGTTTGGTAGTACAATAAACCTTAACAAACATTCGGTAGGTATTTTTATTTATCCGACTTGGTTAAAAATGAACCAGCCAAAAAATAGTATACCCTTATAAATATGTATGAGGTATAATAATATATAACACTCATGGATCAAGTTTCGGGAAGGTGTTAAAATTGATATCCTATATCATGAATTAACTATCTTCGTGCTTACGTATTTATGTAATTCATTTGCTTAGGGACCGTTCATTTATGTCTACCGAAGGAGGGTGGGGGCGGTAGCTGGAAGAAAACAACAGCCAAAAAACACATGACCCCCCCCCCCCCCTTCCCTAGATACTAAAGGCTATAACCTGGAATGTAGAAAAAAGTTAGGGCCCCTTTTACACACACGTAGACCTACAAATACAATAAGCATACCCAATTGAAGAGGTGGGTCGGGGATAGGTGTGATAACTTAGCAATTTATTTCACCCACCCCTTCAATTATGAATTTTTGAGAAAACTATTCGCAAAAATATACACACACACAAAAAATACAACAATTATATTATTATACACGCTTGTGATTTTTGCTGAGTAAAGTGTATAATTTCAGACAGTGATATTTTGGGTCACTTTTCGTCTTGCGGAAAAATTGTCTGAACAAAGTGGGGGTAGAATTAGTGTTAAGGGGACCATGGGTGTATAATAAAAATATATAGTTTTAAGTTTAACCCCCCCCCCCCCCCCATATCACCACCTAAACAAATTATCCCATCCCCCCCCTACCCCCCCCCCCCCCCCCCATTCAGCATACAATCAAGTTATGCCCCTCCCCCCCCCCCCCCCCCCTTTCCGGTAGAAATAACGAACGGGCCCTTATACGACGTAGTGTACAGGTGTAAATCTGCAATACTCATTTAATCTAACAATTTAGGCAGTTGCAGATTGATAGTCTATTCAATTGTTAAGCTTTAAAAATCCTTGCTTCAAATCTATTCAAATTCAAAAGCATGAATTACCATCACCGGGTTATTGTTAGTCATAGGCCATTCACACTTAATTAACCAAAATACCTATTGTTGGTTCTTTTATTGGATTCTTGTAAGTAAGACTATAAAGAGGCAAAGTCTAATTTTGTCTACCAATTTACACATAAAATGCAGTGATATCCTCTTGTGGTGGGCTGATTTGTTCTGCTGCTCTTGACACATCTTTCCCAGCATTGTACTTCTGCAAATAATTGTTTTAATCTTGCATGATCTTCTGCATGTTGCTGTTTCAAATTCTCTAATTTGCGCCAATTTTCCTCACATGGGCCACATTTTTGGGAAAAACAGATTTTGTGGATGTTTTTCCACCCACGGACTATTCATCTTGTCTCAGGTTTGGTCATTTCAGATCTCGCAAGGCTCATACACCCAGTTATATACCTGTAGAATAGTTTTAGAGCTAATTTAGGGAGTGTTCATAAATACTTTGGTGGGTGGTTGAAAAAATGTGGGGAGTCAAAAGAAAAAAGGTCCTTAAAAGGGGGATCAGAAAAAAGGTCCTGGGGGTTGTGGGGGGAGTGGGTTGTGGGGGGAGTGGGTTGTGGGGGGAGTGGGTTGTGGGGGGAGTGGGTATTTCAGTGGCGTAGCCAGGGTGCGAGTCGTGACGGTTGAGATTGGCACTGTCGGTTCATTTGACCAGAGGATTCATGGAATTATGATGGTCAAAAGTACACAGATGGAAAATGTTCGCAAGCTGCGCGCGCAGGTGTCCTCAAAATGCAATATTTGTTGATCAAATATGAGCCTAAATGTACCCTAATCATAGCAAAAATAAGTGTAAAGTCGAACACTTTCGCGAGCTGCGCGCACAGTTTTAGTCAAAACAACTGTGTCAGTTCAAATGCAGTCCTTACCCAACCCCCAATATGAAAAACCTAGCTACGCCACTGTTTTTTTTTGTACCAGTGATCAGGATTGTCGGGGAGGATTATAAAGAAGAAGACCTACACAGATTTTGTTTGAATTTTCAATTGTGTTATAATATATATCTTAATTTTTGTATACCTTACCTACCATAATATAAGTGATTGTGACTATATCTATAGGTTTATATAGAATGATGTTTTGTTTATGTTGTAGAACATGAACGAGCGAAGAAAAAAAAACTTCTTGGGGGGATAAAAAAAAAGATGTCCATGGCTCAATTTTAAGAGTAAACATTTAGGTATTAAGCAAATTTTAGTTTAAGGTTTTCCGCAAAACAGTTAACATCATCACAAACGAAAGATTGTGAACGTAAGCCTGCATTCCACAGACAACATAAAGAAGGAAGCTTGAAACCCGAAGCCCTACAAACATATATAATTTATATGAGTCGGGTTTTTACTACCTTTAAAGGTGAGTTGAAGAGGTGTGTGGCGACTATCCTGGGTCCTCATCTCTAAAAGGCGGACCAAATCGAGGCTCTTGGAACACAAGAGGGCAAAAACGTGAAAGAAAGTATCGTGGAACGTCACGACACTTCCGGTCACTTCTAACTTAAGCGCCCATGCGCAAGTCTGCCCGACAACAACACCAAAGCACCTGATTGGTCAAATTTGAATTTTCGAGTATTTAACGATCGTTATCAGCACGTCCCATTGTGTCACGCGATGCAAAACGCTGCGTAAACCAACGACGAAGTGTCCCGTGATGGTGCGTTAATAAGCTCATTATTATTCACACGAGTTTATCAGCGCACACTTTTGGAACTGGAATTTTCAGTCTCCACTTTTGAGCAACTTTTGAGCACCCTCGCATAACACTAGTAAACCATGTTTCCCTGAATGTCCCAATGTTTTCCCTTGTGCCTGCTTAACCTGCCCGATCATTCCTGATCATTCCTGATCCCTGCTTATCATTCCTTGCTACCAATTCACACAAATTGCACTGCTTAAACATCTTCCTCGTGGTTCCTTATTTGGGATATATAGGGTCGTGTGCCACGAATTGGAACCCCGTATTTTGAGGTGTGATATTTTTACACTGTTACTGATGTTTATATTATCACCGTTTCTATATTTCTCGTCATAAAATAACCAATTTGGTGTCATTACAAAGCACAATAAATATTCTTTCCATACCATCCACAAAATAATGTCTTAATTATTTCAGTTTTAATTGGGAGCAAATAAATAATTGATCAACGGGTGCTTGGGGAGGAGGAGGAGGAACCGGAGGAGGTAGAATTGAGGAGCCAGTCCCATACACACACATAGCGCCAATCTCTAGACAAGCTATGAAATACTTCATTCACTTCACTTATTGATTATCAATATACATGCTAGGTGGAATGTCAGAGAGATCGGGCTGTGAGGATTAAACAGGGGTGTTGGGGAGGAGGAGGAGGAGGAGGAGGAGGAGGAGGAGGAGGAATAGCAGAAGATGAGAAGCTAATCTCACAGACACGCAATTAAATATTTCATTCACATCACTCATTGACGATACATGCTAGATATAATGTCGGAGAGATTGGCTGTTGTGTACCGATTAGTAGTATACCGATTTATTTATTTATACTGATAACAATTCATACACTTGTGCATAATATCTTAAAATAAATTAACCACTTCATGGAGTGAAACAGTATTTTTCTGAACGGTAATCTCACAAGGAATCCAAATATGCTATTGGAATTTGCATAGGACCTAATGGTAACATGTTGTGATTAAGAATGTTCAAAGAATATCGATTGTTTTCATATGTTGAATAAAGCTCAATATTTTTGTTATTCCTATCCCAATCATCATTTTACCGGGCATATTAGTTCCTCATGCAATTTACCCATCAGAACATAATGGTTGTCAAGGGTAACTTATATACTGTATCGGGAAGTGAATGAGCACAAACGTTTACATTTCATATTTATTAGAGTTTACACATATATTTTTTGGCTATTCACCCTATCCTGATTTAAACGGCATATTTGAATTCCCCTATTTGAGAGCTTTCCAAAAATGTATAATTTTGCTATCATCGGTTGTATACTTTTTTGTTATAGTCATGTATGGATGTAAAACCGATGAATTAGGGCAAGTTCACTGTGTAGCGAATAGGAAAAAAGCCAAGGACAATGCAATCGATTCGTGATTACAATTGTTACGTAATAGTTGTTGACACGTTTGTTAAAACAGAAACTTATAGAATATAAAACATCTATAAAATGAGAGCAAAATCATGTTTGTACCATACAGAGATGAGGAGTTATTGTAAATTGAACGTAGAATTGGGAACATTTTCTATATTCCCCATAGAGATTGTACACAGCGCCACCGCCACCGCTGCCACCCCTGACTTTTGAAATATAATCAATCATATCTCAGCCAAACAGTTATAGAAATACCTGATTTATTTACACAATGTAGATAGATAAAATAGGCTTTCAAATGACACCTAAACCATGATAGCTCTACCACATTTAGTTGTTGAGTTAATAAAGAGAGATGGATGATCCATCACCAAAAATGCAACGCCGCCACCCTTTTTGGGTGGTCAGTTCAAAACACATGGCCGTATAAATATTGTGATACCAGCCCAACAAGTCCCTTTTACATTCTGTACGTGTGGTATGTTTACTTTGAAATAACCAGACAAATGACAGTTTGCAAATTACAAGGTATGCACGGTCTACTGCATGAATGCCGAGTGATTTCAAAAAGCCCGCGGGAACATCTCGTGCTTTAACGACCCAATCGATAATATACGGTGTTCATATTGCATGCGCGCAATCTTGACATTTGTCCAGAATTTGTGACATCTTTATCAATTTTGACAGATTTACGGCGCGTAGCGAGATGTGGGAAGTCCATCGGTGTCATTGTTAATAGTCTGTTGATCATTGTCGGACAAAAGTACTTACATTGCATCTTGCACAATTACCGAATACTAATTGATTTCACCCATGCTCAAACATTTGTATGGCAGTAAACTGAAGAAAATAGATTGTTTTCAAAAATAAGCGCTCCGTTAGATCGCATGTGCTTTATTTTGTAACACCCTGTATATGATGTTATTTGCCATATTAAATTTAGTATGTATATCCAGGCAACATTTCTAATTGTAACATGATCATTTCATGTCTGTTTAATTTCATTTCATTATCATTGCTTTCATCAAAATAAAATCAAAAAGTGAAGAAACGCGTAAATTGAGGACTCTATCATGCATGTGTTCGCTTGTTACACCCGTATAATATGGTAATTATTGGTCATATGTTTGTGTTTGGTGCAATATTATTACAAAACGTCAATTTAAAATGTATTATGACACTAAATTATGATAACGGTTAACTTTATTTCAGAAATACGTTTTCACATACTTATATTGCTACAAATTTTGACCACCCTGTATAAGGCTGACGACATCGACGGACTGGCAGGTAGCGAAGAAGAGCTGGCGAGTTTGGTTGACCAACTGGACAAAACATCGACCAGATACGGCATAGAAATAAGTGCAGAGAAAACCTAGCTGATGAGTAACAAAGACGAAGTGATAATAACACCAATCATAGTCAATGGCCAAAGACTACAGACAGTTAAGAAGTTCAAATACCTTGGGGCCATCATCAGCGACGAAGGTTCCAAGCCAGAAATCCTTTCAAGAATCGCACTTACAACAGCTGCCTTGGTGAAGTTACAACCCATTTGGAGAGATAAAAACATCACTCTCGGCACCATCTGTGCTCTCCATCTTCTTGTATGCATGCGAGTCATGGACCCTGACGGCAGAACTACAAAGAAAGATTGAAGCAGTAGAGATGAGAAGTCTAAGACGCCTCCTTGGCATTTCATATACTGACCACATCACAAATGAGGAAGTGCGTCGAAGAGTGGCACAACACATGAAGAGCTATACAAACCTGCTGGGCCACCGTGAAAAAGCGAAAACTAAAATGGTATGGACATGTAACCAGATCAAGTAGCCTCTCCAAGACCATCCTGCAGGGCACCGTAGAGGGGAAGCGAAGAAGAGGTCGTCAGAGGAAAAGTTGGAGGGACAACATCACAGAATGGACTGGGAAAACTTTCGCAGAAACCCAAGCATTAGCACATGACCGAGTCAGATGGAGGGAGGTGGTGAAGAAATCCGTCATGCAGTGCCCCTACGACCCTGGAGGGTTATGGGAGCGGTAAGACGGTAAGTATAAGGTATCCTTTATAACTAAAGACAAAGGTGGCAACATATTCTTTGTAATACTAGTGTATACGTTTGAATTATGCAGCTTAATAAATTATAATTTTATCTGCAAGGTATGTAAATGACCAGTGAACATTTTGTATTTTTAGTGCATTTCTTGATGTTTGCACCTATATTATCTACCCACCCTGTATAATGACCTTGATATTGTCATTGTGAGATTTGGAAATGTGTATGCTTTCAGGAAATGTATACTTTCCTTATAATACTCCTATGTATAGTTTTAATGCTAAAAATGTTTTAAGCAAAATCCATGTGATTTTTCCATTTTGAGCATGTCACACAAAGGGGTCCCAACTCAAGGCACACGACCAAAGATAACAACCCATTGAGTTATCACAGCAGGTGGGAAGAGTTTGTTTGCTCTTATCAACTAGAGTGCATAAAGGTTATTTACCAATTGTATTGATCCAGTCCTTATCTATAGTGAGTAAATGCACATGTCTCTTACCAGCCAAAGGCAATAAATGTGGTTTAAAATAATTTATCATGGCATTTTCTGTTACAGCTTGACACCCAGGCTAATTCAAGTCCTTAAATAGTTAGCTATCAAATGAAGGGGGGTGACAAAAATAGAAATCGATTTTTGGGCCGTTTTCAGCATAAAAAGACCATTTTTGGGCAAAAAAATGACCTCCAAGTGATAGCATAATGATTCTGAGCAATCATTTAATTTGGGACTTTCAGAAAAACTCTGCGACGTAGGGGTCGTGTGTAAATTGTGAAAACGTGAAGGATTTAGTCTATGTTGGGATAAAGATTAAACTACTATAAAAAATGAATATTATTCCATCAAGGTTTTAGAAGAAAATATGTGAAAGAATTGGGTTCGTTCACAAAGAAAACTATTTTATTTTACAAAGTATCGGCGTCGTATCACATACTCAGTACTGCACTATTCGATCCACCGTAAAGGCGCAGTCACACCTAGCCGATATGGCTCGTCGTAGCTATACCGAAGCACAAATTTGGCGATTTCCGGGGATCGGTACTAGTACGATAGCGCAACGGTATCATATCGCCAAGAACGGTATAACATGATCGTCAGGACATCGTCAGAACATACACTTGCAGCAAGTCCGTAGTACACAAACAATGACGGTGTAAAGCATGTAAAGTGAGAGAATGAATACAAATACCTAAAATAAATAAAGAATCGTGAAGTATCATATATTTCAGGCTTGTAAAAACAGTCCAGCATGTACGTTTATCATAACTTATCAAAGCCGCACCATTTTGGGAATTTTTCCAACAATTCCGTGGAAACTTACTAAGTCTAATAAGCGCTTGCCGTTGCTAATTTGTATCGCCGATGTTCTGACGATGTTCTGACGATGACCTGACGTTCTACATGTAGTTCCGATCCCCGGCAATCGCCAACTTTGTGTTCCAGTATAGCTCGGCGAGTCAAATCGGCTAGGTGTGACTGCGCTTTAAAAGCACATCACATACAGTTCTATTCGACGCCCCGCTACCCTCGGATTTGGATTTGATCTATATAATTGCTCGATCAAACGGTTTATAGTCAACACATTCTTGGGGTTCTTTTTAAAAAAATTAACATTGATACATGCATTGTATTAAACATTTCTATGGGATAATATTTTCTAAAAAAAGTGTCACGTCGAATGGCGCAGTATGTGATGTGCCCAACGTTACGTAATTAGGCATTTAAGTAGGCAAATTTGAGTCACTACTGTCGAAATACTATGGCAGGAACTCAGGCTATTTCACGCGAGCTATGTCAAGATGCATGATATGCGCGAACAACTGTACATGCATGCGCGTGACGATTTCACGATTGACCAATCAGGACGTGCGGTCATTTTTTGAAAGCGTCAGGTAAGCACTTCCGGGTTGACGCATGCACTCTCATCCGCCTGGACGCACGCACGCGTGGACGCACAAATTGTTGGAAATGTGTCCATAGCGTTATGACGATGACTATATTTACAAATCGGATGAAAGGCGAATGATGGTCCTTTTCAATTTTGACAACACGTGATTTCACTTAAAATGCCCTTGCATTTTAGTGAAATGATCTAGGATCGTCAGAATTGGTCATCATATTCCTTATGACCGTACGAACATATAAGAGTTATGTTTTTAATATCGACATTTACTTGGGTTACTAGGGGTCAAAATGTTAATTTCACTACTAGCTTAAAATGCTTCTTGTCTCTGAGGAAATGACCGATGACCGTCACAATTAAATTGGTCAAAAGATTCCTTTGGTCCATGCTCATATATGGTATCCAGCGATAAAAGGTAAAAGTTTAGACATGGTCCGATTTGGACCGGGATCGTTTTATTTTGTTTTGTTTGATGAGCCAAGAGAATAAGTCAACCATTACATTGAGGTCAGAGGTCATTGAGGGGTCACTAGAGGTCAAATTGTGATTTTATTTTTTTTGCCCATTTCACTTAAAATGATACTTGTCCGAGAGGAATTGACTGATGACATTCACAAACAGTCAAAAGATTCATTAGGACTATGTGCATATTTTGTCTCCAGCAAGTAAAAGTGTCACGTCATATATGAGGTCACTAGGGTTCATTGTCCTATACAGGTTCAAGTACAAAGATAAGACATGATCCGATTTGGACCGGACTTGTTTCGTCTTGTTTGGTGTGATGACCCAAGTCAATAATTACAACGAGGTCAAAGGTCATTAAGGGGTCACTAGAGGTCAAATTGTGAATATTTGCCCACATTTGGTAAAAAGATTCCTTATGTCCATGGACACATAGGGTTTTAGAGATAAAAAGTGACAGGTCATAAGGGACCTATTGTCCGATTTTAATAAAGGAAGTCAATATCCGTGCTTCTTGAAGCACAATTAGCTCTAGTTTTGTTTTGTTTTCCATACACGAAAAAGGGTAAAATAAATTATGTTTGATTATTTTCGCCTCTCGAACTGAAAAATTTGTTTGATTTTAAAAAATGCGTTAAACCGACAGAGGTCTGTTTCATCTGGTCTTAAACTTGTTAACTACACTGCAAAAAGGTTGCTTAAAATACGTTGCTAAAAGTACTTTTATCATCCGTTGGTTGACGTGTTGATTAAAATTCATTCAATATATGTAGAAAGTTAGGCGTTGTATAAAAGTAAAGAATCCCCAGCGTTGAGCAATTCGTCGAAAACAATGTCCTTAAAATGTTGGTGGAAACTGTTTCTGTTGCTAAAATATGTTGCGTAAAATATTCCACTTTGGCAACTGTTGCGTGAGTATTGAGGACAATCACGCAACAGTTGGTGCAAGTTACGCACATGTGAATTTTATGCAACTGTTGTCCAAAAAAGCCAATTTCGTGAGCTGTTGCATACTTGAACAACTGTTGAGTGAATATAATTGCCTAACTTTTGAGTAACTAGAATTGTTCAACTGTTGTAACTAACGGTGTTGGGCAAATTTTACTTAACAGTTGAGCGGTTGCATACTTGAACAACGTTGTTTAAAATGTTGAGTAATTATTTAAGCAACCTTTTTGCAGCGCAGGACCACAATTAGATTTATTCTGTCTTGGCATTCGAAACGGAATAAATCGCTAACACTGACAAAATATTTTAAAATTGCCATCCTTGTTTGACATATATTTGTTTATGAATATCATTTCAGAGGTGTTATTGCGACGTCTAGCGATGAATATTGAATAGTCAATTTTTATAGCCAAAAAATACACGACATGGACATATACTGAATAGTTCATGTCATGTGATCTATTTTCCACCAAAATAATCACATAGATATGTTTATGTATTATATAATATGGACTATTTATACCTTCATACCCAGATAGCAAGAATACGTTTGGCAAACGTTTACAGTAAATAACACCATTGATAAGAGATGTCAGATATCATATATATTAGGCCTAGTTAAATAACATGTTAAAATAAATTACAAATTCACTACCGAAAGGGAATAGTGCATGAAGCTCTGCTGCATCGCCTAGAATTCCCATTACAAGTTACCGGTTCACTACCGGGAGGAAGTGATGTATGTAGCTCTGCTGCATCGCCCAGAATTCACATTATTTGCCTACCCCGTGTTGCTATACAAAAATGCTCAATATATAATAAAAACTTGAAAAATAAAATACCCAACGTATGGCTACATTTGATAAATTAAGCAACAGTTGCTATACAAAAATGCTCAATATATAATGAAAACAATTCAGAAATTAAGCAACAGTCACAAAATGCCCGACAAATGGTTAATTAATAATACCCAACTGTTGTGTTATTAAAATTGTGCAACTGCTGAGTAACTGGAATTGTTCAACTGTTGGTGAAAACATGTTATCCAACGGTGTTGGGTAAATTTTACGCAACTGTTGAGCGGTTGCATACTTCAACAACGTTGTGTAAAATGTTGAGTAAATATTTAAGCAACCTTTTTGCAGTGTAGTTAAGCATGTTAAGTAATGCAGCATTTGGTTTTCTTCTCTGATTCGTCTTCACCAAGGCGACAGCTGTTTATGTCGTT
Source organism: Ophiura sarsii (assembly GCA_035610835.1). NCBI lineage: Eukaryota > Metazoa > Echinodermata > Ophiuroidea > Amphilepidida > Ophiuridae > Ophiura > Ophiura sarsii. The sequence goes on along the minus strand of CM069442.1, from coordinate 13,148,241 downwards.
AGGGACACTTGGCGGTTCTTCAGCAACTTTCTTAGCAATTGTTGTAAACATCTCGAGAACGCCATCCCCTAAAAACAGGAAGAGAATATAAGATTAGCGCGACAAACAAATCAATGTGACTGGGTGTTCTCATTTTATGTTATGGTGGATTGTTAATATTGACATGAACGAATATTGTTAATTTAGTAGTATTCTACCGTTAATAAACCTCTCAAAGAAGTTCGGATATATTTCAGTCGCCTATATTTCGTATACACGTATCTCGTTATGTTCATTGTGTTGTAGACATCAAGGAAAAGCTGTTGTATAAATCACTACTTTCAGTGCTCAGCAATACCTGAGAATATGGGGAGGTCTATTTTATGATAAATGTCAACAGAGTTGTTGGTGTAACAGAACATTCATTGAACAGACGACAGAGCTAGTTTTCTTTTATTGAGACCTCCCCACATTCCCGAGCCAGTGGCTGAACATTGAAACAGGTGATTGCTACAAATGTGATATCGTTGGAAATAAGAACACATCAGCTTTCCATTGATGTGTAACACAAAATATGAATTATTACATATCCACAACATTGGCGATTGAAACAAATAATATCGAACGGTTTTTTGAGGAGTTTATAAATGATCAATTTCCCTAACACCTATTGGGATGTAGAATGCCAGTTTTTTAAGAAAAAAAATCACATTGAGGAATGAAAACTCATGTGCTTTTTATAAGTTCATACACATTTAAAAGTAGAAATAATATAACGTCTCCAATAAAAAATAAAACATACCAGTTTTGGCTGAGACCAAAAAATGTTCCGCACATTGATATCTCTGAGAGAAATTTTTCGCCTCATACCGCACTTCATTTGGAAGATCCGTTTTGTTTCCGACCATAAATCGCATTACTGGAAGACGAGAGAAAATATGTTTTGGAAAAGTCATAAATTAATCGGTCTTTGATCTTCAATTAGAGTTCAATACATTTTAGGTCGTCCGTAGGAGAGAGCTTATGTCTGAATCCTTCGTGTGTCGGGGTGGGGGTGTGAGTGGAAGTGTCAGTCTGTTAAACATTTAATATTCACTATTTTATTTTCTCAATTTCTTGTTCGTACAAAGACCAACATGGGAACATTCATATGTCAATGAGGTCAAAGGTCACATATCAAGTTGATATATAAAGGTCATATTTCAAGGTCAAAGGTCATCTGAGGTCAAGTTGTAAATTATAACTATATAAATACCGATTGCAATCAAACTTGGATACTACATGCAACATAGGAACCTTTCATATGCAGACCTGAGCGAAGTCCATATTTGATATTTTGAGATATAATAGGCACTTAAAGTGTTTAAAAATATTGTAGAAAATGACCAAAAGGTGCTATTGTAATAAAAATTGACAATATTGTAGGTTATAGTTTTAGCATTCACATGATATATGATTTTTTTTTTACCAAAATGTTGTATTAAGCGATATCGATCAATTTATTGATTTTGGACTTGGGTCTTTCATGCGCTCAGTTTTGAGACATATATTGTCATACACAGGGTTTATATACAAAAATATATTTTAAACTGTGTCATGCTCAATCCCTCCAATTGTATGTCAAACTTGGTTCAAAGCTGCAACATGAACACCTTCAAATACATGCATTGACTACAGGATGTTCACTTATCTACCCTTAAAACGGACGACCTATATGAGACCGCGTATGTATTTTTTATCTAGTTAGGATGTGACGTGATTTTTCAAGTTCAATATGACGGGTGGAAATCATTTGGGATTGCTTGGAGCATGTGTGGCCGAGCTGGTCTAAGCTCACAACTCATATAAACAGAAGGCCATGAGTTTGAGCCCCGCTACGACCAACGAGTTTGTGTCCTTGGGCAAGACACTTAATCTACGTTGCCTACTGAGGGGGAGGTGGGGGCGAGATGTTTGGTTATTGTAAGTTGTCGTTTGGCATCTACCCGGACTTTGCAAATAACTTAGATTGGAAATAAACATCCACCATCACCTTTATTATATCTTGGCGGTGTTGTGGGCGATGTTTGTTATCTGCTTGGGTCGTTTGCAACTACTCTATCACAGCTTTCCCCAGCTTAAGCTGTGTGCATGAATGACATTTCATTCATATACGCATAGCTAGCTGGGAAAAAGCTCTGATAGAGTATATGTAAACGACCCCCATGTAAATTACAATTAAGACTATAGACTTAATTGACATTTACATGGACTTTTTTGAAAAATTCACGAAAATTGTGTGGTTTCGAAAATTATGATAACAACGTACGTGTTTTTACAAACCTGAAATAATGACAATTGACGTGTCATTGTTTGTTTTATACATTTTGAAATCATTTTCTCAATTTACTCCATACCATCATTATGTTTGACGGACTTGATGCAAGTCTACATAAAGTCCATGCCTATTTTCGACAGGTGTTGACAAATCCCCATCTACCACGTGACCTTATTTTCCTGGTTCTCATAAAGTGGCGCTGTTGTATTAATGATCATAATTAGAAACGCAAACGTGTGCAGTATAGGCGTTTCCCTATCCGAACATTTATAGTATCTGGTTGAGTCCTATGCTCAAATTATGTTCGTCTATATTTTCTTAATGTTGGAGTAAATAAACATAATATACCTGTGACATCTCTGTGTCTATCTTCGATGTTAACTATCTTGTCTTCGATATAGTTCAACTTCAAAAGGGATTCCAAATTGTCTACACTATACACGTAGATGGCGGCCACTGCATTCCTGAAGTCCTTAGCTGGATGTACTGTGTAATGACGCTCTACAACCTCGGGGTCCCATAACTGAATCTTAGTAAACACAATAGTAATATAATACCGATTTTGTCAATATCATCTCATGAAAATAAGATAACGTGTACCTTTAAGGGCTCTTGCCCTTTTACAGATAGAGGAAAGCTCAAGGAAAGAGCGGGGAAAGCGCGTTCCTTTTGTTCTATATTGTTAAAAGGAGTAAAAAGGATCGGTGATTAACACCTCACTGAATGAGTAAACCATTCAACTTGAAGTACCCATTCAGTGAGGTGTTAATCACCGATCCTTTGTCACTCCCTTTAACAATATAGACACAAATGAGCGCGCTTTCCCCGCTCTTTCCTCGAACTTTCCTCTATCTGTACAAGGGCAAGAGCCCTATGCTCATCAATTCTAGACATAGAGCTGCAACTATATGTATATTCTGGTCAAAGACAAGGACACCTTGATTTTGTTGTACTGCCGTGATCTTCTTGTCTAATATCAAACATGACCCCTATTGACCCCTTCTTGACCTTTGACCTGGTTGGTGTGACTGACTTATTTTATTGGCTCATCAAAGCAAACCAGATGCAACAAACCCGGTTCAAATCGGAGCATGTCTTAACTTTTACCCCTGTATAGGTCAATGATTCCTAGTGACCCCATATGACATGTCACTTTTAATCGCTGAAAACCCTATATGAGCATGGACCAAAGAAATCTGTTGACCAATTGTGACGGTGATCGGTCATTTCCTCTGAGACAAGATACATTTTGAGTGAAACAAGTGAAAATGGACATTCTGACCCCTAGTAACCCCAAAAATAAAACGATTTCAAAAACCGAACTATATTTCATGGGGAGAGTTATCATGAATATTTTGACCGATTCTGACGATCCTAGGTCCTTTCGTTAAAATGCAAGGTTGTTTTAAGCGAAAATTACGTTTTGACCCCTAGTGACCCCTGTGTGACCTTTGACCCCAAACTGTGAAGACCCTGTATGAAGGTCAGGTAGGGGGTCCTACTGAATAAATCTAGTGATTGTAGCATGTAAACTGTAGGAGAAGAAGCATTTTGTAGATGGGTTTGATAGAAAGAAGAAGAAAAGTTTTTAAGTTATAGAAGTGAAAATTAAAATGTTGACCCCTAGTGACCCCAAATATTTATTTATTTTTATATAAAAGCTAAATGCAAACTGCTTATTCACAAAAATAGCCTGTGTAAGTAAATGTCGATTCTAACAAAATCTTTATCGAAGGTAAAATGACAGAATACAACATACACAACATATATATAGACAGAGGATTAATAGGCAGGAAGTGACAAGAGATAATGTAACACAGTGGGGTCAAAGTGACAGATGAATGAATAGGGGAAGGAATATCAAACTTGACAGGCAAATGGGATATAAAAAAATGGTGAGTAAAATCCATAATGGTGATTGATGACTACAAATAAATAATAGGATGGATGGAAATGTAAAAGGACTGAGAAAATGCATGAGAAAACAAGATAAAACAAAATAGGAGTACATGTTGGACTAGGCCTATGGTAACAAATAATGGAAATGCGCTGGAACGAGTAATGAAAATTACTGTGCATAGGAGACAATGTTGAAAATGAAAACAAAGTATCACACATATCAAGAAGTAAAAAAATTGAAAAATGGAGTGAAGAAAAAGTGGAGAAAAACAAATGGGCAAAAAATACAAGTGATGGATTAATCAGATGCAAATGGAGGAGGTGAGGGGGTGTGGGTCTAATCGTTCACTTTCTGGATGTTTAGGCCATGGGGCTGAATAGTGAGAAGACGCTTCATCCATAGCTTCTCTCGACTGAAACGTACTACTTATGACCAGCTACCTAAATATTCAATGCCCTGTAAGATCATATCAGACATAGTGTAGTTGGGAAGGTTAAAGTGGTGTCCGACAGGTGGCTTGTTGGTGTTGACCGTCGATCTGTGTCCATAGAAGCGCTCCTTCAGTGAGTTTTTGGTCTCACCAACATACTGGACTCCACACACTCTGCATGATAAGAGGTAAATGACATTAGATGTGGTGCAAGTTATGTGACCCTTCGTCTTGTAGGTGGCATGGGTGGTGTGACTGGTGAAGGAATCGCCTTCCTTGATGTGTTCCCGGCAAACGACGCACCAGCTAGTCGACTCGCAATTAGATGTGCCATGCTGCGTCGGGAGAGAATTATCAGTTAATGGGGGAGTGGTATTACGTACTAACATATCTCGTAGGTTGCGAGGGCGTCTGTAGGCCAGGATGGGTATGTCAGGAACTGCACGACGAAGACGGTCTGATGTGTGGAGAATGTGGTGGTTAGTGTTGGTGATGTGACGTAGAGGAGGAAGGTTAGGATGAAATGTAGGGGTGGGGTCTTGGTTTATGGGCTTCTCCTGAAGGACAGTGGCTCTCGGGAGAGAGTGGACTTTCTTGATGGCTTGCTGGACTTTGGTGGAGCTGTGACCCCTGGTAACCAGATGCTTCTTCAAATTCTGTGCATGATATGAGAATCTAGATTCGTTAGAACAAATACGTCGGAGACGGAGAGCCTGATTATGCTATGCCAGTCTTATAATGGCGAGGATGGCAGCTTGAAGCATGGAGATACTGTTGCGTATCTGTAGGCTTGGTGAAGAGATCTGTAGACAGTATACCATTTTCAGCTTTCTGTATGGTTACATCAAGAAAGTGTGCCTGTTGGTGGGAGTAGTCAGAATTGAACTTAATGGTCCTGTGAAATGAGTTCATGTGATCAATGAATGTGAGGAGACTGCTTTCATCACTGGTCCAGATAAAGAATATGTCGTCGATGTACCGCAACCAAATCCAAGGTCGACAAGGTGCTTCAGCTAGCATTTTTTCCTCCAGCCTAGACATGAAAAGACAGGCCCATGACGGAGCCATCTTAGTACCCATAGCTGTGCCATGTCCCTGCAAGTAGGTCCTGTCCATGAAAGTTAAATTGTTCTTGGTTAGGACATGGTTCATGAGGCATTCAATATCAGGTATGGGAGGACTGGAATGACCAATCTTAGCCAAAGCTGCACGGCTTGTTTCTATGCCTTCCTGATGGGGAATGTTGGTATAGAGGGACTTAACATCAAATGTGCCAATAATTGCGGTGCTTGGAACTTAGTTCTTGATGGCTTCGAGTTTCCTGAGAAAGTCCGGGTGTCATAAGAAATATGTTGACCAAATCTAGCGATCCTAGGTCATTTCGCTAAATTGCAAGAGCGTTTTTAGTGAAAATCACCTTTTGACCTCTAGTGACCCCTGTGTGACCTTTGACCCCTTATGCTTTACAACCTGAGTAGTGGTGCACGTACTTATGACCAAAATTGGCTCAATGGTTACGAAGCTATAGGTCTCATGACAGAAGAAAGAAAGAAGAAAGAAACTAGATCTTGCTCTGGTCTAAGACCAGGCTACCTTGATTTTTTTTATGAGAAAATGATCCCTAGTGACATTTGACTCTAGTGACCCCTTCTTGACCTTTGACCTTTGGAACATTTATGTTCCAGACAATGTATACCAAAAGTACCCTTTTCCGACATTCCTTCTCTTTAATTAACATTACACGTGAAGATTGACTGAGAAATAACACAGCTATGTGTCTAAACCGGTCGATGGTGAGATTTGGTAGACTAGCTAGGTTTCTGAAGCATCAGCTTTTTAAGGGGGCTGTTAACCCAACAAGCATGACATTTCTCAAGCGCTGTAACTTTTGAACTATTAATGTGATGTATATAAATTCATATATTCAGTATTTGGTAAAAATCATCTAAAGACACTTCTCTAAGAATAGTTTTTTTAAACATAAAAATGTTGACCAAAAATGCCTTGTTGAGGTAAATCACGTTTTGGCACTTTTTAATACTGAGGGTGTTTCGAAAGGGTGGGTCTTCAAGAAACATCTTTTCTCCACAGCTACGTAATATGCTTGTGCAGGTTGTGCACCCAAAGGACAAAATTGAAATGCAAATGAAACGAAAGTGGTATACAAAATACCTGGTTCAGACTGTTTCTAAAACTTAAATTGGTGAGACGGGTGTTCCTTTGGAGTCATGCTTCAAAAACATCAAAAATAGGTCAATACATTTGAAGGCAAACCATACACCAGAACCTCACGTAAAATTTCCAACAGCAAACAATTTAAATCTGCTATCATAGAACATGTTGCGATTACAAATCTGTGGTAATATTGAATCAATCCATCCGGGGGATCCCCCGACCTCCAAATAAGGTCATATGGATATTGATGAGATATGTCATTTACGAATTAGCCAATCAAATTATAATCGGTCGACTGTTGTCAGGGAAGAAGGCGTCGTAAAATGGTAAACAGATTCATGGGCCAGAGTAAGGATGAAAATAAATGCTAATTCATTTTCATAAATTCTGTGACCAAAGAAAACATCATGTAGATAATTGGAATGTAATATATATTTTCCGTCAGTTCTTTGTTGACAAATGCCTACGCTTGTATAGGCCCGAGCTACTCCGGGTAATACTTGTGGCAAGAGACTAGGAAACGAGATCGCTTAGGTTTGAATTTCAGATGCTTTACTATGCAAGGTCTTGTGGCCCAATGGATAAGGCAGTTGCCAAGCAAGCAACAGATCCTGGGTTCGACTCCCGGGCGAGATCGTTTTCCTATTATTGTCTCTTTTCTACCCACGACGGCGAACCTGTTAAAAATATTTATAATTTGTTTAATACCCGTCGTATATGCCTATCATTTCTATGTGTTTTCCTCTACAGGGAGGACGGCACTATAAGTATTATTTACACTTGTATAGGCCCGAGCTACTCCGGGTAATACTTGTGGCAAGAGACTGGGAAACGAGATCGCTTAGGTTTGAATTTCAGATGCTTTACCATGCGAGGTCTTGTGGCTCAATGGATAAGGCAGTTGCCAAGCAAGCAACAGATCCTGGGTTCAACTCCCGGGCGAGATCGTTTTCCTATTATTGTCTCTTTTCTACCCACGACGGCGAACCTGTTTAAAATATTTATAATTTGTGTAATACCCGTCGTACAAAAGTTGTTTAGATTATGTTCATCACATTTTATACTTAAGAACAGTAAAATGTAAAATTTGAAGGATAAGTTCAATCTTTTTATAACAATTGGAAACACAATTATATTATAAAATGTAAAAAGAAGAACCCAACGGAACCAGGAACAAGACACACCAAGGATCAGAAAACTGATACAAGAGGATATCTCGAAAATGCAAAAATGCTAAGAGTAAAAGCAAGATATACCAACAGGGTGTGGGGAAACAGGTAATAACAAGGGAGAATAACGCGATAAAACAGATAAATAACAAAAACAATAACACACGGAAATGCACTGGGACAAGCAATAAAAATTGCTGTGCAATGAAACAACAAAGATATATGGTAACAATAAAGACCGACGTTTCAAGTGGATATACCACCCTTCATCAGGGACAAAATATAAAAACAAAAGTGTTAAGAACTATAAATAAGATAATGAACTAGACAAGTCCACCACTGTAATTATAGCACAATGTCAGTAATAGATGTTGCCTACTAGACATCCAGGTTAACACTGAGTGTCCCAGTGCATTTCCGTGTGTTATTGTTTTTGTTATTTATCTGTTTTATCGCGTTATTCTCCCTTGTTATTACCTGTTTCCCCACACCCTGTTGGTATATCTTGCTTTTACTCTTACAATTATATTAATTTGAGTAAATATTATGAACATTGTCGTTACTAAACCAAGTTCAAGATCTAATAACATCGCGCATACAACTTATCAAGCTTCTAGTCTTCACATTTGCAACTTGAAGGCTGAAATCATGTATATTATAAAATTAATTATTTTGCGCATGATGGTCAAATTATAAGTATCGCAATTGAAAACAAAATAAATGTTTTGTTTACATTAACATAGTATAGTCATACCTCTCTCCTTAAAACGACATGTATTGTTTTTAGTTTTCTGGGTGTTATGAGTGTTATGATCTATTCAGTATTCTTAGATCACAAATTGAACTTTTTTATCATAGTATCAAACTGTGCTGGCTAATTGAACATTAATGAGTAAGTATCCAGCCGCGCAAGTGAAAATCTGTCAAAATATACAAACTTTGATGGAAGTGTTCCGTCACTACGTAATCACAGATATCTCCATAATTACTTAACAAAATTCAACGGTGTTTTCTTTGAATTGTAGAAAACTGATTTGGCCTCATTTTACCGTTTGAATTGTAAAATTCAGATACTTAATTAGGAAGTGATCCCCTAATGGTGCGTTATAAAAAAAATTGAGACACCCTGTATTGGGCTCTATCTTAAAACTGTGTTTGCCGACAACATGTCCTTTTGACATAAGAGATTTTACAGAGTGTCTATTTTCACCTAATTTCAACGAATCTATCATGGTTTATTTATCATTGGTGTCAAAGATCAAGTCTAATTCTTCCAGGCAGAGAGAAATGTTTGAACTCGATCAAACTAGATTGTTTTGAACATGTCATCGCTGAGATAAACAATGAATTGCGAAGGATACAGTATTTAAAGCAATATTATGTGTGTTTTTTTCACCAAAATGGATTTTGAAGTAATTAGGTAATTAGTAATATATTGCTCTGTAACTGCTCTGTAATATTGCTCTGTGAGTTTTATGTTTATAACGTTATGTTTATGTAATGATATGTTTATAATGTTATTTATGTTTATAATTTTATTTGACAAGAATATTAAATTTAGAGGGAACAAATCAAAGATATGGTGTTCTTCATAAACATAATTGCACGCCTATGACTTTAATCTGTAAATCAGTCTATCAATATTATCCCCTTCATATTAACTTCTTCTGTTCATGGTCCAACATTTTGAAAAATAGTGGCTGTTTCTATCATTTATTATATTTAAAGGTGGATGTTCCGATCACTTTAGACCCCCCCCCCCCCCCCCCCCACCAACATATTTTGATATCAGAAGAAACACTATTATTTCTGTAAACTGTTTGGCGCAAGATATGTTCCATTTAGACATCATATTATACCAAAATGCATTGAATTACTGCCAAAGGTGGTTAAGGCCAAACAAAGAAGAAAGTCTGTCTCAGAATCATTGTGCAAAAAGCTAAGTGCTGTGGGTTGTTTTAATTATGGGGTTTTTTTTAGAAAATATGCTATGCTATTGCTTTTTTTCTTCTTTTTTTGTTGTTGCTTATCCAAGCTTACAGAGAACTTTTTTAAACTTTTTTTTAAAAATCAACAAAAAAATCAACAAAAATCAACAACAAAAAAATCAAAAAAAAAATCAAAAAAAAAAATCAAAAAAAGAAGATTTTTTTAGCCCCAGCACATAGACCTGCGCGCCGTAGGTCTTTTCACATACCAATGCGGGCGAGCTTCTGAAACAGACCTTCTTCTTTGTTTCGCCTAACCACCCGGACAGTTTTTGTACTACTCAATAGGCAAATTTCACGTCACCTGGTGCTTGTAAAATAAAAACCATTGGAGTTATGCAACTCAAACTTTGGTATACGACTATTTTAAGGATGACCCTTTGTGTAGAATAGAAAACATCAAGTTGAAAATCGGGCCAGCAATCGGAACACTAACTTTAATTGATTACCGTCTTACCGTCTTACCGCTCCCATAACCCTCCAGGGTCGTAGGGGCACTGCATGACGGATTTCTTCACCACCTCCCTGCATCTGACTCGGTCATGTGCTAACGCTTGGGTTTCTGCGAAAGTTTTCCCAGTCCATTCTGTGATGTTGTCCCTCCAACTTTTCCCTCTACGGTGCCCTGCTGGATGGTCTTGGAGAGGCCACTTGATCTGGTTACATGGCCATACCATTTTAGTTTTCGCTTTTTCACGGTGGCCAGCAGGTTTGTATAGCTCTTCATGTGTTGTGCCACTCTTCGACGCACTTCCTCGTTTGTGATGTGGTCAGTATATGAAATGCCAAAGAGGCGTCTTAGACTTCTCATCTCTACCGCTTCAATCTTTCTCTGTAGTTCTGCCATCAGGGTCCATGACTCGCGTGCATACAAGAAGATGGAGAGCACAAGGGCATGCAGAAGCTTTAGTTTGGTGCCGAGAGTGATGTTTTTATCTCTCCAAATGGGTTGTAACTTTGCCAAGGCAGCTGTTGTAAGTGCGATTCTTGAAAGGATTTCTGGCTTGGAACCTTCGTCGCTGATGATGGCCCCAAGGTATTTAAACTTCTTAACTGTCTGTAGTCTTTGGTCATTGACTGTGATTAGTGTTGTTATCATTTCGTCTTTGTTACTCATCAGCTTGGTTTTCTCTGCACTTATTTCCATGCCGTATCTGGTCGATGTTTTGTCCAGTTGGTCAACCAAACTCACCAGCTCTTCTTCGCTACCTGCCAGTCCGTCGATGTCATCAGCAAACCTCAGATTAGTGATGTTTCTCCCTCCTATGCTGATTGATCCATTGTGATCTGTTAGTGCATCAGTCATGATTATTTCTAATAAAAATTAATTAATTAATTAATTAATTATAATTATCTGATTGATTCATTCATTTTAAAGTAATTAATTATTTTAACTGATTGATTGATGATTTATTCATTTATTTATTCATTCATTCAATTAATAATAATATATATAGAAATCTATACATTTATAATGATTGTGAGTAAACTTTTTACATTTTATTCAAGAAGAAGAAAAAATATATAAATATATTCATTTATTTAATGTTATTAATTGATTAATTTTTAATTAATAAATTATAATTAATTAAATTAATTTGTTATTTATCCATTTATTCATTCACCTATTTAGTTATTGATTTATTGATTTAATCATTTTATTCATGTTTATACATATTTATTTATTTGTTTATCTGTTTATTTATTTTGATTTTTATAATTTTTTGGAGCACGAACAGAAAAAGAAATAAAGAGTAAAATGAAGAGAAAATGTTGAGAAACCGCGATGTCTTTTTTAAAGACAGTTCTTGTTAAGCGCTGTGTTCTTTGTAGAGCGCTATATAAATGCATAGTGTTAGTATTATTATTATTATTATTATTATTATCTGTTCACTGGTTTTAAAGATATAACAACATTTAGGTTAATATTTTAACGATTGTGATGACTCTTGTGAATTATTAATGCACATAAATAATATTGGGTTTTTGCTTTATACATGTACATTTACAAGATGAACATTGTGTTGTTGTATTTTTAATTGTAACGTAATGAATATTCGTGTTCGAGCCTAGTAGATTTTTTTACTTAGTATACTGACTACAGTGCAACAGAGCATCCAAAAGTGCATGTTATTGAAATTACGCTCTAATTCAAAAAGTAACATAACGTAAGACATGGAGACAAGTTCCCCTTTAGGGGTTCCCTTATATTTCCAAAACAATACATTGGAATGAAATGGAGTTTTCAGGCAAATGATTATGGGCTTCAACCAATACTTGACCAAAATTTCAAATCAACAGGTTCTGTCATGCTCGAGTGAGAAGGTATTGAATGACGGAATGTCCCATTTCAAAAGTTGCTAAAATAACGTTTAATTTCAAAAGTTGCTAAAATAATGTTTAGTAGCGGGTGTATCCATCGCGTTGTTGTATGACTTGCCGACATTGACGTCTCATAGTGTTGATGAGGCGCGCCACTCGATGTTGTGGGATGGCATCCCACTCTTGTTGTACCAGAAGACGTAAGTTAGCAAGATTAGTGTGATCATCCACTCTACGATCCACGGCCCGCTTTAACTGATCCCACAGATGCTCGATTGGTTGAGATCTGGGAAGTTCGCGGGCCAAACCAAACGCTATATACCTTCATCTTCCAAGAACTGATTAGCAACTCTTCCCCTATGTGGGCGCGCATTGTCGTCCATCAAGACAAATCCATTTCCTATAGCTCCAGCGTAGGGAAGCACATGTGGTCGCAGCACCTCGCCAACATACCGAATGGCGTTGAGATTCCCATTGATTTGAACGAGATCGGTTGATCTCCACTGCTGATGCACGCCCATACCATTACACTGCCTCCTCCAAACGCTGTCACAGGTACCACACAACATTCAGAATGTTGCTCCCCTCGGCGACGCCACATACGTTTCCTATTGTCAATGTGGCGGAGATATACACGCACTTCGTTATTTTAACAACTTTTGAAATGGGACATTCTGTCATTCAATACAAGCTCACTCAAGCATGACAGAACCTGTTGATTTGAAATTTTGGTCAAGTATTGGTATGAATCTCATTACAATTTGACAGAAAACTCATTTCAACCCAATGTATATTTTTGGAAATATAAGGGAAACCCTAAAGGGGAACTTACTTCTTTTGAAGTGTTTAGAATACAGCTTGGTGATTTAATGTGATAGACAAAAATGGTTTGACCTTATTTGCATATGATTAGCATATTATAAAGAAATACATTAACAATTTCGGTTTTTTTTGGAATTTCCAGCAAAAATTCTAAATGCTATTAACACCACAGTTACAGGCAATGAAGTTCCCATCATTGCCAACAAAACTGTCTGAGAAAAAGTTCACATTTATCTTTACTTTAAAAAAAACACCACCAAATCTGTCTTAATTTAGCTTAATTAATGACCAAACTCGTTGAAATTGTGTATCCAAACCAGACTTGCATGGTATCAAATTAAAGGTAAAGATGTGCCTGAAAGAATGGTCTGAGCAGATAATTCAATATCCTTTTAGTATTTAAAATATCGTCCTCCAAAATTTAGTATATTTAAAAAGAGAAGAAAAAAAACCACATGCAACAACTATTTCATACAACTGTACACAGACTTGGCAAAAGTCTATTAATACTTGTGCAGCCATGCAAACAATGGAAGGAATATTCAAGGACATGCCCATGCTAAGGGACCAGTGGTTTGAAATTCGCGCTACAATAAATTTGAAATGCAATTCGCCAGTGTGCAGTCAAGAGTTTTAAGCATAACGGTGTATGTTCTTTAGGTGACCGTGTGGTGACATGCATGGGTGTACAAACAGGTATCGTGTTAAAGGCCTGCATTAAGTCTAAATAAAAAAGAATTGTTTAAATAGTCAAGGCTGTGAAAGGAAGTAGTCAGTAGCTGGTTGGATTAGCGTGTATGGATAATCAAGTATTGGTCAATCCGAAATCAGGTTTAATAAGAAATGTAACAATGCTGATAATCCATACAAGGACACGAAATAGTACTTTAAAACGAAGCTGTTCTAATTATATATGATACACATACTTAGGATTAAAATGTTCATTGTTGTACAACAATCAGGAGGCACTATATTTATAATTAATATTTGGACATTTATGCTCTGTTGCACTGTAGTTATAGTGTGGAATTATGCACACAAAAAAAGGACTACCCATTAGTTTAGGGTTCTCAACCTGGGGATCGTGACCCATATGTGGGTCGTTTGGGGTTTTCTAGGGGGTCTTGAAGAGCTCATAAATATAGGTTTTGGGGAACCGTGTTAAATTTTGCTTTAAAAAGCTTAGAAAAACCCAAAAGAAACGTTCAAATACGCTCGCATCCAAACTAAGCAGTTTCATTTATGATATTCGGCTGGTGGTTTTTTTCTTCAACTTTTGTTTAAGGGATCACGGTACTGACCAGGAATGTCAAAAGGGGTCATGGGGCAAAAAGGTTGAGAACCACTGGTCGAATTTCCGTTATAGTGAGCTTACTGAATATCATCTGGTAAACAACTGTAGGGATTTGAATTTTGCGTAATGTTGTTGGGTGATGCTGCTAAGATACATAATATGTAATATTAAATGCGTAATACGTAGGACTTACCTTGACTTCTCGATCTTCGATTTCGAATATTTCTGTGAAATAATCTCCGCTAGGCATAAATTTGTCTTGTTTTGTATATTTTTTCTCGTGAAACCAACGCCAAAGCGTAGTTTTTCCAACACCACTTTCGCCACATAAAATGACTTTATACGGCCCAGCCATTTTGTACTAATTTCAAAATTATCTGAGCGTACTTGACCTCGTTGCTTTTACCGATGGCATGTTACAGCTTTTCAAAAACAGTGCCGAACAAAAGTTATGTTTCTTTGATCACGACGCAATATTTTGTGTGGAATGATACTATGTCAATATCAATAATGCACTCATGAATGAATGTCGAACAGGTGTTTTTTTTTTAATTACCGGGCACGTGTGGCCCAGGCTAGTTGCTTATCTATCTATCTATCTATCTATCTATCTATCTATCTATTTATAAATATCAAAATACGTTAAACGTTCATGGTTTTGGAACCCAAGGTTTCACGCACGTATACAAACGGCGATCATCAGCCAACTGCACAACATATTAAATAATATACTCGAGTTATTACTTGGTCGTGTGCCTCGAATTGGAACCCCGTATTTTGAGGAGGTGTGACATTTTTACACGGTTAATGATGTTTATATTATCACCGTTTCTATATTTCTTGTCATAAAATAACCAATTTGGTGTCATTACAAAGCACAATAAATATTCTTTCCATACCATCTACAAAATAATGCCTTAAATATTTCAGTTTTAACTGGGAGCAAATATTTGATCAACGGGTGCTTGGGGAGGAGGGGGAGGAGCCGGAGGAGGATAATTGAGGAGCCAGCAGTCCCATAGGCCTACACACACACACAGCGCCAATCTCTAGACAAGCTATGAAATACTTCATTTAATTCACTTCACTTATTGATTATCAATACATGCTAGGTGGATTGTCAGAGATATCGGGCTGTGATCTGAGGAGTAAACAGGAGTGTTGGGGGAGGAGGAAATACTTTCATTCACATTATTCATTGACGATACATGCTAGATATAATGTCAGAGAGACTGGCTGTTGTGTACCGATTAGTAGTATACCGATTGATTTATTTATACTGATAACAATTCATACACTTGTGCATAATCATCTTAAAATAAATTAACCACCTCATGGAGTGAAACATTATAAACAAGTCCCTTTTACATTCTGTACGTGTGGTATGTTTACTTTGATATAACCAGACAAATAACAGCTTACAAATTACAAGGTATGCATGCTCTACTGCATGCATGCCGAGTGAGTTCAAAAAACCCGCGTGTACATCTCGTGCTTTAACGTCCCAATCGTATACTATACGGTGTGCATATTGCATGCGCGCAATCTTGAAATGTGTCCAAAATTTGTGACATCTTTATCAATTTTGACAGATTTACGGCGCGTAGCGAGATGTGGGAAGGTGTGGGGGCTTCAGTCCATCGGTGTCATTGTTTCTAGTCTGTTGATCATTGTCGGACAAAAGTACTTACATTGTATCTTGCACAATTACCGAATACTATTTGATTTTACCCATGCTCAAACATTTTTATGGCAGTAAACGGAAGAAAATAGATTGTTTTCAAAAATAAGCGCTCCGTTAGATCTTGTGTGCTTTATTTTGTAACACCCTGTATATGATGTTATCCAGGCAACATTTCTAATTGTAACATGATCATTTCATGTGTGTTTCATTTTATTTCATTATCATTGCTTTCATAAAAATAAAATCAAAAAGTGAAGAAACGCGTGGATTGAGGACTCAATCATACATGTGCATTTCGCTTGTTACACCCTGTATAATATGGTAATTATTGGTCATATGTTTGTGTTTGGTGCAATATTATTACAAAACGTAAATTTAAAATTTATTATGACACTAAATTATGATAACGGTTAACTTTATTTCAGAAATACGTTTTCACAGACTTATATTGTTACAAATTTTGACCACCCTGTATAAGGTATCCTTTATAACTAAAGACAAAGGTGGTCACATTTTTCTTTGTAATACTAGTGTATACGTTTGAATTATGCAGCTTAAAAAATTATAGTTTTATCTTCAAGGTATGTAAATGACCAGTGAAAATTTTGTATTTTTAGTGCATTTCTTGATGTTCGCACCCTATATATTATCTACCCACCCTGTATATTGACCTTGATATTGATATTGAGAGATTTGGAAATTTGTATGCTTTCAGGAAATGTATACTTTCCTTATACTCCTATGTATAGTTTTAATGCTAAAAATGTTTTAAGCAAAATCCATGTGATTTTTCCATTTTTAGCATATGTCACACAAAGGGGTCCCAACTCAAGACACACGACCACTTTTAGCACAGTTCGGTGGCTTGTATCGATGGCGACATGTTGATATTATTAGTTCGGATTTGCGATTGATTGATTTTTCTTTCCACGCACAGGTTGCATAATCCCGATGATCGCATTGCTTGGACACAAGAGGAGGAAACACAACGCGATTGACCTCGTTAAATTAATCCCTATTTCTATTCAACTTTACAATAGATCCAACATTCCTGAGTATCCTCAGGTGTGCAATCTATTTGCCGCTGGTATATTACATTAGTTCCGTCATGAGTTCGCATAGCTCACGCGTAATGCGCAATGCAAACCATACCCCCTCAGAGGGAGTGCAATTGCAGAGCCAAGAATAGCTGCCCTCTCAACGGAAAATGTTTGTCGGAGAGCACCGTATAGATTGTGTGACCGATGACGTAGTGCCCGGCAGTATGCGTGCGCACCTACAGGGAATGTGCTTTAATTCACACTTGATTGATGATTACTTACCATGCTTACGGTGTAATAGTGCAGTAGCACAATGAGAGACCAGGTACTAAATCTGGTTGCCCGGCAGTATGCGTACGCACCATAAGGGCATGTGCTTTTAAAATTGGCGCTCAGTGATGTGTGTTTTGCTTTCAAATAGGATGATGTATGCAGTAGTCATGGATTAGTACCTCTAGCATGTCTTTAGACCAGGCGCTAATCAATTTGTAAACACTACTGATGTACACAACGGTCACCTCATCTATACAGAGCCAATGTTACATCTGACAATACCTGTATGTTCTATGTGGGCTTGTCAGGGTGAAATTCAAATGGTACAAGAAAAGGTAGCTCATTAACATAATTTCCGTGATACCC
Organism: Ophiura sarsii; assembly: GCA_035610835.1. Taxonomy (NCBI): domain Eukaryota; kingdom Metazoa; phylum Echinodermata; class Ophiuroidea; order Amphilepidida; family Ophiuridae; genus Ophiura; species Ophiura sarsii. Next base: position 13,130,482 of record CM069442.1, on the reverse strand, counting down.
ATCGTGTTGGAGCATGCGATTCATGTAATCGCGTAGTATTGGTCCTCCTCGATAGGAATACCGCTGTTTGCATATTAAAAATGTGTGCTAAATACCCTAATTACGCAAAACAAAACATCAGTACCTAAACTTAGTTATAGCGTATACCAAATGTAGCATCACTGTCCATTCAATGAACGTCATTTGTATATCGATTCCTTTATCCGTTGTCTATTATTTTAAAAGACGCTATTGAAATGGGCTGATGGGTTGCCATTTCATAGCTTTGGAATCAAGGATATTGGCTGAACACGTTCTTAGAGCAATCGATTCAATACCTGAAAATCAGTCATACTCATATTTTTTAAGTATGCTAAATGAAAGTTTGGTTTTCAGAAAAGTACAACCATTACTCGGACCGATTTAAAATGGATTTGTATATGAGATCTATCTATCTATCTATTTATCTATCTATCTATCTATCTATCTATCTATCTATCTATCTATCTATCTATCTATCTATCTATCTATCTATCTATCTATCTATCTATCTATCTATCTATCTATCTATCTATCTATCTATCTATCCCGTAGTCTTGTCGACTGTTGGGGCGCCACAGATGCCCTGACCACCAGCTCTCTCCATCCTTTTCTGTTCTCTGCCAATCTCAAGGTATTACTAAGCTTCAGGTCAGTCCATTCAGATATGTTGTCTTCCCACCTTCTTCTCTGCCGACCTCTCTTTCGCCCTCCTGGCACTGTGCCTTGAGATACCGAACTGCAATTATGATAATATATGCAATAAATATCCACTATGCAATTATATAATAGCAAAGTTAGGAGGTAGAAGGTAGAATTTATTGAATGAAGCTCGTATCTATCTATCATCGAAAAACAAACATCCAATCGGTCAAACCCGTAAAAAACTGTTTCTATTTAGCCTTACAACAGTCCAAACATATCGAAAAATATAAAAGTCCTATTACAAAGTTTATAGTCGAAACAACCGAATCGGTTCAAACTTACGATAACCAATGCATGTATCATTTGTACAACGATAACATGGTGAACATATTAAAAACCTAGCGATTTGAATTATCAGAGCTATTGATTAAAATTTGATTTTTTTTTTTATAAAAGTTCAAAAGTCTAAATGATAACAACTTCTCAGTCTAAATAAATACCGTATAAACTGAGCAATTCAATAGACCCATACACCATGTACACATTTTTTAATTGTGTGCTGCACACAGGTTTACGATATGATAACATCACAAACGAATATTATTTTGCATGGATGGCAATATCGGTCATGAAATCATCGCTGAAATGACTGTCATATAACAGACCATTCGTTCACATTTGCTAATCGCGTCTGCCGGTGATGTTCCAACGGACACATCGGAGGATAATTTTGACGGCAAGATGTGGTATGATGTGCAAGAACAACGTATTGGTGCGCAAGAGCAATGTAATGCTGATGACGAACAACGGGCAGTTGGTAAGCCTGTGCCTACACACTCACAACTCTGCTAATTCAAATTGCATGATATCTTGTCCGAGGGACAATTAATAGAAATCTATGAAGTCAAAGGTCACCATTAACATCACGCATGTATTGTATTGTATTGTATGTGTAGCTGACAAATGGAGTAACTTTATTAACCGGGGTTTGTGTGGGCATAGGACGTGGGAATTAGCATATGACCGTGGACAGTCCCCTGGACAAGATATCTAGTTATTTTAGTTAGGCAGGTTTTAGCAGTGGCGTAGTTAGGTTTTAAATATATGGGGGTGGGGGAGGGAGAGGGTCGTGGCAAAAAATAGAAGTAAACAGAAAAGGACTTTACCAGACTGTAAACTTTTGGGAATTGCCGCCGAGTCAGGGTTGCGTCCCCCAAACTGACGTGCGAAATTTTTTGACTTCAACCCCCCCCCCCCCCCCCCCCCCCCCCCACCCCAATTACGTGAAATTCACAAGGTGATTGACTTGGAAAAATGTGGGGGCAACCTTTTACGAGAAAAAAACCTAGCTACGCCACTGCTTCCGGTAAAAAAAAGTGTCTGACGGCCCTAGAGCTCGATAACCGACAGTGCCAATCTAAAGCCCAGTTATGGTTTTTGCAACGAGATAAAGCATTTGTTTAAACAAATGCTTCAACTTTAAAGCATTTGTATTCAAATGTATTAAACTATTGTTTCTAAAATAGTGTAACACCTTATACGCAGTTGCTTAGAAAATATTTAATTATCCAAAACGGATAAACCGTATAATTTGTAATAGATAATATATGACAAATAAGGTTCGCCATCTTACTATAATTTGCCGTATGTTGTATGTATGTAGGGGTCGGGGTGTGTATGTATGTGTGTATCCTGAAAGGCTGTCTCATTTTTCATCTTAAAGCCGCGAACGTTGCACTGATGCTAGATGATGACCTGACACGGGTTATAAGCTATAAATGACCGGAAACCGTACAGAATTGACCAAGATATGGGCAAACGAACAAAAATTCAGGGCTTTTTCAGACTATTCTACGGGCCATTTTTGTTTATCTCTTTGCGTACTGTAACTATGCAGTCGGCGCGAGTAACACATAGTGCGCCATGTAAATAGACGCGCGCAAACAAGCGGGCTGGGAAATAATGGGAAAATACGCCGTGCTATGGGAGATGGTTAAGATTTAGACCTTGGGGTTGAAATTAGCCGGGAGGAGACGAGGTGTAAATCGAGTATGTGAAGTAGAGGCCGTGGTTAATGAAGAAATGTGGAATAACCGAGGGCCATAAGGTAATAAAATAATGTGGTTTCTGATAGAACAAAACATGATATGATGAATCTAAAGTACGTAACATGGTGTCAGATGAGGGATTTGATATTGTATGTGACACGCGGGCGGACAAATATTGGAGAAATACGCCGCACTACGGAAGATGGTTAAGGTTAGGCCTTGCCGTTGAGATAAGCCGCGGGGCGGGGAACTTTAGGCCTTGGGGTTGAGATATGCCACGGGGCGGGGCGGGGTGACGAATAGGGGTTGAGTGTAATGATGTAATGTGGTTTGGGAGGCAGGGTGTGAATGAAGAAATCATGTGATGCTAAATTGCGTAACGGATATGCCACGGGGCGGGGGCGGGCGGGGGCGGGCGGGCGGGGAGAGGGCGGGGGAGTGACGGATGGGGTACGGGAGATGGTTAAGGTCTTTTTAATTTTTTAATTGAAATTTTAAAACTTTTGAATTAAAACAAAACCGTTTGATTTAAAACAAAAATGTTGTTCTATTCCTATGTGTTTCGTTATAAATTTTCCAACACTTATGTGTTGTTTCAATTTGTAGGTGTTCTATCTGGTAGGCCCTACTCCCTAGCGGGAGAGCACGTCCGAAGGACGGGCGTCCCGCTAGTCCTAGTAATTTGCATATGAACAGTGGGTCTATTTCAAATCGACAACGCTTTGTTACTGTACATAAGGTATGGGGGAGTTGTTGAATAAGTGTTAGTGTAGGTCTGCTATCACTTTTAATGTGCAAGCATGATATGTGCATGTTATTTTGGGACAACTACATGTTTCTGGGGGTGTTTATGTGAGAGTATACTAACACTTTGAATGTGTAAATGTGCATGCGTTGTATGCGTATGTTATTTGGACAACTACGCGTTTCAATTTGACGAAAGTAAATTTCTTTGAAAAGCCTAAATGTTTATTATTATTATTTGTATTTATTTATTTATTTTTCTTTCTGTTTCCTGTTTTAATTCTAAATAAATAAATAAATCGATTATTAGCAACTGTATTTCATATTTATTGTATATTACTGATTAATATTCATTTCTGTCTTACCGTCTTACCGCTCCCATAACCCTCCAGGGTCGTAGGGGCACTGCATGACGGATTTCTTCACCACCTCCCTCCATCTGGCTCGGTCCTGTGCTAATGCTTGGGTTTCTGCGAAGGTTTTCCCAGTCCATTTTGTGATGTTGTCTCTCCAACTTTTCCTCTGGCGACCTCTTATTTGCTTGCCCTCTACGGTGCCCTGCAGAATGGTCTTGGAGAGGCCACTTGATCTGGTCACATGGCCATACACGCTTAGAAATGAGTGTCAAATTTTGCTGGGTAAAAAAGAAATGTGTAGTTTTTTACCCAATATTGTGCTAAACATCAATTTCCTAAAATAACTTTTTACACATGCAATAGTTTACTATTGAATTCCGAGTTTTACACTCTGGAAGTGTAGAAAAGTGCCCGTAATTGGGTAAAACATGATTTGACACCATGAAAGTGTAAGAATTATTGGGTAAAGGAAATTTACCCAATTTATGTGTACCAAAAATGACACAAGTGTTGAGTAAAACCTCTTCACAACCCCGGTTGTGTAAAGTGTTACACATAAGTGGGTCAAAATAGGGAACATGGTCGTTTTGGGGTAAACATTTACCCAACGATTTTTTACATTTTTTTACACTTTGACCCACTATGTTACACATAAGTGGGTCAAAATAGGGAACATGGTCGTTTTTGGGTAAACATTTACCCAACGAGTTTTACACTCTGGAAGTGTAGAAAAGTGCCCGTAATTGGGTAAAACATGATTTGACACCATGAAAGTGGAAGAATTATTGGGTAAAGGAAATTTACCCAATTTATGTGTACCAAAAATGACACAAGTGTTGAGTAAAACCTCTTCACAACCCCGGTTGTGTAAAGTGTTACACATAAGTGGGTCAAAATAGGGAACATGGTCGTTTTGGGGTAAACATTTACCCAACGATTTTTTACATTTTTTTACACTTTGACCCACTATGTTACACATAAGTGGGTCAAAATAGGGAACATGGTCGTTTTTGGGTAAACATTTACCCAACGAGTTTTACACTCTGGAAGTGTAGAAAAGTGCCCGTAATTGGGTAAAACATGATTTGACACCATGAAAGTGGAAGAATTATTGGGTAAAGGAAATTTACCCAATTTATGTGAACCAAAAATGACACAAGTGTTGAGTAAAACCTCTTCACAACCCCGGTTGTGTAAAGTGTTACACATAAGTGGGTCAAAATAGGGAACATGGTCGTTTTGGGGTAAACATTTACCCAACGATATTGTAGTTTTAAACTTTGTTGGGTAAAATATCTATGTAGAAAGCCGCGTTACCGATCGATGTAACTATTGTCCAAGGTAAAGTAAACTATGCGTGTAGTGTTGCGGGAGCACATTAATATTATCAAGGCGATTTTTCAACGGTTTGCCAGCAACCTGACCTTCACACATCGGTCTCCCTTAAGATAATATAGCTTTATAATTTACTAGTTTCATTATATTTATACTTTTTTCATGCCAATCTCAACATTTACCAACTAATTTCAGCAATTTCTTTCTATCTTGTCATATTTAGTCATATAAAATAGTTTATATTAACACAAAACACTTCCACATGTCCACTACTTCGTTAGCACAGTGGGTACGGCGTCAGTCTTCGAATGCAAAGACTGTGGGTTCGAGCCCCGTTCCGGTCAAGTTAAGGTAAGTTCTTCTAAAAATCTTTAATTCCGTGGATATTAAAATTGCGAAAGAAGATTAGAATAAAAATATGACACCCAAAATGGCTTAAAATATATTCCTGTATTTTTTTTAATTAATTTATGTGTACCAAAATGACACAAGTGTTGGGTAAAACCTGTTGGATAAAACCTGTTGTGTAAAGTGTTACACATAATTGGGTCAAAATAGGGAACATGGTCGTTTTGGGGTAAACATTTACCCAACGATTGATGGGTAAAATGTTAACTATGTGTTGTGTAAGACTCTACACAACCACTGTTATGTTCATTTTTACCCAACAAACGACCATGTTCCCTTTTTACCATCCTGAAGTGTAGTATTTTACCCAACATTGCTTAATTTTTTCTAAGAGTGTACCAGTTTCCGCTTTTTCACGGTGGCCAGCAGGTTTGTATAGCTTTTCATGTGCTGTGCCACTCTTCGACGCACTTCCTCGTTTGTGATATGGTCAGTATATGAAATGCCAAGGAGGCGTCTAAGACCTCTCATCTCTACCGCTTCGATCTTTCTCTGTAGTTCTGCCGTCAGAGTCCATGATTCAGTTTATTCCTGTATTATATTTATTTATTTATTGTTATTTATTTTCTTCTACAGAGATTGGAAGCTTCCTCCTAGCAGCATTAAAGGACAACACTTCAAAAGAATTCGTGCTCAAATATATACAAACAAACATGACAGAAAATATACAATCTCTCATGTTTCCACCAGTACCTGACAGACGCCAATACTATACGGACGTCAGTAATAGATTACACAAGATACGAAAACAGCTATTACCGGCAGCGTGTGCCCGAGGAGATACAGACATCGTATCGTTACTGCTTCAACGTGATGCAGATCCAAAGCTGAGAGGAGATCAGGCAAGATAAAAAATATATATAAAGAATTGTAGGCCTAAATTAAACTTTTGAATGTGGGTTAAAGCGTATTGGCTACACTGACTGAGTGTAACGACGTCCCAGTACAACAAATTGGCGTAAACGCCCTTAATGGGACTTTATATAAACCTCGGTAGTAATTCTGCTCCCCCCCCCCCCCCCCAGGAAAAAACGCAGTAACTACATTTTTGATGAACTGAGAAAAATACAGTTATGTGTATCTTGCAGTGCCAGTGCCTCTAAAGAGTTTATGTAATTCAAGAATATAACTATGATACAACCATCTTTATTCATAATGATATTTGTCTATTTTCTTTGTGTTATATATTAGACAAAAGGCAGAAACTGCACTGTAAATCTGCAGTTTTCCAAATGAAAAACACAGTATCTACATGCAAACTTGTATTAGCATTTTTATGTTAAATACCATGTGTTTTAAGTATCATAGAGTGGTAAATAACTCTATAGTCTCATTCTTGAACCGTAAAAGGAACATGAATAAAATGTTTAGGAGCTATTTTCACCCCACCCACACCCCCCCCCCCCCGAAAATTGGGGATATCACGCAAAAAATACCGTTTTCGAATGTTTTTTGGTGTTTCTGAAGATCTAGCTTGTTTTAAAATAGATTTTTAAAATAATTATAGTATTGTAAAGATATTTACTTTGACTAATGAACGTAATAATGGATAATATTTATATGATTTTGAGTAATAAAGCAATATGTCCATTTTGCTACTTCCTAATGTAAAGTAGACCGGTAACTAACACTTCAGTCCCATTCTTGAACCTTAACAGTAATAATTGAGGAGTTTTTGGAGCTATCCCAACCCCAACCACACACACCTGGCAGAATTAGGGATATCATGCAAAAAGTACTGGTTTGTTTTTAATAATAATAATAATAAAAGGGCATTTATAATGCGCCTCACATTGTGGACACAACCCCGAACATTACATCATAGATTACACATCAGAAATAACTTAAAGTACAAATACAACAACAACAACTTATAATAGTAGTACAAAACTATGCACAATTCATAAATTAAAAAAGATATGACTTCAATGACGTTTTGAAAGATTGCACTGATGGGTAGCACGTCGGACATGTTCGGGAAGAGCATTCCATTCCTTCGGTGCATCGATGAAAAAGGCTCTACTACCGTAAGTCCGTTTAGCAGATATGGCCGCATCTTTTCGGTGTAAAGATCCAGCTTTGTTTTAAAATAGATATTTAAGATAATTATTGTATTGTAAAGATATTTAATTTGACTAATTAACCAACTAAATTCATTCCTGTCTATTGATTTTGAGTAATAAAGCAAGTATGTGGATATGTGATCATTGTAGATACTGCGTTTTTACTTAGGGAATTAGACAAATGTGTAGTTACTGCGTTTTAACTTTGGGAAGTAGACAAATTTATGTATATACTGCTATTTTCGGAATTTAATCCCAAGTCCCAAGTACCCATTTATGCATAAAGATCAAAATCCCAAAATATGTAGTTACTTTGTTTATCATTGATGGGAGGGGGCAGATATGCCTTAACTACAGTGTAAATTGTAATTCTGAGAGCAAACCTGGAGAGTAAGGTCGGAATAAAAGCTAGCGAGATACATCTTAATATGTTTGTTTATATCTATTATTTCCATAAATTATTCATTTTATTATAATTAAATGATGCTAATGCCTCCCCCTCATTTAATACATCGTATTTGTATTGAAACAGGGGACTCCATTGGAAACGGCTACTAGAAGAGGCAATGTCGATATAATCGACTTATTGGTCGCATTTGAAGAAGGTAATTTATTTACCATGTAATGTATACAGGGTGAGTCAAAAAGAAGTTTACCCGGATTGGTGATGTTTTAAAAAACAAACAAATGACATTGGAGAGTCCAGTAAAGCATATATTTAACAAGCATTTTCCCCTGCTTATTAGGAAAAAAGAATGACACAAAATGACCATTGCTAAGAGGAGTTATGCCTATTTTAATAAAGGTACTCATTTTGCAAGCTGTCCACGGAATACTTGACAAAACAAATGTAAAGTAAGCATTTTAACTGTGTACTTACCTACAATTAATGCCCTGCCCTTCAGTAAAACAGGCATAACTTCTCTTAGGAATGATCAATTTGCTTCATTGATTTTCTCTAATAAGCAGCTGAGTATGTTTGGTAAATAAATGCTTTACTGAACTTTTAAGTGTAATTTATTTGTTTTGAAAAACATCACCAATCTCGGGCAATAGGGAAGTATGCAGCTAAAATGCATATGTAATAAAGTGAAACTTATCCCAACTGAAAGTGGGGGATGAAAAAAGGGGGGGGGTAGAATTGGAGAATAACGACGTTTCGACTGGATATACCAGTCTTTATCAAGTTTAGTAGAGAGCAAGACAAAAGTATTTGCTATAAGCAAACTACAAGTCAAGCTAAAAGAAAGTCAGAGTGCACACATAAGTATGTGAAACACACTAGGGCAGTTGTTGTTCCCTTGAGATAGAGAGACATACTGCAAAGAATAAAATAGTGGCAAAAAGTAAGAAGGAGGCCAAGAGGATTACCAATTATGCATGATAAAGAGATAAGTATATACACTGTAAAGAAAGTTGGCGACTTATTAAGAGAAAGTAAAATGCATACTTTACATTTGTTTGGTCAAGTATTCCGTGGACAGCTTGCAAAATTAGTACCTTTATTTAAATAGACATAACTCCTCTTAGCAATGCTCAATTTGTGTCATTCCTTTTTCCTAATAAGCAGGAGAGAATGCTCTCTCGAGTGTCATTTGTTTGTTTTTTAAAACATCACCAATCCGGGTAAACTTCTTTTTGACTCGCCCTGTATACCAAGTATCCTCTTTCTTTCTTTCTTTCTTTCTTTCTTTCTTTCTTTCTTTCTTTCTTTCTTTCTTTCTTTCTTTATTTCTTTCTTTCTTTCTTTCTTTCTTTCTTTCTTTCTTTCTTTCTTTCTTTCTTTCTTTCTTTCTTTCTTTCTTTCTTTCTTTCTTTCTTTCTTTCTTTCTTTCTTTCTTTCTTTCTTTCTTTCTTTCTTTCTTTCTTTCTTTCTTTCTTTCTTTCTTTCTTTCTTTCTTTCTTTCTTTCTTTCTTTCTTTCTTTCTTTCTTTCTTTCTTTCTTTCTTCCCTTCTTTCTTTCTCCCCTTTCTTTCTCCCCTTCTTTCTCCCCTTCTTTCTCCCCTTCTTTCTCCCCTTCTTTCTCCCCTTCTTTCTCCCCTTCTTTCTCCCCTTCTTTCTCCCCTTCTTTCTCCCCTTCTTTCTCCCCTTCTTTCTCCCCTTCTTTCTCCCCTTCTTTCTCCCCTTCTTTCTCCCCTTCTTTCTCCCCTTCTTTCTCCCCTTCTTTCTCCCCTTCTTTCTCCCCTTCTTTCTCCCCTTCTTTCTCCCCTTCTTTCTCCCCTTCTTTCTCCCCTTCTTTCTCCCCTTCTTTCTCCCCTTCTTTCTCCCCTTCTTTCTCCCCTTCTTTCTCCCCTTCTTTCTCCCCTTCTTTCTCCCCTTCTTTCTCCCCTTCTTTCTCCCCTTCTTTCTCCCCTTCTTTCTCCCCTTCTTTCTCCCCTTCTTTCTCCCCTTCTTTCTCCCCTTCTTTCTCCCCTTCTTTCTCCCCTTCTTTCTCCCCTTCTTTATTTTGTGCAAAAAAAGTACTCATATCGATCACGCTGTTCTAAGATGCTTCTGAAGAAAGTATTTGTAACCACGTTCTATTCAAAGCTTTGTAGTTCAAAGAGTTGGCATCAAATTGGTCTGACAATTACACCGGTATCTTAAAAGGTAACATATCCCTAAAAATGAAGCTGCCGTCTTTCCTACTTTTTATATTATAAACTCTCCATCTGTATCTGACAAACAAATTTCTGTTATAAAGTCAAACTGTAACCGACACATATGAAATCGACTGTTTTTTGTACAATGCAGACCTCCTGGAAAATAAAGAGCAGCTTCAATCATGTCTATCTCTTGCATGTCGTTTTGGACATCCCAAATTGGTAGACTACTGGATTAAGCAACTCATTGTCAACATACATCCAAATAAATTTTCCGACTTGGACTTTGCCGATAGACATCATCCAGTGCGTGCAGCACGTGAAGGTGAGTTTAGATTTACAAATAAGGATGTGGTTCATGTACTATTATTTGCAAAGTTTCAGACAACGGCAGTCGGTGGTCAAATAAATATACATTATGCTAGGAACTTTTCTCTTTCGACATCTAGACCCATGCAAGCAGTACTAACCCACGGGTTGATCTGCTATATGTGTAGACTGTCCTACCTATGTTGTTTTCAGTCTAATGTATATTACGCTCTTTTAAAATATGAGGAATTAAAGGTCTCTGTCAAAATGGTCCTTCAGAATAAAGTTACATTTGATATGACGAGTTATTATTTCATTCTTGTAAATATATAGGTGGACATGCAGAAATAATAAAGAAGCTACTGAGGGAAGAATGGGTTGAGGACGAGACTCAGGTATGCAACGATTTTTCGAGTTTTTCGTCGTCCAATATAGCCACTGTTGTTATTTGCCTGGGCACTCAGATTTGTTTTCTTGTTGGTTTAGAATGTAATAGTCATTTCTCCATTCATTTCCAAACATTGGTTTGGTTTAGTACTGTGGTCTGATCTGTACACACACCTTTTCACTGCGTAATCACACATTATGCAATGATATCAGCAACATCGTCGGTATAAATATAATCGTCGGTATAAACATAACCGACATACTCCCGGGGGTACTCACGTATGTAAGGCATACGGGGACGTGCCGTTCCAGTGGGTCGTTTTTTTCATGAGACATCCTTAGCCATGGGTAGGCTTTTCAACTGACATGGGTCCTGTTATTGACACTAGCCCTTAGCAATGGGTCAGATTTGAGCACATCGTTTACGACGTTTTTTCCCGACGTTTTTCAATATCAACCTGAATTCAATTCGATAAATTCAACCCCGGAATCGTGGAATTCAACCCATTTAACCATGAGATTAACTCCCGTCTATTTTCATGTACCGTAGCCCCTCTAATTCAACATCGTTCCGAATCATACCCGAGGACATCTCCCGAAAATAAAAATACCCAAATGAAATCATCAGCGACCGCCTGTGGCATTAGCGTATATAAAGTTCATATAAGAGACTAAACTTCGCTGTTAGTCTCTCCCGTGGCTTTATTTCGCCAGTCGCCGTTCGTAACAGCATTCGTGAATGGGAATATCAACAGACTGTACGATAGACCAGAGGCAATCATACTGGCGACTTAGAAATCCTTTTTGAAATTCCGAGACTCGAACGAAAACATTTTTTATTCTTTTAAGTGAAATGTTAAAATCTCGGGTTAGAAACCCTTAGACATGGGTCTACATTTGATGAACAATCCTTTTTTACCCTTGGAAGTGGGTATGGGTTTTGAGGCTGGAGCTGCACACCCCCGTCCAAAATAAATCCAAGTACCCACCCCCCCCCCCCCTAAAAATTCTGTTTGCACATTTACTAGAACACCCTATGGCCAGATGTGCTATATGAACTGGCCAGGTATGGGGATGAATGGTAACATGCATCTACAGGAAGTCCGTACACCCCCACCCCGTATTCACACACAAAGCAATGATATCCCATAGAAACCCAATTGTAGTGCAATTTTTTTTTAGTAGTTGTGGTAATTGAAACAATCAGAACTTCAAAACTATCGACTCAAACTACGGAGAAGGCATTTTCCCATGAAATGATTTTGGATTAGCCAACATCAAAGAACCTGGTCAGGGACTTTGTGTGTTAGGCGTATTTAGATATGTGGTGTTGGTCTTTTTAAAAGTATAGTTCCCGCAAATATGGTCCTAGGGTGTTCTAGTAAGTTTGCAAACAGAATATTTAGGGCGCAGTATGTCGGTTATTATTATACCGACGATGTTGATGATGATACGTGATCATTATTCGTGGAATAAAGGAATGATGCATTGCACTTGTAACCATTTCAGTAATTGATCGACCAAGTTCGTCCATTTGATGAAATTTGTTCAATTGTTATTTAAGTTTAGTTTACAACCACATAGCCTCTTATAGATTTGGTTATAATTTCAGCTACCATTCCTATAATGAAATCCCTAACCTTTATCTGACAACGTATACCTATATTTTCAGGAAACTCATGTCTCATGTACATGTATTTGTAAAATAAATTCTGTCTTATTGGTGCTTACAGTCCCAGAAGTCTGCCACCGAATCTGGAGACATAAGGAAAGAGGCCAAATGGAGCAAACGAAATCTCCTCACTGTTAGTCCCGGATACCTTCAGCTTCGTAATCCGAGAGATGTCCTTACCAGCGTAGATTTATCGGATAACAAGGATCTTTGCGACATTCCTGGGGATTTGCTCTGGGGTCTGCCAACTCTGGAGACGTTAAGATTGTCCCGCTGCAAGTTGACTGAGATTCCAAAAATCGAATCCGATCACCATATTGATAATCTGAGGTAGGCAAAATCGAATCCGATCACCATATTGATAATCTGAGGTAGGCGAAATCGAATCCGATTACCATATTGATAATCTGAGGTAGGCAAAATCGAATCCGATTACCATATTGATAATCTGAGGTAGGCAAAATCGAATCCGATTACCATATTGATAATCTGAGGTAGGCTTATTATATAATATATTTTATAAGGATGTGATTTTTGTATTACATGTACCGTAATATCCAGTTATGATCTTGATTGTCTAGTGATGATCTCTTGTAAGACTTACACACAGGGTAGTAAAAAACACCTGTACATGTATATACACTTACCAGAATATGAAGGCAACCAATGCTTGAACCAATAACTGCATTTATTAACTGCTATCAGCAAAAAGAATCACAACATTTCATTATACCGTTATCGGGTAATGACAATTTTGGTAACTGCATTTTTGAAAACGAACACAATATTGAATATTGTGCTCAATGACGCATGATATTTATGAATAAGTGGATACATGCATGAGACATATTAGCTTATTAATAAGACAAAACAAACTTGCCCAGTATCATCTTCATGTAATAAATGCTATAAGTAATGACAAAACAATGTGATTATTTCGTGAATTCAGAAGAGCAAATATACAATTGGCCTTTTGTAATGATCGGATTAGAGTGTGCGTCGTTAAGACATTACTGCACAGATCTTCAGAAATAAAAGTTGAGTACAGTTCTTTTTACTTACCCTGTACATGACGGATGGACCCAACCGCTGCATAAAACAAACTATATAACACACACGAATATTCCTGTTATTTGAAGGGGGATACTACATCATCAATGATGACCTAAAATAGAGTGTCTAAGTCCCCAATATTTCACAGGAGGGCATATTATAGTTTCCAACAAAGATTGTCCTGTGATGAAGAGCAATGAGTATACCAGTATCTGCGACCCAAAGTACACTCATACCGAAATTCGCACCCTGCCTGATTTAATTTCAATAGAGTGCGTCTAATTCATAGAATTAATTGCACTATCAAATACATATAATGTAATAATGTCTCTGAAAATTTAAAACATAGTATATGACGATAGGCTACTACAAAGTGGCTGCTAATCCAAACACAGACAAAGCCGTTTCGAGGATTCCTATTGTACAGGGTGTCCCAAAAAATGTTAACACTCCGGTCACATAAGATATCTTAAAAGGACAGGAACACACGGGTCAAATCTTGATGTATTATGAAAGCTGAGTAAATAAGCTTTCATTTGCATTTTATTGCGTTCCAATTGGTTATTTAGAACGGGAGATATGCTTCACCAAACATGAGGAAGCAAAATCGGCTTGGTCCAATCCTCTCAAATGCACGAAGCAAGAAGCAACATGATTAAGTCACACACACACATCAGTTAATCTCTTCTTTGTTCTTTTCAACGCATTCTTTAGATTCTTTTCAAGCTTAAATTGATTTTGGTTAATTTCGGTGCAATACTAGTTTTATTTCAGTGCAATATTAGTTAATTTATTTAATTGGATGGACCATTTCAACAAAGAACATGAAATGTTTCAATTTCAATTTTAAAGACTGCTTTACTGCAACAGCTACCCATTGCACATGAAAAAAGAGTATAGAACTTGAACTCATGACAAAATACCTATATAATTTATGTGGAATATATTTATTTATGTCTTTTAAGCTTGAAAAGAATCGAAAGAATGCGTTGAAAAGAACAAAGAAGAGATTAACTGATGTGTGTGTGTGACTTAATCATGTTGCTTCTCTTGCTTCGTGCATTTTAAAAGCTTTACTTTCATACTGAGAGGATTGGACCAAGCCGATTTTGCTTCCTCATGTTTGCTGAAGCATATCTCCCGTTCTAAATAACCAATTGGAACGCAATAAAATGCAAATGAAAGCTTATTTACTCAGCTTTCATAATACATCAAGATTAGACCCGTGTGTTTCTGTCCTTTTAAGATATATTATGTGCCCGGAGTGTTAACCTTTTTTTGGGACACCCTGTATAAGGGGATGCACGTAAACATATCGGAAAGGCTTGGCAGATATCTGAAATGGAATCGGATAGGTCAAATCTGCAACTTGTTTAAAGATATCTGAAAGTTCGGTTGTCATGCCACGAACCAGTATGCAATCTAGAGAGTTTCAAATCTGCAAGTTGGATTTACCAAGCTCCGGTGAGACGATATAATAGCCACTTAAAACGCCCGACACACCAATTACTTCTACTGTTATCTAGTGGTCGTAAATCTACTTCACGCTGAGCTACACTGTTGGTTGAGCGGATTTGAGACTAACGCGTGCCGGTCACTATTGTATAAACTAATTAACTAAAACAACTCATTGGTTTGCATTCTTTCACCCACTCTCTTCAACATGTATGCTGAAGTTATTATGAGACAAGCCCTGGATGGTTGGAATAGTGGAATCGCAGTTGGAGGCTGGCTGATTAACAATTTAAGATATAGTCTAAAAGAACTGGGTGTGCTTCTCAATAGGGTCAAACTGGAAAGTGAATCCATGGGCCTACGTCTAATGTGTTAAAAACCAAGTACATGGTCAATTGTGGTAATGATGACACGGCACCTCTGTCAGTGGATGGACAAATAGTAGAAAGGGTCCACCAATTTAATTTCCTTGGTTCCCTCATCACCGATGAAGGAGGTTGTTCATCAGAAATAAGACGCAGAGTAGCCATGGCAAAAACTTCTATGACTCAGCTCTCAAACATCTGGGCTGACAGAGGCATAACAAAAACTACCAAAGTACGACTGGTTAGAGCACTCATCTTCCCTATTGCAACTTACGGCTGTGAGTATTGGACCATGACAATAACAAACAAGATCAATGCTTTTGAGTTCTGGTGTTGGCGCAGAATTCTTAAATCAATTGGAGAATGAAAAGAACCAACTTAAGTGTCCTGCATGAGATCGGTGCTAAAAACGTCTGATTGACAATATTAACTCCCAAACACTCTCCTACTTCGGACATATAGCTAGGCGCACAGGTTCCTGCTTAGAAAAAACAATCATGCAGGGTGTGATTGAGGGTTCGAGGAAACGAGGCAGGCCAAGAACAAGATAGTTTGACAGAATAAAGAATTTGGTTGGTCGACCGATTCCAAATATTTACAAACTAACTGCTGACCGCCGAAAGTGGCACGTCATCTGTAAAGTCACGAGCTGTCAGTCATGACGGAGACGTACCAACCAACCAACTAATTGGCTTTTATTTGTTATAATCGAATTGTGTATTAAAAAATAACACAAAACAAGTCTTAAACACATACTGTATATATCGCGTTTGTATTTTGTGAGTTGTAAATATTAGCATTACTGTATTAACATACTGTATTCATCATGCGTCAAATATGATGCTGGTCATCAAATATCGACCAGCATAGCCAATTACACGGGCCGTCTCGATCAATAATATGGATTAACTTCAAGACAATTAATCGTCACGCGCAGAACATCGCCTATTGGTGTCTCTCAAGTAGCACTTGATAATCAATATTTGACTTGAAAGGAACGCTGTTTGTGTGGATGCTAGTTAAACCGGAAAGTTCCTTTTAAAAGGTGCATTTCCAAATCGGCAATGTCCCTCCTACCTTTCGGTAAAGCCTAACCGATACAGGCCTCAGATATCTGACAAGCCTTTCCGATATGTTTAAGTGCCTCCCATAACCCCGCTAACGAGATAACATATTTCTGTTAATTTTAATTATATCGAAGGAAAGAAACAACTTCTGATTCCATCTTTCCATTAGATAGAATGTGATTTCACCAAGTACCCCCTTGTCTTATTGTAAACACAATGTTTTTATTTCAAATTTCTTTCAGACTTCGCTCACTAGATTTGTCGGAGAACAATCTCGAAGAAATCCGTATGGATATATTCATGATTCCCAGTCTAACCTGTTTAGAGCTACAGGGCAATAATATGCATACCATTGATGGAATCTCTTCGACACTTGTTTTGGATTCTCAAACTGGTAATAAGAATCTGTACTATGCAGACAAAAGTACAATTAATGATTTGTGGAAAATATGCAGTAAAGACCTATATAAAAACAAGTTTACAACGTTGCTAACTCCCGCGGTGAAAATGGGCGAACCCGTGATTCCTAAACAACGAATCAAAAGCAAGCGCGTGGTGCGAGTATTCAACTGCAGAGTGCATTAGACACTTTAAATGCACTCCGCGTGTTTTAGTTCCTTCGTACACATTCTAATTTGTTCAACACTACTAAGAATGTATAAATAACATGTATTACAAACAACAAACAGTTCTACTTAAAATAACACCTCCCTCAGATATCAATGACATAAAGTGGCGGTGTGAGAATTTAGAGGATCTGAATATGGAACACAACCTTCTGGAAAACATCCCATCAGGAATTATAGCAGCAAGTCGTTTACAAACATGGAATGTGAGCAACAATCATCTGACAGCCTTGCCATCTTCTTGGACATGTCCACTGGTAACGTATAAAAAAGTGTAATTGGTATCAAACATCTAAGATATACACTAAACACTGCTAAACGAGCAAATATCCTCTCCACAATGATAAGATATCGCATTCCTACACATTTGTACTTTTTCTAAGATGAAGATGATGCTATTAGCAGGGATAAAGGGATAAAGAAACTCCCAAGACAAAACACCGATTCTCTTGACCTTAATAGTTTGTCGCAACTGGTATAGGTGGCGCGCTATCATTTCCAAATAGTTGGGGCCTAAGGGATTATTTGGTTCAAATTCTTCTAAAAGCACCAAATTGGACCGATATGTTGCTCGAACCATACTCTTTTGATTTTTGATGGATGCCAAAATTGGAGCCTTCTGGGAGGGACGGCCATATTGGCCAATTCCAATATGGCCGCCATACTGGGGGATCAAAAATTCAAATTGCTTCACTTAAGCTGACAAGCACACCAAATTGTTTGTCCGATGTGTGGTTACTGAGGTGAGCAAACGTGAACAGGTCGTTGACCTTTGTTTTTGGGGGTCAAAATTTGAACATGCTCCGATTTGTCAAATTATTCGTCAGATCACAATGGTTCAAGAAATGGTAATTGTTACCACCTGGAGTCGTTTTTGTGCCTTATACAGGGTCGAAAGGTCACAATCCCTATCATACGCCTATATACGCCCAAAAGCAAAGGTCAACGACCTTTTCACGTTTGCTCAATATCTCAGTAACCACACATCGGAAGTGGTCCTGGTGCTCAGAC
Source organism: Ophiura sarsii (assembly GCA_035610835.1). Taxonomy (NCBI): domain Eukaryota; kingdom Metazoa; phylum Echinodermata; class Ophiuroidea; order Amphilepidida; family Ophiuridae; genus Ophiura; species Ophiura sarsii. Next base: position 13,112,338 of record CM069442.1, on the reverse strand, counting down.
AAACAATTTTTAGCTATTTGACGCAATTTGAATTTTTTGATTCCCAGAAGGCTCCAATTTTAGCATCCATCAAAAATCAAAAGAGTATGGTATGAGCAACATATGGACCAAATGTGATGCTTTTAGACGAATGTGAACTAAACCTCCCCTGTGATGCCTTAACAGCCCCAACTATGATTGCTTAATCTCTTGTCGCAACTGTTATAGAGTGCGCTATGTTATGGGCCAAATCTAAACAATGCACAGATTGTGAGATTCAATCGCCTGCTATAAGTCAACACACGTACGTAACAAAAAAGAGGAGTTAAAAGGCGTTTTTTATATATAGGATGTTATTGATTTGTTTTGAACACTGTGTGCTATCGAAACCGGTCTGGCGTGTAAGGATGAATGGCGTGTAAAGATTCATTTCGTACAAATTGTCACTGATGAGCATATATTAGCATTGATATCCTATATAAAATCAATTTAGTGCAACTTTTTTTGTGGATGATATGGTTTAGTCATCAGAACTTTAACAGTATCAACTGTTCTAGGGATGAGGTCTCAAATTCCGGGGAAGAAATTTGCTCGTCTAATGTAAATTTTAGATACAAATTACTGATTTTAATTTAGCTAACATTTATCACTTGGTCAGTAACCTTTTATGTTAGGTGTACATAAAATGATACTGTAGTTTGCCGTGTCGTGTGCGTGTTAATGAAGCCACCAAGGTGTTTAAAACTCAATTGACTTATAATGGATAACCTTAACACTTTCCATGCGGCTATTATTTTTACCATGAACAAAACAGATCTTTCAAAAACCTTTCCCAACTTTCATAGTCTATCTCAAGCGTTACTGAACCTATACTAGGAATGTTTGTACTTATTGTAATGCATTTCTCAAGGTAATTCCCCATATGGTGATGTAAGCCTATAAATTACGAGATCACATATCAAAATATGCTCCCCTCTAGAAATCCTTCGGTGTTGCGCGCTTTCCTAATGCCGCTTGAACAACTTGTATGCGATAATTGTAGCTTCTAATTCCAGTATTATTCATTTTCAACAGAAATCTCTCCATGCCCAACATAACCGTCTGTCCGTGCTTCCGGATTTGTCTAACTGGAGACGGACACTCAACACATTGGATTTATCGAGCAACAACTTCAGCCTTTTTCCTTTGTCAGCTTGCAAACTTTTTGCTTTGGAGAATCTTAACTTATCTTGCAACCAAATCTGGAAATTGCCAGATGAACGGGATTGGAATACATACAGGCTGCGCACACTGAATCTATCCAATAACAAACTCATGTTCTTCAGTAGTGAGGTGAAAGAAATGTGAGTGTTCGTTTCTACTGAAAATAATCTTGATATAGCAGCTATGGGCCTTTTCATTAAAATCTTTATTAAACGATTAATTGATTGAATCATCCGTCCACTTTCAATATTCTCAATCACGCATTTTTTAAAAGATTAAGCAAGTTTAAATTGAGATCGCATAAAAATCGGTGACATTTATGAAACAATTTAATATACAAACCGGTATTTGACCAAAATGGCAATATTATACCCCTCTTGGAACCATGAAGACGGGAAAGGTCGGTCTTCTTTCCGCCTCTTCCCTTCGTGAACCACTCTACTATATAGCTTTGCCCCTGTCCTCTCTCGATAGGTTACAGAAAGAAACCGTCGAGCCTGCTAGACGAAAGGCATGGAGACAGCTCACAGGTGGTTCATATGTTCCGGGGTGGTTACGAGATATAACGACAAAAGAACTTGCTGCACACAACACTTTACCTGTTGGTGTAGCCTCGCGGTTAGACACACTCGACCTTAGTAATAACCGAATACAAGCACTGCCGGAATCAATCTTTGAGATGAAAAATTTGCGAAGGTTACGCATTAATGGGTAAGTTGCATCTTTGTGTTAAAACAGTTAGCATACATTTTAGCTTTAATTTCCAGTTGCACGATACGGAATAAATATTATCGAATTCTGCAACAAGTTCATGCATCCCAGGGGCGGAAATCCCGGGGGATGGGGGATTTATCCCCCCCCCCCCCCACTTTTTGACCTGGGGGGATGGTCAATGTAATCATCCCCCCCCCCCCTGATTTTTCACATCTACCAAAAAAAAAGGAAAAAAGGGGGGGAAGGAAAAAAAGAAAGAAAAAAGGGGGAAAAAAGGGGAAAAGAGAGGGAGGGAGGGACATAAGAACGTTTGGAGTTTATTGTACGTTGGTTAGGATACATACGCGTATGTACGTTAAGAATCCATATTTTGGAGGTAACTAATTAACTTCTTTCTGGTATAGGCCTATCTGCCTATTTAAAAGCCAATATTGATCAGAAATATAGTGATTGCTTTTCAATAAAATATTGGTCAAAAGTATACCAGATCGCACGAAATGAGTTTGAAAATTGAAAAAATGTCTACTTCTCAGGGGGGCATATCCCCCACCCGACCCTCAGACGCACCCTGTTGGAGCTTTTAAACGATCTATACTAAAATCAAGAATATATCAGTATAAAAAATGCTCAACTTCTTTTGTTCATTGATAAAAAACAAAATATTTATTGAAAATGAAGCGATGGCTTTTCAATACAATATTGGTCAAAAGTATACACCAGATCGCACCAAATGAGTTTGAAAATTGAATTTTTTCTACTTCTGAGGGGGGCACATCCCCCCCATCAGACTCTTCCTGTTGGAGCTTTTAAACCATCTATAATAAAATCAAGAATATATCAGTATAAAAAATGCTCAACTTTCTTTTGTTCATTGATAAAAAACAAAATATTTATTGAAAATGAAGCGATGGCTTTTCAATACAATATTCATGATATTGGTCAAAAGTATACACCAGATCGCACCAAATGAGTTTGAAAATTGAAATTTTTTCTACTTCTCAGGAAAGCACATCCCCCCTCAGGCTCCCCCCTGTCCGAGCATAGCTCGGAGTGCGGTGCTGCGCACCGCCTGGATGGTACCAGCTCAATTTAATTTTTTAGGGCCAAAACTTATCATCCCCCACCCCCCCCCCCCCCCCCCCCCACCACCACACCTAACAAGAAATTTCCGCCCCTGATGCATCCCATCTAACAGCTTTGTACGTATTAAATAATAAAGTTGTAAGGAAATCTCTTTTCTCCAATTTTGGATATTACACGTGAAGATTGAATGAATATTAACTCAGTTATGTGCCCAAAACCAAATCAAAGTCAGTTTTTCATTTAAACATTGTGTTCGTCGACACCAAGCCTCTGACTAGCAACAGGCAGATTATTGATTAAATTGTAGCGATAACTAACGGGTTAATAGTAAGATGAGGATTGGGATGCTTCAATTAATCAATGCAGCCCATACACATACCCACTGCGTGTTCAAAACCCAAGTGTGAAAATGTTAACTGCACTTTGTTCTATCCTTATCAATGTAGTGTTCTCAATTATTAATTGATCTTCATGAACAATGTCTCAAATTCAAGAGAAGATATCCTTACAACTTTATGATATAATATGTTTAATCATGTTAATTAAGCTACAGTTGTGGAGTTAAAGAGGCATTAAGAGATACTTCATGGAGGGAGGCCTCAATTTTTCAGAAGTGTGGTTTTTCGCAAATAAGTAATGCTATGCTATATTATGTATATCATCTATCTAAACAAGGTGAAAATATTGAATTTAATTTTGTGAGAAATCTCCGTGCCCCTTAAAAAAGTATACGTATTACCTGGTCAGTTACTTATTTTGAGGACTGTACACAGTGGCGTACCGACCGGGGGGCAGGGGGGGGGGGGGGGGGGCAAGTTGCATTATATTGATATTTCTTAGAGTTGGGGCTAGTATACATCTAATATGTAGTTGGATTTGTTTCCAGAAACTTGTAACAATATCACATGTATAGCAAGTGAAAAATAGTTTCCGTTTTGGAGTTGCAGAAACTGTAGTGATCATTATCTTTTATTTTAATGTTATAAAGCAAACGGTTTGTGCCCAAACTTTTTTTTTACCCTTTACTAGACCACGAAGATCTGGCTGGGTAGTTTTGATTTGCTTCCTTACTATTAGCTCATTCTTGCTATTACGACCCAGTCTTTTCCATTGCCTTGTGGTGTTCTTTGCCCTTAAATGTTAAAACGTGTAACTAAATTTCTGTATTTGTAATCCTTTATTTGATTATCATTATTATATCATCTGTGTATTTAGAAATTGCTCCATTACCCGTTTACCGGACAAATTAGGACTGCTCCGAAACTTATATGTGTTAGACCTGACAGATCTGGATATCCGAGAACCGAAAGAAGTAGTGCAGATCCTAAGAGAGAGGGAAGGACAACGAGTGAACACAGCAACTACGGTTGTAAAAGTTCTCAAAGAAAGACTTCTTAAGTATCGAACATACAGAGGTGTAAAGCTGATGGTGATAGGACCGCATGTATGTACATTAAGATAATATACAATAGCAACCAAAAGTATGGTGTTAGAATCTGCTCAGATACTCGTTTCGGACTGTTATAAAGACAGCAAAAAAAGTAACTCGGCTGTTGTAAAAGCACCTATAATTTTAAAATTGTTACTCATATTCTAAAAATGAAAATACCAGGAGACGGACAATTTAATTACGGTGATTTTGACACCTTGTTTGTTAAAATCGATCGAGTATTGTTGTCGCGGTACGTGCTTACAGATGAAAAGTGCCCATTTCCATTGTTGCAGTAACTCCTATTGATCTTTCTGGTTCAGCGTGAAGATAATACTACAAACAAACTTGTTTTGTTTTTTTGGTTGGCCTTACTTCAATTTCATTTTTTCAATTTTGTATAAACTTATATTTCTGTATTGACAACCGTTTCTGGTTAGACTAGCCATTGAACAAAGTGCTCAATACCGTAAACGGTAGAGCGTATACAATTTGTATACGCTCTACCGTTTACGGTATTGAGCACTTTGTTCAATGGCTAGTCTAACCAGAAACGGTTGTCAATACATATTACGCTCCTGAATTATCAGTAGAGCACATTTTGATTATCTTTTGATATCTTAATGTGTATAGATCTCCTTTGGAATATATTGTTGCTCTGATCGCTGGTTTTAACACCATTGATTGTGTATTCTCATTTTCAATGTGTCAAAAGCCTACGATCAGAGAGACATCTATTCGCCTGACGATTGGACAAAATGACCGTATGGGATTGTCCATGAAACTCAGAGTAGCGATCATATTCCGGAAGGTCTACACCTCTGAATTTTTAAACTTATATTTCTGCAGAAGAGTGGAAAGACTACTTTGTTAAAACATTTATTAGATAATCAGTATGTGGCCAATGCACAAAAGGATGTTCAGGTACAGCTGCAAACGTGGAGGGGAACGAAGCCAAACCGTTTCTTAATGGTAAGCCTCTCATCATAACAAAGACATCATTAAAATATAGTTCCATCCTGCAATCATAAATACAATATATAGACCTGACCTGATTCGGACAAGTAACTGAATAGTCTGCGGCCCAATTCACATTGGAGCGTTTAGTTTTGAAGCTCCACCGACTGACAGTATCTGAGTATTAGTATTATTAAGTATTTGTGATACTCATGCGTCGATTTATAATTAAAATAGTGTGTAAGTCTCAGCTTTACAGGTCAAAGGTCAGTGTTTCTACAATTAGTTCATAACTATTTCTAAAACACGAAACATTGGTGTCCATACTTTGGGAACACCATGTACCATTCATAAAGTATATTGTGTACATACATGAGCCGTTATAAATATTGGGGAAGCTTTCGTTTTTATACGAGAAAAAATAACAATCAACGATCACGTGACATCCATAATAAAGTTGCTATCTGTATGTAGTCTGCTCGTATAATCAGATTAGCACAAACATTTTTTCTACTTGATTCGAGTTTTAAATGTTGCTAGATTAATTTACCCTATCTGAATTTCAGGTAATTTACCAGAGTTAAAAGCATCTAAAAAACCAATAGACACAACAATAATTATGAATACTTTCATTAGAAAGCTACGTAGAAAATAATTGTTAACCCTTTTATTTTAAATGTATTAACAATAGAATGTTCAATCGAACCTTGGATCCATGGCTATACTTATTTTTAACCATTTGAACGCGATGTTATGTCATTATAATTGACAGCCTGGTGACTCTGTAGATTTTACCATATGGGATGTGAAAGGGGGCGTAGAGGGCGCCAATTTCGGCCAATCACTTTTTACACCCAACACAATATATGTCCTTGTGTGGAATGCTGAATATAACGAGGACAAAAGCCTTATATCCCAGATTCGAACATGGATGCTTAATGTCAAGGTAGGTGTTTATTTTTTTCTCTTTTCAGTTTTAGCTATACACCGAGAGATAGAACATTAAGAAATAGTTATAAAATAGATTCTCACGTAGTTGTCACTGATACCAAACCTATTTGAGAGTTTTGAGGAAAAGGTGTACTTCATGGGCCAGATACTGATATACCAATATCGCACGATACCAGTAGATGGAATATACCGGTGTCGTAGTATTTCATTGTACACTGAGCCAAAAAAGAAACTTATAAAAAAAAGAAACGTAACATTTTTTAACAGATCACCAAATAAAATTCTGTGCATTAAAATGTACCAAATTTGGATACAATATTAATAGTAATATAAGTAATATTGTATCCAAATTTGGTACATTTTCATGCACAGAATTTTATTTGGTGATCTGTTAAAATTTTATAAGTTTCTTCTTTTTTATAAGTTTCTTTTTTTGCTCAGTGTAGTATCATTCGGTCGATAGTGAGACACCCCAAGTGTGTTCCATGTCAACCGATACTTGAACACCTTGTATACGCCAGTATAATTGTCAGAAAATGGAACGCTTTTATTCCAGTATCGCCCGAATCGCAATAAATTAAACGTTCCAGTATTTGCTCGATACTGGAACATGTAACTCGTTCCAGTATCGGTCGGTATAATGATTCCCATCGTCATTGTTTACCGATCACGATCAATATTTCATCAGCGTCTGACTATTCACATATGGTCATGTGTTTTAAGCTCGCCTCCTTTCGCGTTACACACGGATTTTGGCTTTCGCGACATGATTTTAACTTTACACATTTATATTTGCTTGAATACCCACCACGAGGTAGTAAAAGTATACACTTTCTAAAGGAAAATTGCATGAGGAAACCAAATATCGTCAGCCTGCTTCGATAATTGCCTAACTCACTTTTCAGCAAAATTGAGTTTTTTGCATAAATCATGACTTCATTACATTATGCACATGCTGTTATATTACCTAAGTCATTGACCAATCAAAAGTGTTGATAAATGAAGAGCTTTGTTTTAAAAGGGCCACCAGACCACTCCAACATGTTACTCATTTTGCATTATTGAATTTGCATTGACAAATCCATGGAATTAATCAAATTATTGTATGGCTGTGTTCATCTGTTTCTATGACTTGGATTAGTACATCCATCCACGCCAATCCTCAATTGGCGTGCATGGATGCACTAATCCAAGTCACATCAACAATACAAGCCTAACATCAACAATACAAGCGACATTCCACATAATGAATATCCATCCATCAATAATGCAAAATGAGTAACAGGTACACAGGTAACAGGTTTCATACTTTTGTTGTTTTCTAAGAACTAGAAAAAATGAGTTAGGCAATTATCGAAGCAGGCTGACGATATACCATTGAAATTAAAGTACGACCAATGACTAAAATGGTATGATTCAAAATGTTCGGACAAATATCAGATTTTTAAATTTTTAATTTGAGATCCATATATTTTCTATACCTACCCCTATCATTAGTTACTTTACATATTTGAATTCCTCATGAAATTACCCATCAGATGATATATCATTGTCAAAGGTTACTATGTCGGTGAGGTAATTATACCGGCTAGTGAATATCTCCAATATGTATTTTACATATTTTTAGAATTTTCAGAAATATTTTTAAGGATGTACCCTTCCTTGATCTAAACTGCTTTCTGTATTCCTCTAATTACAAGCTTTCCAAAAATGTATACTATTGCTGTCATAGGTTGAATACTTTTTCTGTTATAGTCATTTTTATAAATCCGGTAAATTGAGGCTGATCATTCATGTTTACTGTGTAGCGAATAGGAAGAAAGGTGATGATCATGGTCTTATCCTTAATTAATTATTTGTTACAAATAGTTGACAAGTCTGTTGAACCACATACTACTAAATATCCTTTAAAATGGGACCAGAATGGTGTTTGTAACATTAGGGGATGACTAGTTATTGTAAAAAGAACAAAGCATGGGATTATCCCCATTGAGTTTGTACAGGCGGCACCCCTTCCGGCGGCACCCCTTCCGGCACCACCTCTGGTCCTTAAACTTCAAACAGCTGTATCTCCCCTTCTGTATTAGCAATGCCATTTCGCAGGCAGGTAGCTTGTTTTTATAGCTTTTAAATGATACCAAATTTGTTGAGATAGCTTTTGTGGTTTTAGAAATATTTAAGGAATATGACAGCATGAAACTGAAAAGTGTAACAGCACCACCCTATTGGGAGGCGAGTTCATAACGCGTAACCGTATACGGATTGCACGTTCTCCTATTGATTAAATTCAAAAGTATGTCTTATGCTGCAGCAAGCTAGGTTTAATCATGGTTTAATGTAATTACGTTGTGACCTGTTCGATACGCCAAGAGAACGAATCAGGAAAACCCTACATGTTAGAGGAGAATGTAGCTTAATATAATAACATAGGACCGTATTCCCGTACTTAACACGGTTTTAGTTTTAAAACCGTGTTGTGTTTAACTAAACGCTTGTTAACTAAAATTGCATTTGACCTCATTTTTTCTACAAGAAAGTGTTTTATTTAGAATTATCATTTCTTCTTATAACACATTATAGCAATATTATTATATATTCACACAATTTCATACACATTTTATATACACCTACCACATAAAGTCCCTGACCAGGTGCTTTGAGGTTGGCTAATTCAAAATGTATAATCGGTACCAAAAATCTGAGATAAATATTAAATCAGCAAATTTCTTCTCCGCAGTTTGATACCTCATTCAACAAAATCGAATGGACACTTATAAAGTTATGACGATTTCAATAACGGTGTGCTATCTAAACGAGCCAGATTAATGGGTCTGGAGTGATAACCGCAATTTGCGGGACAAATGGTGTGACTAGCTGTGAAGAATCAAAGTCTTAGCTGATTAGCTATGAGTTTTTTCAGTGCGTAATCACACACAAATCAATGATTTCCTATACCTAGTGCAACTTTGCTGTTGTTATGCGCGGTCATTGAAATCGCCATAACTTTAAAAGTATCCATGTATATCTCAGATTTTTTGTACCGATTATCTATTTTGAATTAGCCAACCTCAAAGCACCTGGTCAGGGACTTTATGTGCTAGGTGTACATAAATTATGTATAGGTAGTACAGTGTAAATATCATTGTTTAATTTATAGCGGATATAATAATACATGTATTCATACCCTTCATTATCAGCCTAAGAAATAAACTACATGTTCTAGCATTTAACTTCATTGTTAGCAATTGCACTGTTTGCCAATTTGTCTTGAGATTTTCGAGGTTAACTACATGGTTTGCTGATAAAGAAGCGGACTGCCACGCACCCAGGCGACCCGGGTTCAATTGCCGGCACCAGTTGAGCCGGTGTTTTCCTCCGTATGAACCGAAGTCCCCATTGATAGTGTTATTGATTATTATCTGTTATATTGAAATGCCAAGGAAAAACACACTGAGAAGTTTTCTGTTGAAATAGTGAGCGCTACTGGTACATTGTTACGTTCCAGTATTGGGTGATACCGGTATATTATTACGTTCTAGTATCGGGCAATACTGTTACACATTCTACCAGTATCGATCAAAACGTTTGATACTGGTACATTATTGTGTTCCACTCGTGCCAGTTTGGAGCGACAATGCACATTTACTTTGTACCAATATCGAACGATTCTTGATGTTCTAGTGTTGGTCGATACTAGCAAATTGTTTCTTTTTAATAGCTTCTAGCGCCAGGTAGCCGAATAATAGCAGTTGGCAGTCATCTAGATATGCTCCAGAAACCAGGAAAAGAGAACACTCTTAGGCACATTTTCGAAAAGGAAACACACTTACTCCACTTGATCGCTGACGAAGTACTGGTTGATTTATACAAAAGAAATGGAAGAGGGATAAAGAAGTTGTCACAGATGATCGTTGAATACGCCTTGACTATGACAATTAATGTATCTCACGGATCGCAAGTCCGACTGATTGGACGCAAGGTATGTGTGATGATTTGGTTTCATTTTCTCATTGATGATTCATACAGGGTTTATTGTTTATAGTCGAGATACATTACTTTGATGAGGGTGTCCTAAAAGTCCCGATACCTTTTTAAAGCTTAACATCACCGGTAAAGGGATTCTCAGTAAGATAAAAACATGTTTGGATAGAAAACACTTGTAGAACTATTTATATTCCAAGTTCAGAGGAAAGTTTTTTGAACTTGAAGACTGCATTTTCATAATAAACGTATCATAACGCGTTATGCAAGGAATCCAAGGAAGCAAGCAAACCAGTTGAGACTGAAGAAAATATTTTTTTCTTCAATATAGATTTTTTTTATGTTTGATTAAAACAGTTTTTATAGGAACTTTAACACGAGAACAGAATTAAACTACTCTTTGCTAAGTCCTCTCTTTTGGCCTTCATATCACGTGTTTACAGTTATATGCACCTTCTGCAATTTGGTATACAGTAAGTTATGTGCCTAAACCTTTTAGCTCGTATTGTAAAGGGCCTTAGAAAAGGCGACACGTTTGGTATCAAAATAACTGTACAAGATTTCTCTATCCAAATATATTTTCAGTATTTTACCGGAGATGAAATTTAAACCAACGGTAATTAATTAAGATTTTCATCTAATCAATATAAATACCATTTTGTGAAACAATTTACCACATCACATCCGGCATGCCTCATCACTGACTTAATTTAAGAAGATGCTAAAAACTCACTTATTCCACCGTCATAGTGCAAGTGATGCTGTTTAACACTGTGTTTTATTGTTATGTTTTTATCTTGTTAACCGCTTTGGTACAATTATTTAAAAGCGGTATATTACCCATATAGGCCTAAATGATCATTGTTGTTATTATGTTATGCTGAGTCATAAAATACATACTTTGAAATGAAACCAGAGATGTTTCCTGAAAAATGACAGTACACTAACAAAGAAAGGTTCAAGCTTTCCAAGTTAAAGACTTTATATCTTTCCCGAAATTCGAGTGGGGCCACATTGAGAGACTGGCACCTATGAACCATCATATGTTTGTTATATAATGCCGTATGATTTATGGTAGGCCTATTACATGACAGATCGTCGGTGTTATTATATAGTGATATATTAAATATTTACGTATCATCGGTGGCATTACATAGTGGCGTATGACGTATCGGCGGTGGTATTATATAATGACGTATCGTCGATGGTACTTCATAGTGACTTATCGTTGGAGATATTACATGGCGTATCATCGGTAATATTACCTTTGGGCGTATGATTAGGGGTATTACATCTCGGAGCGTCGGTGGTATTATATTCGAATGTTCGGTGTTATTACATAGTGACGTATCGTCGGTGGTATTACCTAGTGGCGTATAATGTATACATCACTATTTTAAAACTAAAAATTTGATTAGCCTTATCATTTTATCAACAATAATCACTAGGAAAAATACAATACATTGTTACAGGTCCCAACTACATTTATCGATATGAAGGAGAAACTAAAGCAAGAGCTGACGCGCCAGCAGAACCGCAACAGCAATGAGCCTCGCATTATAACGGGAGAGGAATTCATGCGATACCTCAAGGATATTGACAAGGAAGGTCACATTGTACGACTCGGAAGTGAAGAACTTTCACAACGTACGTTTTTAAATTGTACTCTGTTTTGAATTGTTTAATTGATTCTTAACCTTTGATATATTTTGATTTAGGCATAAGTCTTAAGATATTGTTTATCGTTTTTAACTCTTGTGCAATCGTTTTCTTTTCTTTCTTTTTTCTGGCAAAATTGTCAAGCCCCTCTAATTTGTGTCCGAAACAATTAAAGATTGTCTGGGTTTTTTTATTTTGTAATAACTTGAATAATTAACACATGGATCATGGCCTGTTAGATTGTTGTCTACAACAACGGTTTAAAAACACACACCTTAACTTGATTCGAGTTGATATGATAGTCAATCGAGATTCGAACCCTAAATTACGCAATACGCATTTTCATCACTTTTTTAGTTGAATGTTTTCTGCAAGAGACTGGCAGCCTTATTCACGTGAGTGACCACACCTATGGTTTGACCAACCTTTATTTCCTCGATCCTAATTGGCTGTGTCAAGTACTTCTTGACGCAACAAAGGTCCAACCTGCACTAGATAGCCAAGATCATTGCCGACAGAGAGTGCCCAAGGATGTTTTGAAAGCCCAGTGTATTCGCAGTGGATTTGGTGAGAGGAGGTTTGCAGAGTACCTCGAGTTACTGGGAAGATTTGAGATTGCAATTAAAACTGCCGAGGACAGGTTAGTCAGCTCACTGTTAAAGATATCGTGATACTCCAGTCTGTAAGAACAAAGTGTTAATAAAGTATCGATCCATTTAGGGGATGTTTAAGTTCCGGTGATCTTATTATGCCCGGATGTAACCGGGAAAAAATGGGAAACTGCGATGATTCCATTGTGTAGACATGGCTGAAAAGGGGTTTATTGGGAGCTCACCGCAGCAGATTATAAGCTTGGCGTGTTGAGCCGAAAAAGAAGAAAAAAACCTAAAAGTTTGTCAGGGATATCTCGCGCCTCCTTTTATTAAACAAAACACGTTTTTTATGTCGTACCTCAATTAATTTGCGATACATGCCACTCCAACATGATCGAAGTTACCAAGGGATGTGCAATTTGTTTTGCATAACTTAAAATACGCGTTGGTTTCTAACGCGACCATGAATTAATTTGAAGTGAACTTCTTCAAGAAGAAGATTACAATGAAATAATATTTTACCTCAATTTCAAATCCAGTTATATACTCCCAGCCCTTTTGCCAGCGGATAAACCATTGATTGTCGGAAAGCCAGCTGGTGGCTCGACATATTTTCATCACAAATTGCTGAGACTGTACAAACTGTCTTTTCTTCCGCCCGGATTTTTCAGTAGACTTATAAGCAGAATCTTGGCGGAAACAAAGCAAGAAGTGAACAGACGGTACTGTGACATTATCTTATAATTATTGTTTAAAATGATATGCCATTCATATAGTATTCGTTGATATGTAAGGTTCATTATACTATGTGATCCAGTGTAAAGTATTCACGAGTACTATCATGAAATAGTTTCATCAGGAATTCAGAAAAACGAAAAATTCCAAAAAAGGAAACTGACTAATTTTCCATACGAGTTTCAACAACATATCTGTTGTCTTCCTCAATGGATTGTGTTTGATCCAGAGCTAGTGTTTCTAGTCTGTTTCTTGATGACGTCATCAGATGTTGATGATGACGTACTCTGGATCACTGAGTCGTAAAGATGACTAAGTTGGTAAGCCCCCTCGACTCGATCGTCGCCGTTCACACCGTGCTTTTGTTGGTTAGTGCCGCCTCTCCTCCTGATCCAAATAGATTCGCGAATCCATCTGGTGTTTCTGATTTCGTCTCTGGCTATTATCTTTGACTCCCACCATTTGATGACATGATTCTCTTTGACTGCGTGTTCTACTACCGAGGATTTCAACTCTGCACTTTGGGATTCCTTTCTCGCATACCGAGTGTAATTATGAGTGTTCGTTTTAGCAGTTTCAGTTTTGTGTTCTTTCTTTCTCGTGCAAAACATTCTACCTGTTTCGCCAATGTAAGTTTTTTCGCAATCGGAACAGGGGATTTCGTACACAACATCCACCTTATCATCGCCTTATCATCTTTCTTAAGGCTGTTGTGAGGTTTGACTGCCGTACTGATATTATTGTGTTTCTTCAGTATGCGCTGAACCGGTTCAGTTACACCTTGCATGTTTGGGGAGGGTGACGAAGGTGACCGATTTTTTTTGTCTGTGTCAGTCGTCTTTTTGTTGACTTTGGGTCTCACATTTGGCTTGGACATTTGTTTCTTGACTTTGTCAAAGGACCCGTCCGGGTAGCCAGACGTTTTAAGCGCTGAATTGATGATCTCTTCTTCAACTAATTTATCCGCTGCTTCCGTCACAACTTTTTCATTCCGGTCTAATAATGTTCTTATGACTCCGCGTTAGTGATAGAGAGGGTGAGCTGATTGAAAGTTCAAATACTGGTTTGTATGGGTCAGTTTCTAGTATATCAATAATTTTACGCTGCCGTCCGGTTTTCGGACAATGAGGGTGTCTAAGAATGGAATGTTACCGTCTTGTTCACATTCGTAGGTACATTTTAGATTGCCCGTGTCGTCAACACTGTTGAGGTGCTCTGTCAATTGTTCTTCTGTGCCCCGACTACTTTAGCTCTGATGGAACCGCGTTCAGCTGTAGGGACGTACGCTCCAACATGCTTTTTCCGTAGCGACGATAAATTCATCTACCGGGATCGTTGTAGCGGTGGGGCAGATATTTAAACCTAAGTTAAGGACGTCATTTTCATCCTTATTAAGCTTATATTTGGATAGGTTTACTACCAAACTCTTGAGCTGTTCTCCGCTCAGGTCAAAATCATCAGCATTACCGTTGAAGCCAAGTTTTTAACCGATTTCATAGAAAATCAAGTTTGTTGTTTATCACTTTTTGAAAGATATGTTTGTGCTTTCTTGATGATGTTCCGTGCGTTCGAAGTGTTGATCGGGCATTTATTTGTAGACTTGGAGGTGTCAAACCCTCATCGCGGCATCGGAGAGTGTAAACCAGATGATTCATTTGGCGCGAGATTTTCTTTACGACGTTTTCATAATCACGGATGCTTTTTTTACTGTGGATTGTTCCAAATTAGTCCGTAAATCATGAAATAGTTTCATCAGGAACTCAGAAGAACATTATGAAAACTTACTAATTTTCCATACGGGTTTCAACAACATATCTGTCGTCTTCTTACTCAGTGGATTGTGTTTGATCCAGATCTAGTGTTTCTAGTCTGTTTCTTGATGACGTCATCAAATGTTGATTATGACGTACTCTGGATCACTGAGTCGTAAAGATGACTGAGTTGGTAAGCCATTACATTGGCGAAACAGGTAGAATGTTCGGCACGAGAAAGAAAGAACACAAAACTGAAACTGCTAAAACGAGCACTCATAATTACACTCGGTATGCGAGAAAGGAATCCCAAAGTGCAGAGTTGAAATCCCCGGTAGCGGAACATGCAGTCAAAGAGAATCATGTCATTTTAGGACGCTGGACGAGAGTTCCCAATTCATATTGACCGACTCTTGCAACCTTTATATCTTTTAGACGCATCAATAGATTAGGTGAGAGTATAACGACGGCCTGGCAACAAGGCATATCAATTCAAACCGACTCACAGCAGATAGATGTCGAGCTGAAATCCCACGAGTCTGAATATGAAGTCAGCGTGATGTACATATATGTTTCTGTACAGAGTGCAGATAAAGAGCATATGGCACGGGGTATGGGTTTTGTAGTTGACCACATCGAATATCTGATCAAAGAGTGGTATTCAGGTAAGAAAGTCATTTCGTACTTGACGCTTGATCGTCCCAGCTATAAACCAAAAACAGTCACAATATTACCGATGGACGATCGATTCATTTATAGCGTAGCGACAAATATCAAAATTCACTTTCTGGCGATCGATCGTCTAAAGACACATAATATGACGATGTGAAAAACGGCTTAACCATAATGCCCCCGGAGACGGAATAAAACTAACACGAGGAAGGCACGGATAGAATACCTCTAGTGTCAATCACTTTTTAGTTAGGGGTGCATCCCCACGTGCAGGCCCTTACACATTACGCGCTACCAAAATGCCAACACTGGTCACTGGCTACCAACCTACACTGATCAGTATTCAGAAGACAGCCCCAAGCAAGACATCTGATATTTCAGTTCTTGAATGGGTCGGACCATGGATGTATAGGAACACTGTGGTAAAGGCCTATCAGCATAGAATTGTTAAGTAATTAGAAAAACGCTTAATCGCAGCGATGTTTTCCAAATCGTTCCATACCACATATTTAGGATCCATACAACCCATTTGATTGGTAAGGCACGCGCGGAAATCAGACATCCTGGGAACCAACCAAACTACTGAAGTGGCTTGCCTGCCTTCAAGCGTCTATGCTTCAAGAAGGACACCTTAGCCAGCTGGCAAGTCACGCTCTGCGTACTGCAAGGTCATCTTTTCTTTCATGCAAGCTCCGAAGATTTCGGGAATTTTCCGAGAGCTCCCTTTAGATCGCTTTTTCATAAAACCAACAGTTTTTCTGCAAACACTCGTCAAATATTGTTACTTTATGACTATATTAATGGTGCAATTCTTGATTTAAAAACCATAGTGAATAATTTGGTGTTAAGTATGATTATCTGCTTCACAGTTTTTGTGGGAAAATCGGTTTGATACATGAGTTTCCCGCGACACTTGACGCCTGGATGGTTTATAAACTCATCAAAAAAAGGGTCGAGAAACTTAAAAATGATCCAATATCACGGCCCGAATGGGTATACTTGATTAATCGAAGCAAATAACCCAGTGCAAAATGTTGTTTTGCGTATTTTGACACCTTGATTGTTGAGATACGATGTTGCGAAGCGAAGTTATTGACATTTCAATAGTTGTAGATCCAGTTTCAAAAGTGACAATCATCTCTATAGAAGCAGGAGCTGTTGTGGACAATGATGGTGGACACACAACGTACTGAAGATCAAGATAAAGTCATGGCATTATTGTACATGTGTGTAAAGCATAAACCTGATCATTCAAAACAATATTCAAACCTGCGTCTATAGGGATGATTGTCACTTTTGAAACTGGACCTACGACCATTGAAATGATAATAACTCCGCTCCGCAACATCGTATCTCAACAAGCGAGGAGTCAAAATACGCAGAACAAAAGTATGCACTTGGTTATGTGCTTCAATGAATCCATACCCTTTCGGGCCGTATATTATGGGCTCATTTTTAAGTGTCTCGATACTTTTTGTGATGAGTTTATTACTCTACTTTGACGGGACAATACATGGTGTATCCAAAAAAGGTGATGCTTTGCATTTAGTTTTTATTAAAGAGGGTCCAATATAGTTAATCTATAATTAAACAGTTTTTAACTGCTGCAATGAAACGAACAATATTAAATAGAGGACGTGTTCATGAAAGATGTCAATCAATTGTGCTAATATTCCAAAATGATTAAACACTGTATTAATCAATTCGTGTGGGGCAACAGTATCACCATTATTAATATTCATCTAGAATTCCGAATGAAATGAAAAAAATCAATGGTTGCAAATAGGCTTAGGCCTATTCACATACAAAACAGACTAACACGCCGTGTGGTGTTCTTTTGTCTCATCTCGATCATTGACAATAATCCACAGATATCGAAATACCTTACAGCAGTGCTGTTGAACGCTTAGTGCCGTGTCCTACCTGCGCCAATTTGGTACGTGAGAATACTGGGAATACTGTTGCTGACTTTGCTGATGTATCGAAATGTTTCACAGCTTTAACCATTGCTGCAATTACAAATGAAACAATGGAGTGTGAAGGGTAAGACATATTCATAGTAAATCAGCAAGTTAAATATATTGTTTACCTTTACTTTCTCAAAGGCTTTTAAGTTGTAGATAATAAAGGCTTAGGCTATGAAAAATCAAACCCTGTTCTACCGGCCCGACTCATAGGCATCTTGTTAAGCATAAATATTCAAACATTGAATAACCAATTTGCGCGAAGCGCCAAAAATGGGATATTGTAACACTAAAAAGGTCGATAAAACGTTATGAGGGGCGTAACCACCGCATGCGCCAATTATGCTCCCAACACTTTTCCCTCCTTGTCAATCACCGCCCCCTGGATACGCCACTGTTGATGGTGGAATTCTGTTGGCGTGGGTTCTGGGGCGGAGCTGTTGGGTTTTAGCTGAGACTAATATATATATTTAGGTATATTAGTCATTTTTGCGCTTGGGGGACGCCACATGAAAGGCGGTGAAAGCGGGCGGAGGGGACGTGCCCCCTTAAAAACCTTTGTGAGTGATGGGCCAGATATAAGGAGTGAAAATGTAACTGGGCCGCACTTAACCAAATTTTGTAGCAATGGCCTGCTGTTGATTTAATCCGAAGACTTTCAAGCATGCAATAGGTGTGTGTGCTTAATATCTTCACACAAAAAAAGGAATCTCAATACGGTACAGATGACAGTGGAGTTATTCATATGGGAGGGGGGGGGGCAATAATGAAAGTCAACCAACAAGACTGTTCTGAGTCAAGCAATGAGCGGGTAACGAGCGAACATTGTTGACTTTACACTTATTTGTGGCACGATTGAGGTATATTTGGTATATTTTGGCTCTAAACAAGCCGTTACTAAAGAAACGTGCGTGAAAAAATTTGTGTGCTTTTGACCATCATAATTCCATGATTTCTCTTGTCAAATGAACCGACGGCGCCAATCTCAACCGACACGACGTCAATATTGGGGGGGGGGGCGATCGCCACCATCTGGTTATGCCACTGACGGATGACAATTAATCGGGAAAATAGACCTACGCACCTTGAGGGCCATCATTTTTGACGATAAATGCTAAACAGCTAGCTCGGGGTTTTTTTGTGATGATGTAAAAAAAAAAAAAATTGTCTTTTTGATACATTTCGCGGGCCGCAAAAGAAAACACTGGCGGGTCGTATGTTTGCTGGACTCATGAATCTACTAATCTACTTTGACTGTATTTTTCGTAATAAAACAATCACATAAGTTTACTAAATCATAACGCAAATCTGCTTCCAATGTAAGTAATCTTTAAAGATATCTGTTTAGATTTTCATCATAAAACATTCCGTAGGGGTATTCCCTTGGGTACAGTTGATGTAGTAACCAGAAATACTGTAAATACGGCGTTAACACGGTGTCAAACCATGGACTTCTATTTACGAACGAAAAAAAAAACCACTCAGAAAACGATCTGTCCTGGTGCCAGGTCAACCTAATCCAAAATCTTATTTGGAAGTAATTAGGAAACTTATTGCTCTGAAACCAATACAAGATATTTAAGCTTCATGGTTTTAAATTTGATTGGACCAAAAAATGCATTTCTAGGGGAAAAAACACAAGTACTCCCATAGGACACGTTGTCCTCGTATCCCTTTAAGTGTCCCCTTCTTTCCTTATAATGTTAATGCTTCAGCCGCCACTGTACACTAAAAGAATATAATAATTTAAAATACTGACTCCTAGCTTTGTACTTTTCTTCTTAATTCATGATTCCAGCCATACCATCATCCTACGGGACATAGTTCCCGACCTCTTTCTATTGGATCTTGGAGTAGAAGTGCTAGATGAAAGCAAATTGAGTATCATGAAAGAGCTCGGTCAAGGAGGGTTTGGAGTCGTCTATCAAGCGTCTCTGTCATCGGGAGAGTTCCTCGCACTCAAAAGTCTCCTGAAAACTGGCTTCAAGGAATGGACTGAAGAGAGGTTTGATTCCTTCATTCTCAATTTCCCAGACTTCAGAAGAGAGATAGCTGTCATGTCACGTCTTCAGCATCCATGCATCCTGCAGCTAAAAAGCGTTTCGATTCGAAAGTTGTGGTTTGCGATGGAGTTCGCCCCTTTAGGAGATCTGGCCGGATACATCGACAGGCAATTAGATGCTCGGGTATCTGAGATGTCCTCAAATCTGATCCACGGCACCTTTCTTGAGCGATTGCTAACTTTCAAAATTGCTTATCAGATAGTCACTGCCGTAGAGTATCTCCACCAGCAAGACATTATCCACACCGATTTGAAAACAGACAACATCTTGCTGTTCTCTACTAAGCCTGAAGACTACGTGAACGTGAAATTAGCCGACTATGGAATCTCCCAAAGCTTGTCTACTGGGACTGTTCGAGGTCAAGCCGGTACACATGCGTTTGTTGCTCCCGAGATAATTGATGGCAAGGCCTTCAACGAACAGGTAAGATAAATATATCTAATACTGTGATATTTAGTTTAATTAGGGGCAACAACCATGACAAACGACAGTTTACCTTCTCACAAATCTTCCGCCCCTCCCCATTCTTTTAACAAATCTACGATCCGTTCGCATCCTTTAAAACAGGTGGACATATTTTCTGTTGGGATGATTCTGTACCATTCGATGAGTGGTGTACCCCCTGGAGGACACGATCTTTGCGTCAAGCCGACTTTGGACATTGCAAGAGGTGTCCGACCAACGTTCGAATTTCAAGGCTACGCATTGCGTCCAAACTTTCAGCATCTTGAGACCATCATGAAATCTTGCTGGAAAACGAACCCGAACGACAGGCCTTCAGCAACGGACATCCTAGATCGTATGAAGAAGCCTGGCTTTTCCTGTCTCGCAAAGAGCTTGACATTGGATAATGTCACGGATCCTTATCTTTCACTGACGGTAAATACGAGTTTCATTTGTATTACAAACGGCAATAAACAGCACTTAATACAAGGGCGTGTCAAAAGTTCCCGTGTAAAATATATTTGTTGGCTGATTATTACGCAACTCAATACACCCAATCCGTTGAAACTAAAAATAGTTAGTCGTATTTCCGTTGACTTGAATCGCAGTACACAAAAAGGCTGCGTAGGTGCAATGTTATTTTGGAATCGCGTTGTTGTTGTTTTTGTCGACTATCCGTTAGTTGGCGTCGGTTGTTAAGCGTCGTGAGCATGTTGCGCCGTTGTTTACATCCGCGAGGTTAAAGAAGGATGTCGGCCGTGGCGCACATTTGCTGCGCCTGTCACTGACTACGCACTGATTTCCCTTCCAAGGCTGACACATAGCACCTAATAGGGCGGGGCGTAAATAGGGAAGGTATTTTGTTCAAATCGGCCATTGTCAAAATGTATTCCACTTGACCCCACGTGATCAAATATGCACTTTAAAAAAATTCGGAGGGGGTCTTCAGACCCCACCACTACCCTTTATCCCCCTATAGGGGAATACATGGTATAAAGTTGCCAAATTGGTGTACCAAAATTAGGTTTCGACCTAGAACAAATAGATACATACTTTTTTCAGCTTAATGCATTTCTATAAGGTACACATAATGACATACTAAAAGTCTGAAAATATCAGAGTGTTAGAAATATGATAATTTGCATAAACTTGAAATGGCCGCTAATTTGAGCATTTTCATTGTTTTGGACTTATTTCTTATCTTAGATAGTTGTTATGGCACTTTAAATAACTTCAGCATATATTTTATGAATGTATAAAGTCTAAAAGGACATACAGAGACATATCTGCCCTAATATGTGTATCTTAAATTGCATAAATAAAAAATGGCCGCTAAAATTCTCAAATTAGCGGCCATTTTAAGTTTATGCAAATTAGGCATATTTCTACCACTCTGATATTTTCGGACTTTTAGTATATCATTATGGGGACCTTATAGAAATGCATTGTGCTGAAAAAAATATGTTTCAATTTGTTTTAGGTCGAAACATAATTTTGCTACACCAATTTGGCAATTTTACCATGTATTCCCCTATAGGGGGATTAGGGTAGTGGTGGGGTCTGAAGACCCCCTCCGAATTTTTTTTAAAGTGCATATTTAATCATGTGGGGTAAAGTGGAATACATTTTGACCATGGCCGATTTGAATAAAATACCTTCCCTATTTACGCCCCGCCCTAGCATCTAACGGCGTTTGCATCGTCAACGTCAACGTCGCTTTAGGACCAACGCCCGACTAAAACAAATCACGCAGACATGCAGAACGAAAGTTATAGATAGGTGTTGCACATACTCTGAAACACAATGTAAATCCATTCAAACTATAACAAAAGATATGAACCCTAAATAGTCACACAAATACAATATAAATATTCAGAACATTATTATGGTTTCCGATAATGATTTCACTTCATTTCCAATAAATTGATTCAAACCAACTTCATTCCTGATTATTATTTTTATTTATCAATTTTATTAATACAGCATGAACAATCAGGTCTTGTGTACATATGGGTAACCGGAAAGAGAGGAGGGAAAACCGGAAAGAGCGGGAGAATCCTTTGCAAAATCAACCTCGAAACATCTAAGAAGACTTTCTACGAGAATCCGGTAGATTCCAAGGTGTTGAGCGCCTATCACTGCGATGAATTTCTGTTTATCGGAACTAAAGTAAGTGTTACCCCGACTTTCATTCCAATGTACAACTTCACGCTGCATCGTCGGCCGATATATTTTGTCATTGATGGTCATTTTTTTATTCAAGATGACCATAAATAAATATATAAGGCAACGATGTATCTTCCTATATGGTTCCTTGATCTTGTATGGGACCAGAAGTCAATCGAACAGACTCGATAGTAACAAGTAGAATATAAATCTGATGATATGATAGATAAGCTAAGTATTCTAGAACTGCTACGTTGAGTGTGATTCCATTCACACTTCATTATAATATGGGTGTCGGGTCAAGTGATGGATGAAGACCTCTTGGAAATGCCTGCAGTTTTAGGATAGCTGAAACTGTAGCCCTCCTGTCTTGTTCAAGCATGATCTACCAACCCTCTCTCGCAGATAGATTCTTTCAGCTTGACTTTTTGGTCAACGATTTAAACACTTAAACTCAAATGTATGATCGGGGTCATTTCTATGAAGAATGACCGCCGAATTATATGACACGTTAGAACTGGACCTCCGATGTTGATAGGCCTGGGCTTCAAGGGATCTTTTAGTCTATAAAATATAGGATAGGAAGCCAATTTTCGTGCTGGTGATGTAATACAAAGGTTTTGAGTGCCTATCACTGTGATGAATTTCTGTTTATTGAACCAAAGTAAGTGTTACCCCGACTTTCAATTCAATATACAACTTCGCTCTGCATCGTCGGCCGAGATATTTTGTTAAACAGGTTTCCATTGATGTTCTTTTTGTATTCAAGATGACCATCAATAAATAAGGCAACGATGTATCTTCCTATCTGGTTCCTTGATCTTGTATGGGACCAGAAGTCAATCGAACAGACTCGATAGTAACAAGTAGAATATCAATCTGATGATATGATAGATAAGCTAAGAATTCTAGAACTGCTACGTTGAGTGTGATTCCATTCACACTTCATTAGAATATGGATGTCTGGTCAAGAGATGTATGAAGACCTCTTGGAAATCCCTGCAGTCTTAGGATAGCTGAAACTGTCTACCAACCCTCTCTCGCAGATAGATTCTTTCAACTGGACTTTTTGGTCAACGATTTAGACACTTAAACTCAAATTTATGATCGGGTCCTTTCTATGAAGAATGACCGCCGAATTATATGACGCGTTAGATCTGGACTTCCGATGTTGATAGGCCCGGGCTTCAAGGGTTCGTTTATTCTATAAAATATAGGATAGGAAGCCAATTTTCGTGCTGGTGATATAATACAAAGTTGAATCGTTTTTCAGTAGGTAGTAGTTTACTATTAGAATACGGCACATAATGAGTTGCTCTGTATACAAAACATATATCATGAGTTACTGTACACATGATTTGGACAAATATATCATTAATACATGTTGTCACGCGACCAAGCATCACACCAGTAGGTCACTGTCCTCATGTATGTCATGAAGTAGTAGTATAACATGTATAACGTAAGTTCCAGAAATGCTCTTTATATCACGAAGATGAAAATACGAGTCACCGTCACCGTAATGCATTTACCAAAATCTGGGGATGTTATACAGGGCCTGTGATAGCCCTGTTCGGCGCAACTTTCATTTGTTAACAGTTAAATTAAACAGTTCCAATAGCTCTGTTAATCTACCGAACAAATTGTATTATGAACATTTTCATTATTTTGCAGACTGAAGGGATCCGAGTGTTCAAACAAACACCTAATGGGTTCGAATTGACAGTGCTAAAGCAATCCATCGAGCTGGGATTTCCTATTAGTTCATTGCTCTACGTTCCCAGTGTTCAACAGACAGATCAGGTATAATTTTGAAGTGTATTATAACAATATGAAGAATGTTTGAACTGTAATGTTATTAGAAGCAATTCACAGTTTACAGATATCAGTGAAAAGTGTAAAGTAAATAAGTAATGGAAGGAGGTCTTATAGACCCAGTATTTAGTTTCACATCTTAGGCCCCTGACAGTTAAATGACATTCTCCGTCACATGTTCTTCAGTCCGATGTTCTTGCCTAAAACATCATACCAAACATCATACCAAACACATTATAAAAATAATTTAATTGCTAAATAATTACAAAAATAAATTGAAATTAATAAAATTTAGATGTTTAATACAGTCGGTCAACTTCTCTTTCGGTCATTGTTGGGTATTTTCTACAGAGATCTGAAAACATTACACATATTATAAAAAAGTGTTTTCATATAATGCATATTATTGTAATCCAGTTCAGTCAATAATGATGTATGACGGTGGCGGTGCGTCATTTAAGACAGTAACGGTCCGTCAGAATCAGTCAATTGACTGTGGGTATTGTATGGCAAAGGTCCATCACATTTGTGACACACTGGGGTGCGTCATGGTACATGATAAAGTGACGCACCTCGGTAAAGTGACGCACCATTCCCGAGTGTTGTATAGTGCGTCATATAATTGACATGTGCATAACACGACAATATCAATCAAAATGTATACATTTGTTTTGCATATACTTTTCAGTTCTCATTAACATAATTTCAAAGGAATACAAAAATCATCAAGTTTGACATCACCTGCAGTAAACATTATTAAACCCACACATTCGTGAACAACGAATTAAAACATATAGCGCCGCGCGCGGTTAGACATTTTAAAACCACTCCGCGTATTATACTAGACTGGGTCTAAGATTAAACAAATTATGAACAAAGTGATTTCAGTTTAAAGGTACTGTCTGCTGGCCACCCACCACCGAACTAGAAAGGTATTTGCCAGTACCTAGAGAAAATAGAGTGCCATAATCCCCAATATAAACCATATAATAGTGTCTTATTACACCTCACCGTGACTCTTAGGATTAGCTTGGACATTTTGTGAGGTTTAATAAAACGTGATATCAAACCAGGGTCTATGATCAAATATAAAGTCATAGGGCGTTACCATTCACAGCCGTTGTTTCAAAACCCATGACCTCTCACATCACGCTACAAGGCCCTCTTAGCAGCGCTATAAATTGGTGCCCTAAAAACCGGCAACACTCTTAAATATTTGCCTGCCATCAAAGCTGGTTGCTATATATGACATAATGCTTGTGTAGTTGAGTAGTTTAAACGCATGAGCTTGGATGTAATTTGCAACATAATAAAAACTCACCCATGCAGTTAGCAAGAAGTACCGCTCACACACGCCCCGAATTTAAATATACAACCAGGCAATCCTCTCGTAATAATTGATAACAATAGGTTTACCAGACCAAATTAATAGCGCTCCTAAGCGGGCAATTTTTGTCATGGTTGTTGTTTTCTGATACCTTGTAGGATATTGCAAATTTTCTCTACGTGGGTCTGATAGATGGACGAATTGCTATATACGAATACATGGATGACGACGAAACATGGAGCCTTCCCACTTTTCGCATGATGAGTGCATCTGCTTTACCGTGCAGTTGCATGCTCCACCTGAAGAAAGACAATGGCAGGTCTGAGAAGCTCATCGTTGGATGCGGTAACACCATACGAACAGTAAACATGCGTGACCATACTGTTGACGGCAATACCACATGTATTCCTGATTCATCGAGTGACCAGCATGTCGTAGGTCTAGTGAGTTTTGGCGGTCACATTTGGTGTCATTTGTCCCATTCCAGCCGCGTGTATCAATTCCATGACACACCTGGATTGCCCACATCAATGCTTGAATGCCGTATGAAAGCATTCCCAATACGAGGGGTTAGTTTGTCAGTATGCGACTCAAAAAGATCAAGCCTTGTGGTTGACTCTAAAAATGTTCATAAAAGCGCGTCGCTAGAAATTGATAGACCCGTAGCCCGAAATAGACCACAAACAGAGCAACGTGTTCAAATAACGTGTTTGCTGCCGGTCAAAGACACACTTTGGATTGGTAGAAGCACAGGGGATATCTTGGTAGTTGATATAGGAACCACTGGCGATTTCGGTCAATTGAAAGCTTGGTTACAAGTAGACCCTATGCTTGGTCTTCTAGTGGGTCCCGTAAAGAGTCTTCTAAACTCAGCACCCTGTCAAGTGATTGCATGCAGAGAAGTTGTACAGGCAAAAGATACTTCTGAATACCAGATACTAGCTTGGAATGATTGGGGTAACAAGGAATCGGACGAATTCGAACACGCTCTACTCGTTCAATAGTTAATTCCATCACGTGATACGTTAGCATTGGTAGAGTGCATTAGGGCAGATTACTGACACTTAAGATATCCTCAGGGTGTATTAGGGGTCGTCCAAAATTATCGCCATTTTCACTTACGTACAGAGCGTACGTAACTTTTTACCCCCCTCCCCCCTCGAGTTACGTACGCAATAAATGGCGAAATTTTATTTTATTTTGTACTTTAAAAAAAAAATCCCGCCTCTCAAGATCGCCATTTAAGTTACGTACGGTTGGGGAATAATTCGACCCCCTCCCCCCCCCCCCCCCCCCTCTTACGTACGCTTTGTACGTAACTGAAAATGGCAAAAATTATGGACGACCCCTTAGAAAGAACGGGTACTTTTTAGCGAAAGTCGCCACAAACAATTCAGGCCTGCATATTCAAAACCAATGTCTGTTCTAAAAGGGCCACTTCATTAAACTTTCATTAAAAAAAATTGATTATTTTTTTTCCAATTCGAACATTGCGTCATGATGTTACAACAGTTTAAGTAGAACCCGGTATATTAAAGGCAACCCACGAGATGGAATTAACACGTAGTATAATATAGTATAATGCCAATAAATCTAGTGAAAAACCTCAAAAGGCACATGAATATTGGAGCAACCTGGTCTCCAACTGCTATATATATGCAGTTTACAAAAGGGGTTTAATCTGTATGTATGTATTTGGCAGGTTAAGGCGTTATGAGACCACCCTCTACAGATCTATTCGGCTGTACCATTATATATTAGCTTTATTCCGTTATAGCGCCCTCGACGGAGTAGAGCGCAATAACACTGACAAAATAGTTTAAGAATGTAGGATATATATTTACTGTTTAAGAATGTAGGATAGTCAATATTTATTGTTTAAGTTTGCCCATCCTTTGTTTTAACTCCCCGACCACCAATCCCCTGAGTATTTTGACATAAACTTTTTCACGAATATCGATTCAGAGGTGTTTTTAATTACAATTAGATAACGCCTTAAACTTCCAAATACATACAGATTAAATCCCATTTGTAAACTGCATATATATAGCAGTTTAGTAAGGAGACCAGTTGGCAACACAATCTTAAAATAACTGGAAATAGATAGAACTATGAAAGTATGAGTATACATCCTGAATTCAAGAAAGAAAACTCAAAAGAGGAATCTCAGCTGAGTCAGAGAGCGAACCTCTTTCGAATACATTGATGCATGGCTTGATAATTTGGCCATCTGGTGGAGTGGCTTTAAAATATAAGGCTTTACTATAGTCAACTGTCATAATGCTATGACATAATTCAAACTATTTCACGCGAGCGTGTTTTGTTGTTGTTCGCGGAGCTGCGCATCCAGATATATGAAATGCGCGAACAAATATGCATGCATGCGCGTGACGATTTTACGATTGACCAATCAGGACACGTGTTTTGTTAAAGCGACGGGTAAGCACTTCTGGGTTTACGCACGTACGCAATGTTCGCACGCACGCATTGTCGGAATTATGTCTATAGTGTTATGACGCTGACTATAACATTTTAATGTTAAAATGTAACATGATAACGCAATGGTCGATTTTTGAAATTCTTCTTTTGCATGAAAGCCTTATTATAGATCGTTATATAATAGCGCTACCATTGGTTTTGAATGTGCATGCCTAACTTCATTTATGCTTTTGCGAGAAAAAACCCATATGGACTTTAAGGGTTTGTGGAGCAATTTAGATCTAGCCGAATGTTTTAGTGCTAAGATTTGAAATAAATAAAGTTCCATCGAGTTACAACCCGTTTTTAAAATAAATCACAGGCCACCGAGCTGGTTTAAAGGCAAGGAGGATTTGCCCAAAATAGGTGTGTATTTTTGGACATTTATACAGCGGTATAAATGGTGAATATTGAATTGTCATCACATTTTGTTTTATAACAAAACATCTAGCCCGAAATAACTAAGAAATGGGATCAGTATCTCTTTCACAATTTAACAAAAAAATGTCATTTTTTTCAAAATGTTAAGACATCTTGTATGTACCTGTCAGAATGGTAAAATTAGGGAATAAAGGTATTGTTTTTAGACCGTACCCGTGTTATATTGTCTGACATAAATGCGGACGATAGTATTATTTTAAGTAGAACAACGACGCCGCAGGCGGAGTTGTTCTACGCAAAAAATAATACTATCGAACGCATTTATGTCAGACAATATAACACGGGTACGGTCTAAAAACAATACCTTTATTCTCATTCTTAAACAATCATACTTTAGACATTTATCAAAGAAATAAGTACATTTTATTGTCCACATTTGGTAACTTTTACCCCTGCTAGGATCGAATAACCCACAAACATTCCATCCAATCACATGCGATGAGTAAACCATGCGTAAGCGTCGCGGCGCCAGCCTAAACTCAGGAAAAGCGCTAAAGACGCCGTGTTAAGTTGTCTCATCTAGATGTCGCCGATTTCTCTGAGAACCAATGAGATTGCTTAAATTTTCTTAGCTGTTTAAAAATGAGTATTCACAATAAAGGAATGGGCATATATATTCTACCGATCTATGTAAATTATGAAAAATGCAACACTTCATTGGTTTCAGCACAGAATAATAAACAACATACTAGGCACAAATATATAGTATGGTATGCTTTATAGAATGAAAATAAAAGACAGTGATCAGTGCAATTTTTGCAGTTGCATAACTGGAAACCATTTTATTGGATGAAAACTAGCTCTGCCTTTTAAGGCAGTTTTATTGTAAAATCTAAGATACAATAAAACTGTGTGAAATACTAAAAGAGTAAAAAGTATAATATACGGCCGAGTGCACCAATGACGGGTAACTTAATAGGGAGGTAAGCTACCTCCCTAGTAGTTATGCTCTAACTGTAGCATAACTTACTAACGATGTAATTCTTAGAGCACAACTGGCGAGTAACATCAGAATAGCAACTAGCGAGGTAAATATCCACATTAATCAGCATCGTCCCCTTACAAAATTAATTGTCGCATATGCAAAGTGTTAACCTATAGTTTATTGTATAATACTGACGTGAGTGGTCCTCCGTAATATTTAAAATGTGTCGTCACTCGCTAGGTCATAGGTGAGTGTACATAATTAACATAAATAAACACGTTGAGTCGGCCTGCGTTCCGAACAAAAAAATGACGGTATTTCTTTGGCCAAAAATTTCGAATTTGTTCAACGCTTTTTCAAAAAATAAGGACTATCAAGACATTACAAACATATTTTGGGCGAGGGGCACACACAAATATTGCACCAAAAAGCACAATTTTAATGACAAACACAAGCACCCGATGCAAACAATTATATAAAATTATAACACATCTCTTAACACAGATACTGCCGTGGCTTGGATACCTTGTCCGTCGCTTGTTAACCGCTAGGACCCCGGTTCGATCCCCAGATAACGCACTGCAAAATATGCTTTCTTTTTTTCGTTCTTTTAGTTTTACCCTTCCACTCACAATAATGTTGAAACTTCAGTTTTTAATTAATAATACAATAATAAGTTTATTTATTTATTTATTTAGTCATTATTTAAGATCCTTGGACAATTAGTACATTTTGGTCAAAATATGACCCAAGGTCGGTGCGATTAGTGTTTGAATGGGCAAAAGGAGTTGATCTAAATTTTGACTAAAAAAATCCCCAAATTGCATGAATGGATTTTTCAAAATATAAAATAGTTCAGCTTATGAGGGGTCACATTCCACTTCAAATATACATCCCCTGGGCATGCAAGCGAAGTTGGTCTTTCAGCATCAGCGAATCATCCCCTCCAATGTTCACAACAAATTTTACGCTACTGCTAGAATCGACTGACTTGTGGCATAAAACGTTATGCCCCAACTTACTCTTGGGTCCGGCCAAGTATAACATTTAGCGTAAATTACCCGCCAGTTACTAGCCTAGTAGCTTACCCCGCATTGGCGCTCTCAAAATTTTGGGTTACGCCTCAGTTACTAGCGAGGTAGCGCTATTCTTCAGCTACCCGTCATTGGTGGACTCGGCCGATCTAGATGTATGCAAAAGCAGTATAATATACAGCAATAAAAAAGAGATTGATAGAGGTATGCCAAATTCAAACTGTTGTGGCTATTGCAGAGCATTGCACAAACAGATATTACAACTCAACTATCCCATATGTCATTCGTCTTTTAAATCAATGTTAGCTGTTTATAATATTATGTATATATATATTTCTGTATTTTTACTATGTATGATATGTAACTTGTAAGCCAGTGTCATCAGCTGTGCTGTTTTGCTGGCATTTGTATACCATGAATAAATAAAAATTAAAAAAATTAAAAAACCCATTAAAAGGCCGAGATGATACATGAAGGATCATAGTGCACCATGATATCAGGTTGCCCATGCATGCACATGCGTGAGAGAGAAATGGCAGGAGGGCGAGCAAATAACAAAGGAAGAGGATAAACACGCAAATGCATGGATGGACAACCGAACATAATATATATGATATTACACAATTTTGATTAAATTACAACGTTAAAATCAAGATACAGTAAAACTGTGTGAAATACTAAAAGGTAAAAAGTATAATATATGCAAAACAGTAATATACAACAATAAAAAAGAGATTGATAGAAGTATGCCAAATTCAAACTGGCACATAAGTACTAGTAAGGTCCTTAAGATAAGAAGGCGCGCCATCATTGAAACATTTATATACAATAGTCAGGATCTTGAACTCAATGCGCGTTTTAACAGGAAGCCAATGTAACTTGTGGAGAAGAGGAGTTGCATGATCACGTCTTTTAGCATTATAAATGAGTTTGGCTGCTCGATTTTAAACACGTTGTAGCCGTTTAATATCTTTCGAGCCGCGATGTAACAAGTGCGCGTATGGCGTGATGACATGATCCTTACATCCTTACATTTTTTTTAACGTAAGGTTTTTCAAATGCTAACATCTTAACATATTTTTTTCGATGTAAGTTTTTTTAATTCCTTATATCCTTACATTTTGTTTTCGATGTAAGGTTTTTGAAATCCTTACATAGTTACATTTTTTTCAATGTAAGGTTTTTCGAATCCTAACATCCTTACATTTTTTCCCTTGATGTTAGGTTTTTCAAATCTTTAAGGCCTTACACTGCAAGTCATGCAAGACTCTATCGATAGGGGGCGTAAAATGTTAGGAATTCATGTAAGGTTTAAAAACCTTACATTTCACTCCCAAAAGCGTGCAGTAGTTAAAGTATACACATCAATTACATCTTACGATATCTCTGATTATATTTTGAAGGCACAGTAAGCATTTATCTGGCAAATATCATGATTTTAGCCATTTTTGGCCCAGTTCAAAAATATCTGCTGTCTGCGCATGCCCATATTTTCTGTTTCATATGAGCAAGTTCAGCTAATTAGTTACATATCCTATGGAATCGCCCAAACTGGTTAAAGTTCTTAGATTTTCCTAATGTTTTTGATTTTCCGCAACATTAGTGATTCACTGACTGCGAATTTTTCAATGAAAATGAGCTATTTGAAATACTGATATTTGTATACTTTTTATTCAATTACTTCCCCTTACATTTCCTTTTATACTACATATTCAAATTACTTTTGGAATTTGGAATTAAAGTTATTGTCTTAGGTATCATAATTATGCAAAAAATAATTGGGATTTACATGCTTCTGGGGTCATGTTATGCAATCTTCTTACCACATGTCTCATACAAACAATTCAAATTTCCCGCCAAATAACTGATTTATCAGTGTCCCAAGTGTACTTACTTTAAGCTAATGCTACTTACGTCATAGTTCATACTTAGAAATCCAAAAGTGTATTATATTGAAAGACAAAGGTTCATACTTTGTGTTGATCACACAATCTCTCAATAGAATCACCCATGCATCCCATACCATGATCACTTTCATTACTTAATCACCAACCCTCGTACTCGTATGTTCCAAAATATGTCATAAAAGCAATCAACACTAAAATATTCAGATATCTTTGGGGTTCAAACTGTGATAAAAACAATTACTGGATATATGGAATATGGTGGTTTAAAAATGCCTAATTTAGAATATCATATCCTAGCTCTTAAGATTAAATGGATATCTAGATTATGCTATCAAAATAATGATGCCCTGTGGATACGTTTTGTAAAACAATGGTTTGATCCCTTTAGAGGGTTACCATTTTTACTTGAGTTCAATTGTATTGAAGTGAAGATATATGGTATATTATACTAAAGGTAAATTACCATCTTTTTATACAAATCTATTAGAATCATGGTATATTTTGCAAAATAATTGTAATAAGAATGCCTCAACAATGTTATGTTATGGGGAAATGACAATGTAAGAAACCGTGGTCGAGTGTTGTTTTACCCGAAATGGGTACACGCTCACATATATTATTTAAATGATATTGTTGTTGAGAATATATTTACTTACTTAAGAGAACTCGAGAATAGTATAAAATGTCCTCATAACATGTTTAATCTACACAAGCCCTAAGCGCTGGAAAGCTAAATTAAGAGAAGGAGATCTAAGCTGGTGTGAAAAAGATAGAAGTACCTTTGTTTAAATAAATGAAACAAGGTTGTTCATGCTAAATTCGAAATGCATTTATATGATGTTGAACCAAAATAAACACCAAGCTATACCAGTATTAAATATTGGGAACAAAAGTTGCAACCACGAAACGATTGGTATAAAACATAAAAATAAAAATTGAAGAATAGATTTCTAAACAAAATTGGTCACTTCCAGTTGAACCTAATTTATAATCTACTTCCATGCAAATAAATATATGTAAATGTAAATTAATTGAATCGGACAAATGTAATTTTTGTAATTAAGTTGATGATTATACACATTTGTTTGTCTCATGTATCAAGAACAAGTCTTTTTGGAAACAGATAACAGCATGCTTGAATACTCTTAGGGTCCATATCCAAACTCTCAGTGCTTTTAAAGCATTTTTCTAGCGATTTAAAAGCGCTTTTCCAACGGTATTTCGTTCTATTGTTAAAAGCATCGGAAAAAGATCGGTGATTAACTAGAAACCTCTCTACTTATCTGGCGTTAACAATATAACTATTGTAGTACTCTCGATGGCTGCATTAGTGAAGCAGACAGATCAAAGGCGCAAGGAAGGTTGTGTTATATTCTTTAAGAAATACTATATTATAGGTTTCTAGTTAATCACCGATCTTTTTCCGATGCTTTTAACAATAGAACGAAATACCGTTGGAAAAGCGCTTTTAAATCGCTAGAAAAATGCTTTAAAAGCACTGAGAGTTTGGATATGGACCCTTAATTGTTTTTCTTTTAGAATATCTTTAGAGAACGTAATTTGTGGCTGGAAAATTGACGATCCTGAATTTGATATAGCGAATGGTTATAATCATCCTGGCGTGTCATGCAAAGAGATTCCAATATTGCACTTGTTAAATTTGGAAGTTAGAAAACTGAATGATTTACTATCTAATATCGTCCAATACTGGGAGAAGCCAGTATCGTTCGATACTGGTACAAGGTCAGTTTTCGTTCCAGTATCGTTCGATACTGGAACAAAATTTGTTGTTCCAGTATCGACCGATACTGGAACAGTAAAATCGTACCAGTATCGACCGATACTGGCAACTTTTACGCTACAGTATTGAACGATAGTGGTATCTGAAGTACACTTTTCCCAAAACCCCAACTTACCATCAAATTAAAGTTATGTATACCTGCCGCCTCCTTGTTGTCCAGCGGGAACTCCTCGGCTGTCGCATCGTTTAGTTCACATTCTCGACGAAACGAGTCATAGTTACAACTCTTACAACCCGGTAGTTTACTGCAGTACACACAGCATATCATCGGCTGCAAAACGCTCTCAATGGTACATATCTGGTGATTAGCTAATTTAACATTTTCGATTGCTTTGAATTTAACGCTATTTAGCTGGCCGGTGTCATATCCATTAGGTGCATTTACTACATTCAAAACGATCGTAAATATCAAATAAAACAATTTGAGGGTTCTAGGTGAAAGCATAATGTCCAAACGATTCTTTCTTTCTTAAGTCGTACTCCACACGCGTTATCCATGAACTGGTGTGCGGTTGTGTGAAGACAATTGCTTTATAACGAGGCGTTGCTATGACGTTCATCAATAATAAACAAGAGAACAGGGTGTTGCAGGAACACTTGAATCGACATGTTTTAAGACTGTATTTGTTTAAAAACCAGTCACATCTCGTGGATGAAGATTGGGGAAATCATTTCTTATTTCTTCCATACATCAGTTACGATTAATCATGCTGCATTATCATTTTAACACTTTCCACGCGGCTACCACATACAAAACAGAACTTTTCCTAACTTTCAAGGTCTATCTCAAGGATTACTGAATAAATAGTAGTCATGTTTGTACTTATTTTAATGCATTTTTCATGGTGATTCCAAATATGGTAGGCCTAATTAAATTCAATAATGTTGACATTTGTGAAACGTTTTGTGAAATATTGGAATGTCGTCTGCAGACGCCTGCCGCATGAAAAGTGTTAAGATTGCTATAAAGTATATAACAAGTTCATTATATTTTGTTTAGCTCAGCTAACTTTAGATTTATCAAAAATTAGCTCAAGTTATGTGGCAAATAAAAACGTGATTTCTTTCACGTCAAGTGACCAAATTTATCTCATATCAACGTATTCCATACATTGCTCTTTAAGGGGGAATTAGGGGTTGAGAGCACATTTTACTAAAACAATTTTTTCTCCAATATTAAAGGTACTGTTAATGTTAATTGGGTATGTACTTAAACCTTAAGTGTTTTTGGTTTAAAAAAATATCGCTACTTGGTCGGTCATGTGACCCGTTGCCATGAAAACGGTGGCCATCTTGGATCATCTTTTTTACTACGAGGACTCCTTGCGCGCAGGATATCTCAAAAAATATTTATCGTAGAGTATTGGGACAAAAAGCAAATGAAAGCTGATTAATAATGCTTTATATTGAACTAAGATCTAAGCAATTTGACACTTTTAACAAGGGTAAGTATTTTGATTTTGTGTTCACCAGAAATATAACATTTTTTTTTTTACGAAGATGTAAAAAAAATATGTTCTCATAGGGTTAGAGTCTCCATTCTGGTTCACTTTAAAGCTTATCTTATTAACAGTATTCTGGCTAAATGTGAAGGTCCTAGCCCCTTTAGTTTTCCAGATATCCTGCGCGCACGGTCGCAAAATGGTCGAAATTAGTTACGGAGATATCGTCAGTTAAAAGTCGAGTCATTACTAAATACGAATAATTAATACTCATTAAAGGTAAGTAATCGTCATTTTTTTGTATCAAATTAACTAAATTTGATTTAAAAAAGAAGTTTTCACTTATTTAAGGCATCTTAGAAAACTAAATGCATTAATTATTGGAGTAATCAAATAAAATATGACATTTTTGACCAGAAATGAGATACTTAAAACAATAGAATACATAAGAATCAAATACATGCGTTAATATACAAAATTTTCGACTTCGCGACGGACTTCGACGCGCAAAATTTATCATAACTTTGCAGAGGAATATCCGATTTCGTTCATTTTTAAAGCTAATTCTCTGGGCTGTGATTTAAAGCCAGAAAACAAAATCCATAATATAAAACCTCTCAACCCCTAATTCCCCTTTTAAAATATAAACAATCTCCGTTGTTTTGTATTCGTACACTTTGTTGTGTGATTTAAAGTTACACATGTATATCACTCTAAAATGTTGGGATATGAATGACACATACATAAACACGATATCAACCATCTCCGTCATAATTATATCATGTATATGGTGAAAAATATTGAGTTTACGACTTGTATCTAAATAGATAATACATTTCATTTTGATAGCAATCATGTTGAGGTTCACCCATGACCATTGAACTACTTTCGTGCTAAGACCAACATCTTAATATAAGATATTAGTTTTGGCGAATTTGATAAATTATCAACATTACTTATATCTATTTGTATCGCGTACAAGAGGCTTCTGAATCATTTAACCAGGTACGGGTATGTATCGCTAATTGGCATGGCAACTAACTCGAGACGTTAATTAACGATATGTTTTGGAATATTTCTATTTCTTTTGAATAAAATCATGAACCGAGTCCTATTTTGTTCATCAATATTGCTTAAAATACACGCTTGTATGACTCTTGCTAGGCTACGCACTTATGAGTGTCGTTTTCGTCGTAGTCGAATGGTTTCTCTTCGTTTCGTCTTGGATGTTTTGTACGGATATTTCATGAAACATACACTCTTGTGCTATACACAAATGCTACCAAACCTACATTTCAAATAAACACTAGTTGGTGTATATGATAAGTAAGGCGCGACATCAAGGGGTCGAGACCTAAAAATTGATACAAAATACTTTTGAGCTTTTATCGAGGTGTATCAAGGTGTCGACTGGTGTTGTGTTGTTTTATGGTGAATTAATAATTAATAAATAATAATTCCTGAAATATCAATTAAAAGACTTGGAACCGCTATAACCAAACCAGTCATCTGTAACGACAGCAGTCAATGCAAAAAATAATCCATGCATGTTCCCCCATGTACATGTATAAATGGAACCGGGCACTTAAAATTGTTGATCAACAATGGGGTGACATGGTCTATAGGAATTATAAATATTTTAAAACAGGTTCGCCCTCGTAAATAGAAAAGAGAAAATATGAGAAAAACGATTTCGCCCGGGAATCATGATCGAGCGTAGGACCTCTTACTTACAGGGCAAACGCCTTATCCATATAAGCTACTTAAAGCTAATGCTATGACGTCATAGTTCATACTCAGAAATCCAAAAGTGTATTGTTTGAAAGACAAAGGTTCATACTTTGTAATGATCACACTATCCCTCAATAGAATCACTCATGCATCCCATACCATGATCACTTTCATTACTTAATGACCAACCCTCGTATACCGAAAGATGTCGACACATTTTTGTGCTCCCCTCCCCCCCCCCCCCCCCCCCCCCGCCCCCCTATATGATGCCATATAATTTTATGATCCCTCCCCTATCTGATGGCGAGGGTAGCTGGCAGGTAATTTGGCATGTTTATATTCTTTTCCGTGTGATTTTCTTCTTTCTTGTTTCTCATTAAAATGGTCATGGAAAACAGATTGACTTAAATTATGATCCACACACATTTCATAAATATTTGCACACATCCTATGGAAAAGAAGATAAAGACCCGCTGACCATTTAGAAATACATGGGTCTCACCGCACCACGTGCCATAGATCGATACCCATTGTCTTCAAAAATGCAATAATTCTTTGTTTACTTTAACTTGTGTATGAAATAGAAACATTCAACTGAAAGTGACGTATCTAGAAAATTGAAATTAAGTTAAATCAACTTGTAAGAAGATATTGTCATAATGTATCATGATTTATTTCAGTATTGTTTTTGGGCAAAGTGTTCAGATGAAAACTTGTATGGAGTATATTTTCGAGTCATCAATCTACAGGCTGTCCCAAAATGATTAGTACCCATCGATGCCAAAAGTTCAATAATTTTTGTCATCATCAAAATCGATGGGATTGGGTCCGTTGTTTTTACATCATCTTTATCATACTGTACTATTTCATTACAATTTTAGATCATGAATTTCGGATTTATCAAACTCAAGATACACTCCATTATGTAAAACATGGTGATTTCACCTTTTTGACAAAGTGCTACAAAAAAGGTGTGTGCTATTACAGCTTGTTTGAAAGAAAATTTTGTATTTCATAATCTCTTGTCTACTCAATATAATCTTGTGTCTTTCTGTTTTAACTGTTATTAGTTATGGGTGTTCAAATCATTAATAACTCTTCTCCTTAATTCAATTCAACAATATGATACAGCGGCATTTTAAATTAGAACGGAACCAAAGCTATTAGCAGACAAGAGATTGAGAGAATGTATTAGTTTCTTTCAAACAAGCTGTTTAAAAATACATTTTTGTTTGCACTTTGCCAAAAAGGTGAAATCACCATGTCTTACATAATGGAGTGTAACTTCATTAAAATAAGTCCGATATTCATGATCTAAAATTCTAATAAACGGTTACAGTATAGAAAATATGATAGAAAAACAACGGATCTAATTGATTTAGATGATGAAAAAAATTATTGAACTTTGGGCATCGATGGGTACTAATCATTTTGGGACAGCCTGTATACCATGTATTAATTCGTCGCTGTTCTGACATACCGGCACATCTCTTTACTTATTTCTGTTGTGATGTGTCGGTATGTCAGAACAGCGACGAATTATATTGCCATTAATACCTTTTAAATTGATAACATTTCATGCAGATTATAGGACATCCACATTTACATATGTTGTCTCGCGGAGCATAATTCTCTAGGGATAGGTATGAATTGTAGATATAGTTTACTGCATCCAAATCATATGTTGAATACAATGTGAATTCATATGTTGATATCTTTCTAAGTGATTCTCTAAGGGTAGGGATTATGGGTAGTTTACCAATCTTGGAATCATATGATTGAAAATTGTATCAATGGCTTGTATGGTCCTTATAATCAATTCAATAATTCAACCATATGTAGATATCTTTCTGAGCAATTCTCTAAGGGAGGGATTATGGGTAGTTTTACCAATCTTGGAACTTTACGCTTGGAAATGTATCAATGGATTTTATGACATTTAAAAGTTCAACCATAGGTGTAAGGTTAGGTTGTTACAAATCCAAAAATTGATGAGTTGATGATCAAATGTTTTGGAAGCGAAACACTTTTGTCCTTATATATGTCCTTAAATATATTATCATGGCTCATAACTATGCAAATGTGCATCGTCACCTGTACCTATGGACGATCATTTAATCATGATAACTTATCTCTGTAAATTAAGGTACAGTCTACTAAATGTAGTGACATTGATAAATTAAATTATGCTAAACAACATTTGATAAATTATGGTAGACAAATCCAAATCCTAAATTGATACGTTAAATTGTATATTGGTCTACATGTTGTAGTATAGTAAAAATAAATAATGCTGACTTGGAGCACAGAGTGCTCGGTATTAAACAAATAAACCCGTTGTAGCCGTAGCCGACGAGCAATACCGTTAATTGTCTTCCTGTGTTTGCTATCTGTAAATAATATACACGTGTATACATACAGGCCTATGTCTCTCATATCTGCCCATTGTTGAGATTTGGTTCAGTATAGCGCACTTTATCAAACCTTTGCCCGGAAATTACAGCGTAAACTGTCAATCATTCGTTGTGAATGAATATTCAGTCATGACTATTCATGACCTCACACCATGTGATCATCGCGATCCGGCGGCCTTCCTAACAGATCTGATTACAATATTCATAAAATGCAAATAACGCCACGCCCCTCGTCTGTCACTGCCAGATGAAGCCATCCACAATTTAAAATTCGTATTTTGTTCTACGTAAATTAATTTCAAATAACCAATTCTGAATGTTTCGTGTCATATAAGAACTAAATTCTGCCATCATCAAAGCAAATCAGTTCTACTCTAAATCACAATCAGCTTTTTTTTACCATTGATGTACTATTTTTGTGCCACAAATCATGTTTTGAGCCGATAAAATCAACCACGTCTTAAGTCGTCTGGTTTGCTACGACCATGATAGTGCGCCCCCTACAAAACCTTCACCCGTGAATTTGGTTTTAGTAGGCGTAATTTTGTCAGAGGAGTGACATCTCCCATAATTATAGACTCCCTGATACATAATATTACAGTTGTCTTATTTAGAGAACAAACACAAGAAGACCTGTATCATATCTGAAACAGTAATAATTTGTTTCAGTTAACATTTTAACCTACGACAATGAGTACACAAATAACTTAGATCTATTTATTCTTAGCTATATGTTAACCGAGTCTAAATATTATCTATAATAACAAATTTGATCTTAGATATTTAATACATAAAAATGTTATATTTTACGTACGCCCCTTTTATCACACGAATTAATTAATACTACTTTATTATGTTTATCTTAAAGCTGTTAGTGAATTTAAGCATGTCTGAATGGCCTAAAAACTAAGCCCTCCTTGTTATAAATATGTACATATCTTTGTTATAATACATTATAAGCATTACAATTCATGATTTTATCGAGCAAGTCAGAATTCCTATGTAAAATCGCCGCAGTAAATCACCTCATGAATATCAATTAGCTCATTATCGGCAGTGTAACGCTATGGGAATAGTTTACCTATATCAAATGTTCCTACATGTATCAGAAACATTAACTGTTTTCCAGATGCAATTTTAACCTACGATAATAAGTACATGAATAACTTAGCTCTATAATGATTATTAAACAAACTTGATCTTAAACATTTAATACATAAAAATGTTATATGTTACACACTCCCCTTTTTATCACACATATTAATGAAATATACTATATACATTGTGTTTATAGCGTATTGTTATAGTAATCTAATAACACAATAATGGTTGAATACACACGTGTGCAAATAAATATAACACTAACAGCCACAAGTATTAAGATGCCTTGCAAGGAGAGAAACACTGGGAATTCGTTGAACTAATGCGTTAGCTTTTTGGTAGGGTTATAAAATTAATGGACAGTTTAAAGTTTGTTTAAATGAATTTTGGATATTCTTGAGACTTTATTTTTTTAAATGAAAACATTGATAACAATATTTCAGTGACTCAAATTTTTCGCATTGATATCTTTAGTTAATTTAGAGTCAAATTAGCTTGACAAATATTTAAGATTATGATGAAATGAATAAAACTGTAATGTGCCCAGGTCATGTTCGAGTGCTATGAGAAAGTACAGAGAATTTGAATGGTTTCCAATTAAATATGTTGACACCACAACCAAGGTGTTCTTATACTTTTGGTTGCTAGTGTATACGGTTGGTTATGGGAACTACCAGGGAAACAAACGGCCACTGGAAGCGTGGAAAACAAGCTTCACTGAAGCGTTAGATGACGGCTACGCCATGTAAGTCGTACTTTGAGTTCGTAAAACAGTCTGCCACGGCGTTTAGAATAATTTGAATATTAGGCCAAACAAACAAGATAGTCTGTCTCAGAAACATTTTGCAAATAAGCTAAGTGCTGTGCGATTGATTTTTTTTGATTTTTTTTTTTAGAAAATAGGCTATGAGGTATGCGATTTTTGTTGTTGTTGCTGATCCAAGCTTCAGAGACCTTTTTTTAAACTTTTTTTCTAAAAAAAAAAAAAAAAAATCATTTCACATACCAATACGGGCGGGCTTCTGAGACAGACTATCTTCTTTGTTTGGCCTTATGGGCCTTTTATATTTGACCAACCATTGCCTCTTTACGTATACTTTACAATTTCCTTATGGTAATTTACTATGTCATTACAATATAGTACATAATTACAGTTCTAATAATACAACAAATTTAAGTTATATAACACATGAAAAATTAAATCTCACATAGCGCTTTTCCAATTATGCTCAAAGCGCGTACATTTATTCCGCTGTCACTATGTGATATATAGCAATCAGTTCGCTTCACTTAAAGGGCTCTCACACCTAATGCGACCATGCCTTGCGCTTGCATTGCGCCATTGCGCTGAAAAAAGAATCAAAGAGTATCATAGCACCAAGCCAAACGCATTAAGGTATCTAAGAACCGATTGGTGACGCAGTGGACACTAGGACAGGCGGGGTCTCCATGGTCGCCTTGCGTCGCCCTTGAGCGCCAGCTAGAACGCCGCGCTTATTTTCATTCTGCTGCGATCAAGCCAGCGATTGTTTTGCACTGCAACAAAGTATCAAAATATGAATAACCTGCACGAAGAGCTCAAAAACTGTTCCACAATTGTCAAATCGTTAAAACATTGTAGCTCTTGGTATGTTCCTATTCCGCTTATCGCATTTTCATCAAGCCGGCGATTGTTTTGCACTGCAACAAAGTATCAAAATATGAATAACCTGCACGAAGAGCTCAAAAACTGTCCACAATTGTCAAATCGTTAAAACAATGTAGCTCTTGGTATGTTCCTATTCCGCTTATCGCATTTTCATTGCGATCTTAGCATGCTTAGTACGACACAGTACTACCCAGTACGTTCAAGTCGAACTAGGATAGATATCAGTTTATCGGGTGATTGGTATTGTACTCCATCCAGCATGATTTGAAAAGACCTAATGACCCTCTGTGCAATCGCCCCGTTCGCACCTGACACTGTCCGTCATTTGTGAGGAGAGCTTCGAACTGATACCACGTTATGACTGCACGTTATGACTGGTCATGCAGTAAGACATTGTGCAATGATGCAATCTTATTCCAGCTAGAAGGCTTTCCTCGCAAATGGCAGATCCGAGCAAAGAGCGAATAAACAGAGCCTCCTGCGTGTTCAGTCTTGTTTTTGGAGCTTGACTAGTCATCAACATAGAAACCATGGAAAAGCAAAAGGCAAGGCTTCAGCACCCAAGAGCAGAGGGAATGGAAGAGGAAGACAGTCTGCTCCAAATTCACCCCATCAAACTATACGCAGAAAATGATATTGAGTACTTGCTGCGACCTCAAGAAGCTTGTATGCATCCTTGCTAGGTCAACGGGACGCTCACGTCAATCGCTTTGCGCAGCCACGGCAGTCTTTCAGCGCTCTGGTCAGAACGCCGAACCTCCGCGCCTTTTTGTGTGCATGCACAAAACATTCGCGGTGCACTAGCGTTCAAGAGTGACAGACCCTCGCCCGTCCTAGCCAGTGCCCACACTGCTTTACAAATGGGTTGTTTGAGACTTTGATGCGTTTGCCTTGAGGTTTTGATAATTTGTCGGCGTAATGCAAGCGCCGGTCTGATCGCAACAGAATGTGAAAGGGTTTAAATGACCATGATTTAAAAAAAATTCCTGTGTGTTATTTATACACAAAACAAGCGCCGTGCACTGGGGTTCAAGTTCGACCATGGGGACGTCTGTCCTAGCCAGTGCCCACACTGCGTTACCAATGGGTTCCTGGAGACCTGTGTGGCAGTGCCATTAGGTGGCTGCATATTATATATATATATACTGATAATTGCGCACATTCCTATCTGACACTAAGACTGTGATGTTTATCCCAGAATATTTCTCCATTTTAACAGCTGGGTAGAGAGAGGCCAGTGCGGTAAAGTGTATTGCCTAAAAAACAATGCGTTTACCGCATTGAGACTCGAACTCACAACCTTCTAATTGTGAATTCGGTGCGCAGACCACACGTGCCCACACGTTTCCATTTTGTAACCATTGTTTTCTGTATTAACCCGTTTGTATTGGTATTATTCTGCAGGGGTCTCAAATATCAAAAGCCTGATGGCGAGGGTAGCGGGCCGGAAATCTTGCATGTTTGATTCTTTTTCGTGTGATTTTTGTCTCTCTTATTTATTATTAAAATGGTCATGGCAAAAAGATTGACTTATATAATGACCCTTGTTATGCACAAAAAACCATGAACACCAAATATTTGCACACACCCTCTTGAAAAGAAGGTGGCAAACAACCGCTGACCATTTTGAAATCCCTTGGGGATCACCGTACCACGTGCTAAAGATCGATATCTTTTTTCTTCTTCAAAAATACAATCATTCTTTGTTTAATTTAACTTGTGCACGAAATAGACAAATTCAACTGAAAGAGACATATCTAAAAATTTGAAATTAAGTTAAATATACTTGTAAAAAGATATCATCATACAGTAGGCCTATCAGGATTCATTTAAGTATTGTATTGTCAATGACGTAGACAAGACTGGTCAAAATCAAGGTGGTTTGACATAATAAAATCCCTGGTTGATCAACATACTGCTATCATCTACCAGTTGGCTGCAGACTGACGGAAATGGTGTGACGCGTGCCACCACTAAAGTCACGAACAGTCGGTCATGACGGTAACCATTGCCTTGTTGATAACCATTACCTTTAGTCCTGTTGTGATATCTAGCATTGTCGAAGTCTTTTAAAAGCGCTGAGCATGCTCCACAACGCTCAGTCTCTTTCACGTTCCCCGTCATCATTACGCCATAACTTCCCATAAGTATACATAAGGTCGGAGCTAATGACACACGCGTAGCGGTACCCAACCGCTCAGCGGTCGAGTGTTTTGAAGTATGCCCATCAATTGAAACGAATAAGATGTGGAACACGCCGTTGCGTTGGATCAGTGCACTCCACTAAGCTGTATAATAAGATAGTCACGTTTTAGTCCCAAATTGAAGTTAGTTAACTAAATTAGATAATCTCACATGTACTAGTATGCTGTAATTAAACACTAAAAGGTGAAATGGATTAT
Organism: Ophiura sarsii; assembly: GCA_035610835.1. Classification (NCBI taxonomy): domain Eukaryota; kingdom Metazoa; phylum Echinodermata; class Ophiuroidea; order Amphilepidida; family Ophiuridae; genus Ophiura; species Ophiura sarsii. The sequence continues at coordinate 13,067,528 of CM069442.1, read as the reverse complement.
GCTAATGGTTTCAACCTTAACAGTCAAATCTTCATTATACGCGTCGCAGACGGAATTCCAATGCCATCGTTATCCTAGTATTAGTAATACAGACTTGTTCAATTCGTCCTTTACACGGTCCGCCATTTGCGAGGAGAGCCTCGAACTTGTACCGCATCTCTGCACAATATGACTGGTCGTGCAGTAAGATGTTGTGAAATGCTGCAAGCCTGCAACACTTACATTCAATCTGATTCATGTTCGAGACCCTCCTAGCAAATGGCGGGTCCGTGCAAAGATCGAATATATTCAAGTCCAGAGAATTAAGCTACGATCAACAGAATAAGATATATGTCATGCTCGCACTTCAGACAAAAAGAATATGGTTTTCTATAAGCACATATTAAAGAACATAACGCAACTGAAACACATGGATGTGCGGTTTGTTGTATTGTGAGTTAGTGCTTGACTTGTAATACAGGGTGATTAAAAAAGTGTACTCAAAGTAAAATCAATATTAAAAAATGTCTTTATCAGAATATGAAGGCAACTAATGTATGCGGCAATAGATGCAGTTATTCACTATCATCAGCAAAAAGAATCATGACATTTTATGGTACCGTTTACCAGATATGACTATTTTGGTAAATTTGCTGCATTTTGAAACCGAACACAATATTAACTATTTTACTTAATAATGCTTGATATTAATGAACAAGTGGATTCATGTATGGTACACATTAGCTAACTAATAAAGACAAATCAAACATTCTCAGCTGTTGTTTAATTCATTAAATGCGAAATAATGACAAAACAATGTCATTATTACACGAATTCAGCACACTGTTTTTCAATAGTGGAATTCAATAGATCTTATTAGAGAAAATATCGCAAATCTTGTTCGGTTTATAAAATGATCACTTTTACGCGAATGAGCATAAAATATGTTTACCACAACCGATTTCAACCGTCTAAAATTAATTAGAAAGCTAATGACATACCAGTGTGCAACAATACAAAATGTCTCGAAATTTCTGCACAGATTTTGAGAAACAAGTCCCCAAGTTAAGTACACTTTTTTTGACTCACCCTGTAGAATTATACGCAATGTAAATCACTGTTATATTAAACACTTACGTAATTCGCAGGCATCTCCCGTATATCCACTGACACACCGACAACTATACGTATCAAGGTGATCCTCACAAGTCCCGCCATTCTGGCAAGGTGTTGAATCGCATTCATTTACAACTGAAATCAAATTGATTTGAAGGATTGTATTTCGATTTGACCAAAGTTTTGACAAAACAAGTAGGAAGTAAAATTCGTTTATTTAGGATACCACTCGTTAATCATCTACTTACGATCCCATTCTGGTTTGCACCCCAATACTTCAATACGCATTGAAGTTTGCCATTCCCAAGTTGTTACCATAATTTGAATGTAACGGGCAAACATTGTCTCCGGAAATATGATCGTTTTCACGCCATTCCCGTTAGAATTTGCTGCAAATGTCTGCCAAAAATACAAAGGTCATCATTAATTGGAAAGTACTGGTTTGAGATCAAGTATTTGGTCCTTTGGTCACTTCTGTTGTTTTGACTTGTTTACTAAAAGCGTGTAAAAAATGTTTGTATCCTTGGAATCAACCAGCAAGAAAGCAAGCTTAAAAAGAAACTCCAATAATAAACTCTTTTCTCTTATTCTATAGGCGAATATACTCGCCTTCAAAAAGTGAATGACAAAGTAAGTTTATTAATACGTTCACCGTGTCGTCTCAGAGGTGTTTGGGTTTTTTGCGTCACGCTCAAGAATAAACATCAATACGAGCTTCAGTTATTGTATATTTTGTAGAAACAGAGTCACGAAAAAAGGAAGCAATACCTTTGTGATGTTGGTGGTGTCATTTACAGTGATATATATCAGTGAATCCAATTGATCACCTGCTTTGATTTGACATGTTTTCACCCATTGCGCTGTTGTAGGATTTCCCTGACATTGTATCCCCGTCATGAAGACTTGTGTCAAGAAATCAACTTGAATCCATGGGTTATTATCCGCTGCACTTGATGACCACCAGTTATCTCCGTTCAGTCTACCAGCGGAAGCCACATTACCATAATATACACTTGAAGACGTCATTTGTGCGTCATTGATATAACCACTTTCGATACCAACAGGCTGAGCTGCGGTAACTGGAACAGAATTAAAGCAATTTTATTAAGCGATAGAAAAATTGATGGCTTGTTTCTAACGCCAATATTCAGAGTTTTTTAATCAAATTAAAACAATAAATATATGGGCCTTTGTGAAAGACGATATAAATTATGATATGTTTGGATAGCTGCCATCAATTCTTGTAATAACATTAATACTTCTATCTTCAAAGACATTTTTTAGTAAATGTCTTTTTCTTTTTTCTTTTAATACATGTGCCTACTGTCATAAATAAAAGTTCTATCATATGTATATTCCCATATTCCATAGAGTCCCAATACTTCGTCCCCGTAAGCACTGTTAAGTAGGGATTCTGTGACAATTTTCTTAACTTGTTATGTAGTCATGCTAGTTTTATCCAATCGCCCCTTATATCATATTTGGGGTAAGCCAATCACGCTACGGCTTATATATCATGCTCTGGTATTTAGAGATGATATTCTGAGCAGACATTTCTTGACCGTTGGTGATAGTCAAGACATAACAGATTTGGTCAGATCCAATAGTGTTATACTGTTTATGTGCTTCTGGGATCGTAATGCAGACTGATTTGAAAGTGCTAACATGTAATAGATAGGACATAGAACTGAATTTATGGTAATTTTAATGGATTCTGGGTTTGCCACTGCCAAATATAATATGGTATTTACTTCTGCGCAGAGAATGTAAATAACAGTTACATGGATTATTCACGTGTAAGTTAAATATTGTTATGTAGTATTTTGTACAATCAAGGGAACAATGATTTGGTTAATCAATGCAATATCAATTTTGATAACAAACCACATTTTATATGTGTTTCCAATTACGGTATGCTGTTTGTTTATATTGTGTAATGCATTTTTAAATGATACACAACCAGAGTAGTTCATCAATATTATTCAAACCAGTGTGTTTTATAATATTGTGTAATGAATTTAATGATACACAATTCAAACAGTGATGATCACTAGAATCATTTTACAACGTCTTTTGTGTTACACAACAGATGATTACTAATTGTGAAATCAAGCTAAACCAGGAGGGGCCATTGGACTGGACAACATTCCACTTGAGCTTTGGAAGTCAAAGCATTTCCGATCTCACCTACTGGAAATCTGCAACAGAGCATTGATTCACCACGAAATCCCTAGCCAGTGGTTAGTGAGTGCCATAATTCCTATCCCCAAAAAGGGAGATCTCTCTCAACCAACCAACTACCCAGGAATTAGCCTCTCCTGTCTACAACCGTATGTTACTGAACCGAATACGCCCATTTAGGGACCCTCTTCTTCGATGGAATCAAAAAGGCTTTAGAGAGAAACGATCCACAATCTCCCAGATTCTAGCATTGAGAAGAATAATTGAAGGAATGAAAGAAAGAAACCTTCCACTGGCTGCCGTGTTCATAGACTTCTCTAAGGCTTTTGACTCAGTACACCGTGATCGCATGTTTGACATCCTCAGTGCCTATGGTATCGTCAAGGCAATAAAGTTAATGTATGACAACTCTTCGGCTATTGTCACATCACCCGATGGGGAGACGGAACCTTTTAAGATTTTAGCTGGCGTTCTTCAAGGTGACACTTTGGCCCCCTTCATCTTCATCATAATTCTTGACTACGTAATGCGCTGTGCCCTGACAGATATCCATGATACAGGTATACTGCTGGAGCTAGGAGGAGTAGACGCTATCCTGAAATTCGTCTTCACGATCTCGATTTCGCAGATGATATAGCTCTCCTAGCAACATCAAACAGTAAAGCGAAATTACTGTTACAGAGTGTTGAGGCAGCATCAAATGCAGTTGGCCTGCATTTAAATGAAGGAAAAACAAAAAGCCTCCTTATAAATATTGCCACCTGTAAAGACCATCAAAGGAGTAGAGCTGGAAAATGTCTCCAATTTCAAATACTTGGGAGCCTACGTTCTAGACACATTCCAGGAATTCAAATGCAGGAAAGCACAAGCATGGGTTGCCTGCAATAAACTGCAGAAGATCTGGAAATCTGATCTCGAAAGAACGACAAAAATCAGATTCTTCAAAGCCTGCGTAGAAAGCATTTTGTTGTACGGCTCCGAAACATGGACTATCAGCAGGAAAATTGAAGACAGAATCAACGGATGTTATACTCAACTGTTACGTAGAATATTTGACATCAGTTGGAGGGATCACATCCCAAACAGCGTGGTATATGGCGATATCCCCCCTATAACATCAATAATCAGGAAGCGCCGTTTATGTTTCGCTGGCCACTGCATGCGAACAACCAACCAGCCTATCTCCCGTCTAATTTTCTGGACCCCTCCTGGTGGGAAAGCTAACAGAGGCAGAAGACACCTTCAGTATCCTGATACCGTCAAGAATGATATGGGTTTAGATCCTCCAGAGATCCGCCAACTCATGAATGACAGGAAAGTCTGGGCCCAGTACGTTGCGATTGCTTCCTCCGTTTCGTCCACGGACGACCAATGATGATGATGACTATTTGTGTTCATACAAGGTAATTGAATAATGTCTTAAAATTATGTATTGGTTATGTGGAACAAAACTATTCCAAACTCACTGTATGATTTAATATTCTATAAAGCCGTTTTTATATTATAATGGTTTATCAACTACAATTGCCGGCTCAATAGACCAAACTGGGAAGTCGTTATAGCTCATTATTCTACTGGTGATAGCTACTGGTAAGGTATAATTGGCAACAACTTCAACTAAGAAGTCAAGTACACAGATGATAACGATAGTTTATCAGCGTATCAACGCCAGACAATACGGTGTCCGTGACTTGATTGATTAGCGTACAACTGAATCAAGTATACTCTTACGCATGCGCGAAATAACATGCAATTAAAAAGGTAACGATACTAACAAAGAGCTCTGGGTAAACAATTCTGTTATTTTATTGTATCATCCGTGTTATTTTTCTGGATCTGTTTGTAACAATAATCATCATACTATAATATCATAATGCATGTACAATTATATGCTTGATATTCAACTAATTGTGTATTGTAGTATAATATATTATTTTTGTCGTATCTGATATATGGATTGTAATACATACCCTTACCATAATTTACAGCCTGCAAATAGCCGTTTACTGACAGCCTGCGAATAGCTGTTTGATATCCTACATTGAACAGCTAATACGCAGGCTGTCATTTAGCCTGCGAATAGCCTGCAAAACAGCCGAAATATTTAAACAACTTGTTCTTGTTCTACTTATTGAATATGGATTCAAAAACAGCCTTTTTAACATGCCACGCATTGTTATTCCATTCGCATGTGGCACTTACTATCTTGACACCGATCCCCTACGAAGCATGTGCGACAAGTGCAACCATTTGGTGTAGTGCAATTCCCGTCATTCTCACATCCTGGTTTACAAATCGCTGTGAATAAAAATGGAAAGAATACGGCGCGCCGTCGTCATTACTATTTAGGGGCCATATCCAAACTCTCAAGTGATTTTATAGCGCGTTTTTATACCGATTTTACCCCGGTATTAAAACGGTATTTTGTTCTATTGTTAAAAGCATCGGGAAAAGATCGGTGATTAACTAGAGCCTCTCTACTTATCTGGCGTTAACAATAGAACTATTGTATATAGTACTCTCGATGGCTCAATTTTGAGCCATCGAGAGTACTACAATAGTTCTATTGTTAACGCCAGATAAGTAGAGAGGCTCTAGTTAATCACCGATCTTTTTCCGATGCTTTTAACAATAGAAAAAAATACCGCTTTAATACCGGGGTAAAATCGGTATAAAAACGCTATAAAATCACTTGAGAGTTTGGATATGGCCCCTTAATGGATTTAGTCCCCAATTCCCATTTAAATTTAGTGGACTCGAAATTAATGAATGATTGAGGGAATATGCTATGACATTGAAAGAAGAAATGGTTTATCCAAAACTTTATTACGCGTCGCAGAAGTCGTAAGCCACGCAGTTGGTCTGATGCGGATACAACACTTCGGTGGAAAATCGTGATCATAATATAAGCCTGTACAATAGATTGAATTCCTGAAAAATGAGCTACAACGATCAACAGAATAAGATTTGATCTGTTGTTGATGTCATGCTCGCATTTCCGATAAAAATAACGGGGTTTATTATCAGAACATAACGCAACTCAAACACATGGAAGTGCGGTTTGTTGTATTGTGAGTTAGTGCTTGACTTGTAATAGAAACATACGCAATCTAAATCACTATTAAACTTACGTATTTCGCAGGCATCCCCTGTATATCCAATGACACACCGACAACTATACGTATCAAGGTGATCCTCACAAGTCCCACCATTCTGACAAGGTGTTGAATCGCATTCATTCACAACTGAAATCAAATTGATTTTAAAGGATCCTATTTAGATTTTAAAAAGTTTTTAAAAAACCGAGATGTGCACAATAGCCCAACAGGCATTAACAAGGTGATTAGAAAGCAAACTGGTAACTCTACATACAAAAAGCTCTGCTGGGCGAATCAATTGGTTCACTGCAACTCAGAAAATATGCATAATACAAGAAACACGAATGAGCAGGGTGAAAAAAGCCAAAGAAAGTGGCATACGCGTGCCATAACAAGAAGGAAGTAACATTAATTCATTCAGAATACCACGCGTTAATCATCTAAATTACTTACGATCCCATTCTGGTTTGCACCCCAAGACTTCAACACGCATTGAAGGGTGCCATTTCCACGTTGTTACCATAATTCGAATGTAACGGGCAAATATTGTCTCCAGAAACATGATAGTTTTCACGTCATTCTTGTTAGAATTTACTGCAAATGTCTGCCAAAAATACAAAGGTCATCATTAATTGGAAATACTGGTTTGAGATCAACTATTTGGTCCTTTGGTAGTGATTATTTCTATTGTATTGACTTGTTTGATAAAAGCGTGTATTTAAAAAAAAAATGAATCAACCAGCAAGAAAGCGAGCTTAAAGAAACTCAAATAATAACCACTTTTCTCTTGTTCTATGGGCGAGTATACTTGCGTTCAAAAAGTGAATGACAAAGTAAGTTTAAAGATAAGTAAAGTAGCATGTTGGTGTCTATAGCTTGTCTAGTATAGCTTGACACAGGGTGATGTGAAGCGCCTAGTGCAGTAGTAGTAGTAGTAGTAGAAGTAGCGTAGTTTTTACTTAGAGCTAGCATGCTTTGTTTCTGCTTTCAACTGCTGCCGCTGACTAGCCGTCAGGCGAAAAGGAAAGCAAATATGTAAGTCTTTCCCTGTCAGTACATAGCCTCTCCATCATCATCAAGACTCCTACAGTGCCGCCACGGTGGTTGCTGAAAGGCGATCACATGGCAACATGCGGATACTGGGTACCTCACGGCCCCAGGCTAAACTGTAGGGGATCTCGGAGCAGTTATGGGCCCTAGAGATGTGGTGTACAGGCCCACCCGCGTATGTGGACATGCCCTGACACTTCATCAACCATGCCCCAGCTATGGGTTAAATAGTTCTTGACTGGTCAGCAAGGTCAAGATAGCCCTTGTGGCAGAAGGTCCGGAAGAGGATTAATGGCACAAAGTCATCTCCAGCAGGTGGAAGATCTAATAATATAGACAACAGCTGGTGGTACCGCCAAGTTAGCTGGCATTGCTGACTGACAACACGCCTTGCCAGCGCGTCAGTTACAGGCAAAAACCCTTAAAGCATCATGAAAGTACAAGAAAGAAAAGGCTGTATTGCCCGAGGCCAAAACGGGCGCAACCGACTAGGAAAAAGAGGTTGCAAATTGTCCAGTCCGACCTCCATAGGAAACAACAATCCTTTGAATGACGTTCTGCAGTCAAAGCCGAAAGGAAGCTGCAAGACTGATAAGGAGGCAAAGGGTGGACAAACATATATAAACATCTGCACATACAATACAAGGACTATAAGAACTGCTGAATCTCTAGAATCGCTCTTGGACGAACTAAATGACTTCAAGTGGGACATAATAGGTCTTGCAGAAACCAAGAGAGAAGGAGAGAGTACTATAGAACTACCAGGAGGGATCTGGCTTTACAATCATGGGAAAACAGAAGATAACAAAAAAGCCAAAGGTATTGGATTCTTAATACATCAGAAGTTCAAAAACTACATTGAAGAGATAAAGTCCTATTCTAACAGGGTAATCGCACTGAAAGTAAGACTTACAGGGGGACAATTTCTCTGCATAGTACAAATATACGCACCTACAGGAGACTATGATGATGAAGCTGTAGAAGAGGTATATGAAGACGTGAGTAAGGCATTTTCAGAAAGCAAAGCAAAATATCGAATAGTGATGGGCGACTTTAATGCCAAAATAGGAAAACGTCAAGCAGGAGAGGAATCCCTCGTAGGGAAACATGGAATTGGTGTAAGAAATAAAAGGGGCGAAATGCTACTAGAATTTGCTTCACAACAGAAACTAGTTGTTGCCAATACTTTCTTCAAAAAGAAAGAAAGCAGGTACTGGACATGGGAAAGTCCAAATGGAAAAACCAGAAACCAAATCGACTTTATATTGAGTAGCCAACGTGGTATACTAAGGAACTGTGAGGTGATCACGAAAGTAGATATTGGGAGTGACCATAGAATGGTTAGAGCCAAGATAGTACTAAATAAGAAACTGGCAAGGCTGAATTTCATCAACAATAAGAGAAAGAGCAAGCTAGATGCTGTGAAACTGGCAGGAAGAAAACAAGCATTTCAAATAGAGCTGAAAAACAGATTTGCAGCACTAAGCATTGAAGACTCTGATGTGGATACCAAATATTCACTCATCTCCGACACAGTAAAGGAGGTTGCTGAGAAAATAGCACCAAAAGAAAAACAAGCCAAACAGAAATCAGAAGAAGACAAGGAAATTGATGAGCTTGATACCAAAAGGAAGAAACTCAAGATAACCGCCAACAAGACAACACAACAAAACAAAGACTACTAGGACACAGTAAAATTGGTAAGGAAAAAGAGAAGGCAGAGGAGCAGGAGAAAGGAACGAGAACAAATTGAATCCATCTTAGAAAGCGGTAGAGGACCAAAACAGATACAAAAACTAAATAGCAAGAAAACCAGAATAAGACAGATGAAAAAGAAAGATGGAACATCAACAACAAATAGGGGAGAAGTGCTCAACGTCTGCGCAGAGTTCTACCAGGAACTGTACAGCTCCAGGTCTAAAGTTAAAGAAAACTTCTTGTCACCCGACCAAATGGACATACCTACCATCACAGTTGAAGAAATTGAACTTGCAGTAAAGCAGATGAAGAAAAACAAAGCACCCGGCTTAGACGAGATAACCAGTGATATCATCAAGATCGGAGGTGAGCAAATATACACCCAGCTGGCAAGTCTATACAATCAGATACTTACTGAAAAGAAAATCCCCAAGGAATGGAAGGAAGCAAAGGTCATACTTCTACACAAGAAGGGAGACAAAGAGGACATCAAAAACTACAGGCCAATAAGTCTGCTCTCCCACCCATACAAAATATTTACAAGAATCCTTCAAACCAGAATGAAGAGAGTGCTTGATGAAAACCAACCAAGGGAACAAGCAGGATTCAGACAAGGTTTCTCAACCACTGACCATCTTCAGGCTTTAAGCCAGCTAATTGAAAAGGCCAATGAGTACCAAATAAAGCTCTGCGTCGGATTCATCGACTATGAAAAGGCGTTCGACTCAGTTGAGCATAGTGACCTCTTCCTAGCATTAAGGAAAATAGGAATAAATGAAGGATATGTTCAAATCCTAGAGGATATATACACTGACGCTACAGCGAGGATCCATATCGACGAAGACATCTCAAAACCTTTCAAAATCAGCAGAGGTGTGCGACAAGGCGACACAATCTCTCCAAAGATTTTCACTGCTGCAATGGAAGAGGTGTTCAAGAAGGTAGACATGAAAGAAAGAGGGATACTCATCGATGGAGAGCGACTAACAGACCTCAGGTTTGCAGATGATGTGGCTTTGCTAGCTAACTCAGTGAAGGAATTGGAGGCCCAACTAAACTGTCTGAATACGGAAAGCAGAAAAGTTGGTCTGAAAATGCACAAAGGAAAAACAAAATTCATGACAAATTTCCAAACAAAGGAGTCCATCGAAATTGACAAGGAACCGATAGAAAAGGTAGAAAGTTACAAATATCTTGGCAAGGAAATAAAAATGGAGAACAATACGAGAGAGGAAGTCTTGATAAAAATCAAGGCAGGCTGGAGCTGCTTCGGCAGAAACAAAACCATTCTCTGTGATAAAACCATACCAATAACATTAAGGACAAGGGTTTTCAATCAATGTGTACTACCTACCATGACATACGGTGCCGAAACTTGGTCAACAACCAAAGAAACTGAACAGAAACTTCTAGTAGCGCAGCGAGCCATGGAAAGGAGGATGTTAAACATAACAATACGAGACAAACAAAAGAACACAACCATTCGTAATAAAACTTAAGTAAAAGACATCATTGAAAAAATCAAGGAAATGAAATGGAGATGGGCAGGATATATCGCGAGACAGAAAGATAATCGGTGGACAATAAGAACAACCGAGTGGCAACCCCGTACAGGCAAAAGGAGAAGAGGCAGGCAGAAACAAAGATGGAGAGACGAATTAACCGAATACAGAGGAACGACATGGACAAGAGAAGCACAAGACAGACACAGATGGAAGATGCTGAAAGAGGGCTTCAGCCTACAGAGGCTGAAAAAGCCTAGGTCAAAAGGTCAGGTCAAAGTAACATTATATGATTCAGACTTTCACGCATCTTAAATGTGTCTGAATCTAAACAAGATTGAAATCGTCGTGTTCAACGTCGTCTCAGAGGTGGATTTGTTTGCGTCTTGTTCAAGAATGAACATCAACACGAGCCACAGTTATTGTATATTTTGTAGAAACATTGTCACGCAAGAGGAAGTAATACCTTAGTGATGTTGGTGGTGCCATTTACTGTGATATATGTCAGTGAATCCAATTGGTCACCTATTCTAATTTGACATGTTTTCACCCATTGCCCTTTTGTAGGATTTCCCTGACATTGTATCCCCGCCATGAAGACTTGTGTCAAGAAATCAACTTGAATCCATGGGGTTTTATCCCCCACACGCGATGACCACCAGCTATCTACGTTCAGTCTACCACCTGAAGCCACAAGATTGCCATATTTACTTGAAGACGTCATTTGTGCGTCATTGATATAACCACTTTCGATACCAACAGGCTGAGATGCGTTAACTGGAACAGAACGAAAGCAATTCATTTAGCAATAGAAATATTTGACGATTTGTTTCTATCGCCAATATTTAGAGTTTTTTAATCAAATTAGATTAATAAAGATATGGAATTTTGTGAAAGACGATATTAATTGGGATATGTTTGCATTCATGCCATCATTTCTTGTAATGCCTTTTTTTCTTTTAATACATATGCTTACTTTCTTGACACTGATCCCCTACGAAGCATGTGCGACAAGTGCAAACATTTGCTGCAGTGCAATTCCCGTCATTCTCACATCCTGGTTTACAAATCGCTGTGAATAAAAATTGAAAGAATACGATGCGCCATCGTCATTTATCAATAGATTTGGTCCCCAATTCCAATTTAAAGTTAGTGGACTCGAAGAAATTAATGAATGTTTGAGGGAATATGCTATAACATTGAAAGAAGAAATGGTGTATGCGGATATGTTCAACCTAATTAGAAAGAACTCACATTGGAACCAGGGAGTTATAATTCATACACTGCAAAAACACCGGTGTTAAAAAATAACACCAATGGTGTTGTGAGAGGTCCACACCAACACCGGTGTACCGGTGTTAAATTCTTATCAACACCATGTAGTGTCATTTTAACACTGCAAGTGTGACGAATAACACTGTAAGTGTTAATGTAACACCAAGATAGTGTTGAAATAACACTAATTGGTGTGGACCTCTCAGAACACCGAACAGTGTTATTTTTAACACCGGTGTTTTTGCAGTGTACCAAAATGTTCTTTGAAGTTGGTAAAATCAAAACCTAAGACGACATCCATGCCAACTTGGGTGGTTGTTTGACCTTGACCTTGATGTTCTTGAATTGGTTCAAAACAATGTATGCTCCCCCAGCTATAAAGCTCTGTAAACAGTCACAATAATAGTGATGCTGGTCATAAAGGCTGTTTTCGTGATTTCATGAGTAGAGCAACAAGCAAACATGACCATTATTAATGCTCATCTTGAATTCTGGAGTTAAAGCTATACACACAAACAAACAAATCTTAAACACTACTGCGTTTCACCAAGAATTCAACAGGGACCTGAAAATGGCATAAGAAAACACAGTTCAAGTCGCTCTATGGTTCAAGCAACTGAGTGATAACATAAGGACCAATCCAAAACCTCTGTTTTTGCGACGGACGGAATTTGAGAGACATTTTTAGTTGTCCTAAAGTTCTTGTTGGTAGATTTGACACTTTTAGTTGGTTTTTGGAATGATCTACCTATGTGCTTTTATGACAGGCAAAAACAGAATGCTACTGTTGAGTGTTTCGCTATGGCGATGCAATTTGTACGTGCGATGGACGGAATCGACAATTCCATCCGTCTTGTTTTAAAATTGTGTTGCCATAGCAATTTGCTTAATTGTGGCTTTATTTTTTTCCATTGATATTGAAGAATATTGGTATCTTTGTCATGCAGTATACTCAAAGTGTACAGGACCACAGGTAGGATAATGGAAAATCCTCGCACAATTTCCGTCCGTCGCGCCAATATAATGTGTTGCTATTGCAACATGCGTGATCGCTGGTATGCTTCTTCTTTTTTTTTTGCTGAGTACACTGGTTGTTATTCATGTGATATACTTTTGGTGTTTAGGTTTCTGACTGAAAAGAATGTACAATCGAAAACATAAATATCGTCCCTCGCAATGATAAATATTTTTTGGATTTGGCCCATGATTTAACTCGGTAACTCCCTAATTTCAATTAATAGAATATTTACTTAATGTTTAACTTACGCATTTCACAATGGTCCCCAGTATAATCCTCGGTACACTGACAGACGTAAGAATCGTCACCTTGCACACATGTCCCGCCATTCTGACAAGGACTAGACTCGCATTCGAAGATCTCTGAAATGAATATAGGTCACAACTGTTATGTGCATTCCTTAGAAGACTACTACAGCGTGTCCCAAAAAGGCCAGTGAAAAGAACCGGTAATATAACCCGTATCTGTTTCATCATATCTAGTCTCTTCATACACCCTGTTTCACTTCTCTGTCACTATATTGAACAAAACCCTCTGTCCTGAAGAGGACACCCTTTATCTCACCGCGCCGTGCCTGAAACCGCTCCCATTTAAGAACCGAAACCCAAAATATTATTACGAGCGGTCAACTGGTTTTATTGATCGCAAAGTTGATAGCGGTCTCCAGAAATGCGCCTAAATATAGTTAAGTAGACTACGTCATAATCGGTTTTATATGGGGTGCCTTTTTATTTTCAAATAATTTGTGACACCAACTATTTGATGAGTATCGAAGGAGCAAGCTGTTTGATTGTATACGGTTTGGAACCAAACAGTTGTCTTTGTGTCTTTGATCTTTAGGTATTCATGAAAGCTTGCTCTTTGGGAAGAACTATACATCCACCTCTTATTACAACGATATTCTACAGATTGTATAAATGATGTATGTTTTAATACAGACTGCTTATCCCTATAAGTTATCAGTTCTGCAAGCTGCATATAGGTCTACAATTCGGGCGCATTTTACGGAAACATTTTTACGGATAAGACAAATAATATAAGTCCCTTTACAACGGGATTCCTGTGCTACAAGATACAACAAAGCATTATGGCCCTTTTAAGTTCACAAATATCAATATAAAACATAACCTGAGGTTGCTTCTATAAAAATACCTATCTAATAAACACCTCACTAAGTTGTATAGTAGATTGGAAAAAAAATCCCCGCCCCTTTTTAAGATAAGTATTTTATTTGGTTGGAACCCCAGGAGGGTCACTTACTACAGAGCTCACGAATTTTCCCTTCACAAATCGGAGAATTCCCGTGGAATGAAGTCTGGAAAAAGAAAGACATATCGTAAATACAAAATTTTACACTTAAATAATTGCCACCCATCTGATACTTTGTGGTCAATCATAGCATTCAGCATACCACAGATAACCAATTACATTGTGAGAAGTCATTTCGCGTGATACACTGATTGAGTCGATTTATTCTTGACATGGGGGTGGTTTCGTGCAAGAAATCCTAACATATAGCCTTTTTACATGAAAGCTTTTAAATGGTAGAAATGCACACGAAGCGCCTGTAAAATTGTCAAAATATGTTTAAAATCTCATGGTTACTAGTGATTTAATAAATACATCCAATTATTAAAAAGAATATTTCTATTATACATTTTGTTTGATATTACGTCCTTTATTTGAGCCTTTTGGCGGCTTTATTGGACGCCATCTTGAATAGCCCCTCAGCATACCAAAATTAGTTTTCAGCAGCACCCTGAATGTGCTTTACGACCATTAAAAGGAAGTTCAAAATGTTGGTTTGGAGGAGTCTTAGGAGTGCACGGAAGACCCCAAGTAGATTCTCCTCTAATTCCCTATGATTATATACCATCATGTCAAATAACCCTTGATGTTAAATTTTACCCTATTTGTCATCATAAAACTGTCATATACCATGTCAAACTAGTTTGCTGATTTATTCAAGCATCGCATGATATATTAAGCTAGCGAATATAAATGGCAAATAAAACTACAAAACTGAGAAAAGTTTCCTTTTGTACTCTCTTGTGCCCTTATTTTCTTTATATTTTAGCAGCTTTTTAAACTGAATCAAGTTTTTGTTGGCAGACATACAAATATGAATTTCCATTATACTTTGGTCATTGATAGACCTTTGGTCAATAAACACTAAAATGGAACTTTTGTTTTGTTTTTTGCCTTCGTTGCCATGACAACGACACATATTAGAATTTTCATGGTTTTTAACAAAATTTTCAATTTTTCAGAAATTAAAAACTGCTAATTTACACATATCATTTTGAACAAACAATACAACCAGGATTTTATTTTCATTCAAAAATATAACCATACATGTCTCAACTTTCATTCCATGCAACAAAAAAACTTGGGCAAATTGTATTATGGGATATACCATTATTTGAAAAAGGGGTGTTTTTCATAATAAATCGTGTGAAAAAAATACACCTTCGTAAATTAATCACAACTAGCAAAGTGGTGTTTTTTTTGCATTAACCTTCTACAAATGAAAGCTTGAGGGATGTCTAAATAATAATATATAAAAATATCCATGGGTAATTTATACCTATTGGAACAGTGTTGCCAGAAAGTGTTGACTTTTTCCACAAAAAAATCGGTATTACATGGTATGAAAATACACGTTTAATTTCAGCAAACTATTTAATAAATCATCCTGTTATGTCTAAAATAGAGAACAACTATTTTTGGATCAGGGATAAATATTGCTCATGTTTCAAAGTGCATATTAAAAAAAAGTGTTGCCAGGTAGGTTGAGTTTTAACTTTATTCATGGCAGAACAGACTCGTATTAAATAAACAGAATTCTTCTTAAATCTGCTTTTGACAGCTACATCCATTTACTGTATCACTATAAGTGATGTTTATTTACATTAATGTGTGAATAACAAAAGGATTTTGGAAAGGTATTAACCTCTAGTTTCAGAATATGGCTGATAGCAAATTCAAAGCGGTAGCTTTATATGAGTTTTCAGCCATTTTCAAAATGGCCGCCAAAATACCAACATAAAGCACACTAATAAACTTATGATGAATTTTGGAAACTCTGTTGGATGTAAATAACGCAGTATTGTATGTATTAGACCACTAGACACTCATATCCAGAACTTTTGCTTTGTTAACACATCAAAATCCAAGATGGCCGCCAAAATGGCCGCCAAAAATGGTAAAATTCCATATATTGGCATATATAAACCAACACGTATGACCAGAGTATAGTTCTAACAATGGGATGTATATGTTAGACCATTAGAAACTCATAACTCATATTTTTGCATTGTTAACATACTTTAAAACCAAAATGGCCTCCAAATTGATGGCCAAAAATGATCAAAAATTGTCAAAATTCCATAAAATAGCATAATATCAACCATAATGCATGATGAAAATATAATTTTAATGATGGGATGTATGTATGTATTGGACTACTAGTAACGCATATACAGTATTCTTGCTGTGTTAACTTAGTACAAAATCCAAAATGGCTGCCAAAATGGCCCACTAAAGTGGTTCCCGAAGTGGATGCAAAAATTGTCAAATTCCATAAAATGGGATAATATCAACCTAAATGTATGATGAAAATATAGTTTTAATGATGGGATGTATGTATTAGACCGCCACTAACTCATATCTAGTATTTTTGCTTTGTTAACATACTTAAAAATCCAAAATGGCCCCCAAAATGGGTCCCAAAATGACTGAACAAATTGTTGGAATTCCATAAAATGGGCTAATATCACCCAAAATGTATGATGAAAGTATAGTTTTAACATTGGGTTGTATGTATTAGACCACTAATAACTCATATCCACTATTATTTGTATTGTAATAACATACTTTAAATCCAAGATGGCCACCAAAATGGCCGCTGTAAATGTAAAAATAGTCTATATACATGAGTGTATGATAATCCAAAATAGATACTGTGAGAGTGTATATTACATCAAATCCACCAAATAGATGTTCTAAACTGGTAAGCTATTGCTTTTAGAAATAAGGCCCACATCTGTGACAATTTTGATTCCAATCACTTTCCAAAATGGCAGCCAGAATGGTTCAGTTGATGTTAAATGACCTAAAACAATTGTTTTGTATTGTAAATGAACAAACAATTGTTTTGTATTGTAAATGACCGGTACTATGTAATACCAATACCCCCAAATTGAATGGGACAGCATTCACTACATGTCTATGATAAAGCCTAGGGGCTGTAGATCTAGTTTTAGTATTCTAGAATATCCAAGATGGCTGTAAAAGGTTAAAATAGCTGAAAACAGTGTTAGTTTATTGTTAGTATTACATTATATATGATCACATTATTATATCTACAGCTTTTAAGCCATCCAGTAAATGTGTTTGTATATGTGACAAGGATGATTGAATTGTATAGACTCCATTTTGACAAATGTCATGTTATTAAGATGGGCATTATAATGAACATTTCATTAAAATTATCTCCAAATGGCCAAAATAATTACCACGGGTGGCCACCAATTGATAATAATATATATGACCAGAATTAAAAAAATGGAGTCTATACCATTTAATCATACTTTGTCACCTACAGATACGTTTACTTGGTGGATTAAAATCTATATATACGTATAATCTTTTGGTCATATCTAATGTAACACTAGCAATAAAACTAATACTGTTTTTCAGTTATTTTAACATTTTGCAGACATCTTGGATACTTTAAAATACTCAAACGAGATCTACAGCCCCTAAACTTGATCATAGACATATGTTAAATGCTGTCTTATTAGATTTGGGGGTATTAGTATTACATAAAATGGTCATTTAAACAATTGTTTTAAGGTAATTTAACATAAACTTAACCATTCTGGCAGCCATTTTGGAAAGTGATACAGAATCAAAATTGTCAAAGAGATGAGCCTTATATCTAAAAGAAAAAGCTTTGCAGTTTTAGAACATACTTTTTGGTGAATGTGATGTAATATACACTCTTACAATGTCTATTGTGGATTATCATTCACTAATGTAGACTATTTTAACATTTACAGAGGCCGTTTTGGTGGCCATCTTGGATTTAGTGTACGTTATTATGCAAATATACTGAATCCCAAAATAACTGAACAAATTGTCGAAATTCCATTAAAACTATACTTTCTTCATACATTTTGGTTGATATTATACCATTTTATGGAATTTCGACAATTTGTTCAGTTATTTTGGGATCCATTTGGTGGCCATTTTGGATTTTTAAGTATGCTAACAAAGCAAAAATACTAGATATGAGTTACTAGTGGTCTAATACACACATCCCATCATTAAAACTGTATTACATCTTACATTTAGGTTGATATTATCCCATTTTATGGAATTTGACAATTTTTGCAGCCACTTCGGGAACCATATTTGGGCCACTTTGGCAGCCATTTTGGATTTTGAACTATGTTAACAAAGCATGAATATTGGATATGAGTTACTAGTGGTCTAACACATACATCCCATCGTTAAAAATATATTTTCATCATACATTTCGGTTGATATTATGCTATTTCATGGAATTCTGACCACTTTTTACCATTTTTGGCCATTCATTTGGCGGCCATTTTGGTTTTAAAGTATGTTATCAAAGCAAAATTACTAGATATGAGTTTCTAAGGGTCTAACACATACATCCCATTGTTAAAACTATACTCTGATCATACATGTTGGTTTATATATGCCAATATATGGAATTTTATCATTTTTGGCGGCCATTTTGGCGGCCATTTTGGATTTAGATGTGTTAACAAAGCAAACTATCCGGATATGAGTGTCTAGTGGTCTAATACATACAGTACTGCGTTATTTACATCCAACAGAGTTTCCAATATTCATCATAAGTTTATTAGTGTGCTTTTTGTTTGCATTTTGGCGGCCATTTTAAAAATGTGCTGATAACACATAGAAAGCTACCGCTTTGAATTTGCTATCAATCATATTCTGGTTTCATGGATCCATACCAATACAAAAATCATTATTAGCCTTACTCCCTCGACATGGTACTGACCGACCTTACGGGCTCATGGACTAATATGTTAATACTATACTCAACATGGCATATCGTCAGCCTGCTTCGATAATTGCCTAACTCACTTTTCAGCAAAATTGAGTTTTTTGCATAAATCGTGACTTCATTACATTATGCACATGCTGTTATAATACCTAAGTCATTGACCAATCAAAAGTGTTGATAAATGAAGAGATTTGTTGCAAAAAGGCCACCAAACCACTCTAACATGTTACTCATTTTGCATTGAATTTGCATTGACAAATCCATGGAATTAATCAAATCATTGTATGGCTGTGTTCATCCGTTTCTATATGACTTGGATTAGTGCATCCATGCACGCCAATCCTCAATTGGCGTAATCCTCAATTGGCGTGCATGGATGCACTAATCCAAGTCACATCAACAATACAAGCATCACTCCACATAATGAATATCCATCCATCAATAATGCAAAATGAGTAACAGGTACAAAGGTAACAGGTTTCATATTTTTGTTGTTTTCTAAGAACTAGAAAAAATGAGTTAGGCAATTATCGAAGCAGGCTGACGATATGTTGCAATATTGCTAATTTGAGGTAAAAAAGAGAACTCTGGCAACTTTAACAAGTACATTTCATATTATTTTATTGCAAACATTCACAAAACAAGTAATATCTTCAATATATCTCCTAATCAACGCTTATATATATGTAATTCACTGTTTAATTGTCCGTTTTTCGATAATAGGCATTTTAAGATTTTTCAAAAATACCTATCTTTCTGGAAACACTGCTGCCATGTTTAAAGATTACCCACACTTTTCTCATTGAAATTCAATTGAGCAACATTGTTACTCTCTACATGCAAAATATCTTTGAAAAAAAAGTGCCACTTTCAGGGTTAACGGTGATTAGATTTGACTAATAACTGATAGTTTGTAAAAGGGACGAAACACCCCTATTTGGAAACATGGTATAGTCCAATTGCAAATACCAAGATTTTTTTTTAAATATGGATTAGTTTGACTGTGGACTGTCCTTTTATATATAAAAACAAACATTTGTAAAAAGTATTTTGTATGCTACAAATGTGGGATCCAAGTTGAGCTAAAATTAGCATTTAAAACAGCAAAAAATGAGACAAATCATCAAATTAATGGAATTGCCCGTAACCATGGTAACATACATGTGACACCAATTTTTTTTCCATATTTGTTGACTTTGACCATAGGTCCATCCATGCACAAGGTATGAAGAAAATTCATATTTTTCAGTCTGCCACATTTTTCAACATTTCCTTGATTCTTACTGAATATGGTTCTTAAATACGGATATATCAGGTCTAACTGATTACTGGTGGATAGTACATTGTTCAAAGATATGAATTGCACCAAAAAAAACACAAATTAGATTTTTTAACTGTATTTTCTATTTTTTCTTCATTGGAAACCTTACTATCTAAGCATTTAATTTAGTCTAGATGTAGAGCTGTAACAAAAATGCCGTGATACATTTTTTGTAAGCACATTAATTATTGCCTTTGGATAATCTACTGAATATTAAAACTATGTAAAATATACTTAAAGAAAAAAAAATTAATATAAAATGCATAAATCAGATAATTTTAGAATAAAACCCCAGCACCAGCAAGTACCAGCAGGTGGCTAGGAGACGCAAGAGTAACGCCACCGCAATTAAACGAGCAAATTTGCACCAATATACACTAAAATGCCTACATGTAGTATTAGACCACATTAAGCTGATTTTAGGCAATTTTACATTAAAAGGCAACATTTTGAGATGACTTGGTGGGTGATATGGTGGAGGAAAAGTTCGAAATGTCATATATGCCCCCCCCCCCCACCCCCCCCCCCCCCCCCCCCCCCCACCCCGTGGTGCCGCCACTGCCGACTGACTCTACATGGGATATCCGTTCGCCTGTGAAACAGGCAGGATGTTGTCGTCGTCTTACCATGAAGTATCACATTTCGCTTTGTTACCGAGGAATCATAATATGAATTGAGTTTGCAGTAGCTATGATTTGGTTTGTATATTGTCTCTACGTGAAATTAATTGTGTTGGTAAAAAATACAAATATAAAAGATGCATCAATATCACAATTTTTATTAAAAGCATTTCCAAGGATAATGTTAGGTTACAATCGATACAATTGATAATTTGATGTTCTTTGTTCAACTTTTGCCAGAGGATAACCTAATTAATGCACCAAAATCCCTCAGTGTGAAAATGTTCAACCGCGCGTCGTGTATCTTGCCCCAAAATGTGTTGTTGTCCCCACTCAGATTGTTAGTCTCCTCCCCCCCCCCCACCCCCCCCCCCCCCCCCCCCCCCCATAATTTGGGTGCTGGTGCCGCCACTGTTGGTTGGTCAGGTGTTTTAGGGTAGTGCGGTGGTGTTTTTTGAATTTGGGGGTGTCATAATTTCGTGGACATTTGGTGAGTTTTCCACAGTTTTTTCCGCAGAAATTGTCAACAACAAAATCCAAAACAAATTTAATCAAATTTCAACAATTATACGTTTTCAAAAACACCTCCAACTTACCATCAAATTGAAGTTCTGTACACCTGCCGCCTCTCTGCTGTCCAGCGGGAACTCCTCTGCTGTTGCATCGTTTAGTTCACATTCTCGACGAAACGAGTCATAGTTACAACTCTTACAACCCGGCAGTTTACTGCAGTACACGCAGCATATCATCGGCTGCAAAACGCTCTCAATGGTACATATCTGGTGATTAGTTAATTTCACATTTTCGGTTGTTTTGAATTTAACGCTGTTTAGTTGGCCGGTGTCATATCCATTTGGTGCATTTACTGCATTCAAAATGATCATAAATATCAAATAAAACATTTTTTAGCCTAATTTGAGGGTTCTAGGTGAACATGATATCAACCATCTCCGTCATATATGGTGGAAAATATTGAGTTTACGACTTGTATGAAAATAGATAATACATTTCATTTTGATAGCAACCGTATTGAGGTTCACCCAATACCATATTCGAGAGGTTAATTAACGATATATATCTATTTCTTTTGAATAAAATCATGAACCGAGTCCTATTTTGTTCATCAATATTGCTTAAAATACACGCTTGTATGACTCTTGCTAGGCTACGCACTTATGAGTGTCGTTTTCGTCGTAGTCGACTGGTTTCTCTTCGTTTTGTCTTGGATGTTTTGTACGACTATTTTATAAAACATACACTCTTGTGCTATACACAAATGCTACCAAACCTACATTTTCAAATAAATAAGTTGATATACACATGACAAGTAAGGCGCGACATCAAGGGGTCGAAACCTTAAAGTTGATTGATACAAAAATGCTTTTGAACTTTTATCAAGGTGAATAAAGGTATCGACTGGTGTTGTGTTGTTAAATTAATAATTCGTCGCCGTAGTTGTATGACTCATGGCTGATTCTTTGTGATCCTATTGATGATGGAGCGCCATCGTTGTCTATTTTGTGACATGCGATGTGCAGAGATAAGAGATAAACCTGCTGCCTACTTAATGCCATCAGTCCAGCGTAGTTTTGGTCTGCCACGTTTACGAGTTCCATCGACAGTTCCTTCAGTTATCACCTTTTCTAGGTTGTCACCTTCTTGTTTAGTAATGTTTCCAAAGAATTGCGATTTGTTGCGCATGAACTTATTACACAGAGAAGTTTGGTCCCCAATCGGCTTCTGAAATATTCATTGGTCTTATGCTCTTTCCATGATATTCTCTAACATCTTGCGCCATCACCACATTTCGAAAGCTGATATTTTCTTTGAATCCGCAATTCCGACACACCGGGTATCAGCTCCATGTTGCAACCGGAAAGATGAATGCCTTTATAATGCGTACTTTTGTGGCCTTTGTGATTCCTCTATCTTTCCAAATGGTTGATAGCGCATTTGCTGATGTTTTAGCCATGGCCAGTCGCCTTTTTATCTCCCCCGAGCTTCCACCATCTTTAAGAATGAGTGATCCAAGGAAATTGAAGGTGTCAACCAATCTTCTTTATTGTTATCGACTCTCACTTGTTGGTTGCTGTTATCTCCACAGATCATGACTTTGGTCTTCTTAACATTCAGGAAGAGCCCAAACTTCTCACTAAACTTCTCACTGGCTGCTTTCACTCTGTATATACCGTATTAGAGTTTGAAGTTCGTCTCCAGTTCTCGTTATTAGGGTGGTATCATCAGCATATCGGAGATTGGTAATTGTGCGACTTCCCACTGATAATTGTCCTTCAAATCCATCAAAAGCCTGTCTCATGATGTATTCTGCGTAAATGTTGAATAAGTAGGATGACAGGATACATCCTTGACGAACGCCTTGCCCAATTGAGAACCCCTCACAGTCGCCATTAGCTGTTCTAACTGTAGCCTCTTGGTCTTTGAAGAGGAATTTAATCAGCTTGGTGATGTGAGATGAGAAACTCATTTCTAGCATTACACTTTATAGCTTCGAGTGTTGCACACAGACAAATGCCTTGGAGTAGTCAATGAAGCATAGATATAGAGGTTCTCCATCAGGTTTCTCAGATTGCCTATTCGATTTTTTTGTGCCTCGCCCTTTCCTGAAACCGGCCTGTTCTGGGGGTAACTCATTCTCCAGATGTTGTCTGATCCTTTCTGCAATGATTTGGAGTAGAACCTTGCTAGTATGGGAAATCAAGCTATCGTGCGGTTGTTAGCACACTCTCTGGTGTCCCCTTTTTTTGGAAGAGGGAGGAAGACTGCTTTTTCCAGTATGTTGGCCACTCTGTTGTTTTCCAAATCTTTCCTTTAGGAGTTCTGCAGGAATATTATCAGCTCCAGGCGATTTACCATTCTTTAGTTTCTTTATAGCTTGGGCCACTTCACTCTTCAGAATATTAGGCTCAGACATGTCATTTTGATGCGTGTTATCCTCAATTTGTATACCTTCTTGGGATGCATATAGCTTTTGGTAGTACTATTTCCACCTGGCTTTTATTTCGTTATCTTCCGTAAGAATTTTACCATCAGCATCCTTCAAGATATTGAGTCTGGGAACCGGTTTCTTTGTCAGGAGTTTGATATTTTTGTACACGTCCTTTGTGTTGTTGGCTGTACTGTCCTTTTCAACTACAGAACAAATTTGGGTGATGAAAGTTATTTTGTCTTTACGAAGTTGTAGTTGGACTTTCCTGTTAAGCACCCGGTAATTAATTAAGTAATTAATAATTAATAAATAATAGTTCCTCAAATATCAATTAAAAGACCTGCTTAGTGTTTATAGTCGAATTCATTAGATCTTATTAGAGAAAATATCGCAAATCTTGTTCGGTTTATAAAATGATCACTTTTACGCGAATGAGCATAAAATATGTTTACCACAACCGATTTCAACCATCTAAAATGAATTAGAAAGCTAATGACATACCAGTGTGCAACAATACAAAATGTCTCGAAATTTCTGCACAGATTTTGAGAAACAAGTCCCCAAGTTAAGTACACTTTTTTGACTCACCCTGTAGAACCTATACGCAATGTAAATCACTGTTATATTAAACACTTACGTAATTCGCAGGCATCTCCCGTATATCCACTGACACACCGACAACTATACGTATCAAGGTGATCCTCACAAGTCCCGCCATTCTAGCATGGTGTTGAATCGCATTCATTTACAACTGAAATCAAATTGATTTGAAGGATTGTATTTCGATTTGAACAAAGTTTTAAAAACGAGGTTATTAGCCAAATAGAAGGCAAATTGTAAATGGAGTACATTTACTGTGCGATTTTTTTTTTACTGTGCGATTTTTGTTGGACTGTGCGAAATTTTTCGACATTACCCGTGACTAAGTGACTAGAATTTTTGGGGGGCAACCTTTTACGAAAATTTTAGAAATCTTGCCCCCCCCCCCCCCCTGAAAAAAATCCTAGCTACGCCACTGGAAAAAAGTCAATCGTTTCGTCATTGAATCGATATTCTGATTTCCCATGTTTAGGCCTACATGATTGTACGGTCATGTGCATGTACCAACATATTATCTGTTTGTCATGTTTGTAGCTTCGTTGAAATAGACCGGGCGTGGAATCATTTTGTATCTAAATTAATTTGTGCGGTTCGCGGGTTTCGCGGTTGCAAGGCGCCAAAGCACCAGTTGGATATTGAATTCCAACACAAATGAGAACGAAATCTGGTAAGCGTTTCATCAGCTTAGACAATAATGTTTTGACATTGAAAATCAATGATCCTCTGTTATACTATATGAATAAATGTCACATTACAGTATTTTGTTCTATGGTACTAATACTCCCCAACGTATGACATATGATACCATTAGGACATTTAAAAAAATGGTCATGTTTGGTGTTTTAATTTAATATTTGTGAATTGTTGGGTAATTTGTTGAAGTTGAATTATTTATTGTTATCATTATCAATTAGGGGGAGTTTGTATTTCCAAATTTAGTTGAGTTTGAAGACAATGACAAAAACTAATGTTTGAAGTAAAATAATTTTGATTTAAGCTATATCAAATGGCCCCCACCCCCTCCCACCCCGGATGTGATCAAAACAATAATTTCCGTGTTTTTAGAATGTCAAGCCAAAATGTACCTCAATCATGGCTGGCAAAATTAGTGTAAATGAATCTTTGCGCGTTTCGCACACATTTTTAAGACTGCATCAGTCAACATTTATGATTTCTTGCCAGCCCCCATACGAAAACCATATGAAAACAAAACCATGCCCTGACGTTTTAAAGGCCCCACCCCCTCCCACCCCGGATGTGATCAAAACAATAATTTCCGTGTTTTTAGAATGTCAAGCCAAAATGTACCTCAATCATGGCTGGCAAAATTAGTGTAAATGAATCTTTGCGCGTTTCGCACACATTTTTAAGACTGCATCAGTCAACATTTATGATTTCTTGCCAGCCCCCATACGAAAACCATATGAAAACAAAACCATGCCCTGACGTTTTAAAGGGGGTGGCCCAGCAACCCCCCCCCCCCCCACCCCCCCCCCCCCCCCCCCCCCCCTCATTGACAGTCATTGACAAAAGAGTCAGAAAACCGATTGCTCCTAGGGGCACCCCCGGGATACGTGGTAGTACGATTTTTTTCGGTATGAACTTTATTGATATTGTCCCAACCGTTCCAAAATACACATGTATTGCGAATTGAAAGGAAGGGGAGGGGAAAGGGTACAAAGGGACGAACATTGAACAATTATTTGAAAAATCAAAATCATCGGTTAAATGTTATTATAATTGTGATAAAAAAAATGAAAATATATTCCCCAGACGCGGCCGTCTCCGTGCGTTATGCGTAATCTATACAGAAGTAGTACAATTTGTTTCGGTATGAACTTTATTGATTATTGTCCAAACTACTAGAATCAGTCACGTAATAGGAGGCTAGGGTAATAAATAAACATGAAGAACGTGTAAACGGTGGACCAAGGAAGTGAAATGGATTAAAAGAGAGCAACGTGATGATGGCGAGTAGGAATCTCTACTATCCACATACCATAATCAAATCTACAAATGATTGGCAACACTAACAGTGGGTCCCGTTTCATAAAAGGAATCAAAAGTCTGTCTGACTGGCCAAGTCATGATATGAAACACGGGATAGGTCTACGATTCCCAAAAATAGATAACTAGTCAATCATGAACAAGGTACAATAGTTTTGACCACATTTTTGAAAATTGACTGACTTGATCATACTTGTAAGATCAGATAAATAAAGCGGATCTGGACATTCCACCATATGCAATTGTTCAACCAAATGGTATATTAAACCAATATTGATAACATCCATTATGTTATAATTTTTGTTGGAATCCAAATTCCAATTGTAGCTTTGGATGTCCGTCAAATTCACATTTGATTTCCCCCTCAAAGTCTTAAATCTTGCCAATTTAATTGATATTCGCCTAAGCAACCGCGAAAGCAACGTACCGCACAATTCAATTCATATAAAAAATATTCCACGTCTCAAACGAACAGCTAATGTAGCTACAAACAGATGGGAAATACGAATCGATTCAACGACGATTGGCTTCTTTCAATAAGGCCTAGTAAAAAAGAAACATGTTTCCCGTCCCCGCCCGCCTCCTTTTTGGCCGCCGCCTCCTATTTTTTACTATTTACTATTTCCGAAAATTCTGTAATTTTTTTTTTTATTTTTTTTTATTTTTTTTTATTTTTTTTTTAGTGATTGATCCTTTGCCCATAGGAATGGCAGGTGTAATTGAAATGCTATATCATTACATAGCATGACACGGAATTATTGACATGGCTTCTCAATTGAAATAGTACCATGGGGACCAATACACGTAGGCCTACATCCTTTCGATCAATGATGTTTTGTTCCTCATTCAACCTGAAAAAATGAAGAAAACATAAAGAAACAATGTATACTTGGCTCTATATATTAGGTAAACCTTTTCATATTGTTATTCCTCTGGCAATTAGAGTGAAAAATCCTGTTTAGGAGTGTCTGCAACACAGTCAGTTGGTCACTTTTGACTTGGCGGCCATCTTGAAAAAAATATCAAAAAATGGGAAAATAGTAAATAGTAAGACCCTCCCTCCTCCTTTTTTTAAAAAGTCCGGACGGGAAACATGTAATTTTTTTTACTATGCCTAACAATTGGCCTTACAGATTATTGCGTGAATAACCATGGTGTAACAATGGGCGGGGTATTGCAATAATTCAATAAACGCAACGCTTAGCATGTATTAGACCTACTGGTCAGAAGTCACAAACTGGTCCAAAAAATGTTTCACTTCTAATAATGTTGAGAAATGCACCAATTCTGATTAAACGGGACAAAACTTAAGTTTTACATACTTAATGACCCACAAACTATATATTGTTGGAAAGCTTATGATTCAAGGTTTTTCATTTTTGCAAAAAAGAATCAAATTATACAGGGTGTGTACAATTTTTACAGGGTGGAACATAAAAAATTTGATCGTTTTTGCTCCTCACAAAATAGTTTGATAGTTTGTACAATTAGGGTTTAGCTGAAAATAGTCACCAAAATCAGAACAACCGCAGAAGGTGCTACCAAATTTTCTAAGAATCATTTGCCCAAAATGTACACAGGAAAAGTACAGGGTGTCTAAAATTATGATGAAATAATGCATAAAATTAATGTTTGTATATAATATTCTATGAAATTTAGTTAGCATGGACCATTTAATTGAAAATGATTATCAAAATAAACTACATGAATATCGTTAAAGTTCCTTTTATTTTGAATACAGGGTGGTCCAAAATAGGTCTAAATAGCAAATTTTTCATGAATCTATGAACAATTCTGTGAAGAAACACTTCTGGCTTTTTTAGTTAAATGTTTTACTACCCAGGGTAGAAAAGGACTGAAGAGTCACACAAATGAAATAGAGAGACTGCGATTTGGCCATTGTTTAATCAATAAAATGAATAAAACTGTGTATTTTTTACATTAAAACACTCCCTGAATTGAACATCATATTCTAGTAGAGAATGTCTAGATAACAATTCAATATTAGTATTCATAGTAGCAGGCACATGTTATTAACACATATGAGAAGTTTGAAAACTTTCCTATGTATACTTTAAAAATGGCATCAATTTCAAAAGTTCTAGTTTTCCGCTATTTTGTGTACAAACCTATGGGCTCCTCATCCACCGGCTCCTCATCCACCGCTCCCACCCTTGACTCACTCGACGTTTAGATTGATAACTTCACTGTTGCTAAACACGTGGCTTTAATTCTTTTTTTATTCGGTAGCTGGATAAATTGTCTTTAATATGATACCAAAAATGTTATGTTTTTTTGACAACTTCTATTTAAAATAGAGACACGTATCACGATTTTAAGGATTTTTGAAACGATCCCACCTTATTTGATATACCTATTAGTGACCTGTGACCTATTGCACATGTACATGCACCCCCATGAAGTAATAGTACATTAGTACATTCAAATTAAAACCTCATTGAATCTGTAAGAAAATCATTCTATTAAATAAAATGAAAAGTATCTGGGATCAAAATAATATTATGATTGAACGATATTAAAATAATCTCTACATTTACTAAATATAATAGTAACGGGAAAAACAAAACACTCTCTGTGGGATTCGAACCCACGGTCTTCAGATTATAAGTCTGGAGCGCTACCGATTGCGCCAACAGAGCACTGAATGACAATAATAGGACAGACATAAATTCAAATGACAGTTGAACACTATCCTATAAATAGGAAGTTAAAATGCTTCATATTTCTATTTTTGTATGTATTTAACATAGGGTTCTCGCCCAAAAAATGATTTAATGTTGTTTCAGATTATAACTGTGGTTTCATTCAAATGAATAGAATGACTTTTCGAAACATTTCTAGACATGAATTTTGTTCGTACATTTTGCTGTTTGTAGCCAATCGTTCGGTACGCGAGCTATCAACATTGCATCATGGGTTTTATGATGTATACGCGGAACTCGGGTATGTAGCGAGTCATGTGACTTTTGCCCGGGGCAAACATTTTTAAAAGCCGTTTTGATCGCGAGATGGCGCCCTGTATTTCAGAGATAAAAAGGTGCCATATGCTGAGTACATTCAAATTAAAACCTCATTGAATCTGTAAGAAAATCATTCTATTAAATAAAATGAAAAGTATCTGGGATCAAAATAATATTATGATTGAACGATATTAAAATAATCTCTACATTTACTAAATATAATAGTAACGGGAAAAACAAAACACTCTCTGTGGGATTCGAACCCACGGTCTTCAGATTATAAGTCTGGAGCGCTACCGATTGCGCCAACAGAGCACTGAATGACAATAATAGGACAGACATAAATTCAAATGACAGTTGAACACTATCCTATAAATAGGGAGTTAAAATGCTTCATATTTCTATTTTTGTATGTATTTAACATAGGGTTCTCGCCCAAAAAATGATTTAATGTTGTTTCAGATTATAACTGTGGTTTCATTCAAATGAATAGAATGACTTTTCGAAACATTTCTAGACATGAATTTTGTTCGTACATTTTGCTGTTTGTAGCCAATCTTTCGGTACGCGAGCTATCAACATTGCATCATGGGTTTTATGATGTATACGCGGAACTCGGGTATGTAGCGAGTCATGTGACTTTTGCCCGGGGCAAACATTTTTAAAAGCCGTTTTGATCGCGAGATGGCGCCCTGTATTTCAGAGATAAAAAGGTGCCATATGCTGATAATTTACGGTATTCCATAGAGTCCCAGTACTTCGTCCCCGTAAGCACTATTAAGTAGGGACTCTATGACCAGCCATGCTCGCTAGACTCACAACAAAATTGTGGTGTGTCAATTTCCTTAACTCGTTATTTAGTCATGCTAGTTTTATCCAATCGCCCCTTATTTTATTTTGGGGTAAGCCAATCACGCTACGGCTTATATATCATGCTCTGCTATTTAGAGATGATATTATGAGCAGACATTTCTTGACCGTTGGTGAGTCAAGACATAAAAGATTTGGTCAGATCCAATAGTATTATACTGTTTATGTGCTTCTGGGATCGTAATGCAGACTGATTTGAAAGTGCTAACATGTAATAGATAGGACATAGAACTGAATCTATGGTAATTTTAATGGATTCTGGGTTTGCCACTGCCAGAGATATATGGTATTTACTTCTTTGCAGAGCATATAAATAACAGTTACACGGATTGTTCAATATCAATTT
This sequence comes from Ophiura sarsii, assembly GCA_035610835.1. NCBI lineage: Eukaryota > Metazoa > Echinodermata > Ophiuroidea > Amphilepidida > Ophiuridae > Ophiura > Ophiura sarsii. The sequence continues at coordinate 13,036,855 of CM069442.1, read as the reverse complement.
TGATAACAAACCAAATTTTATTTGTGTTTTTAATTACGGTATGCTGTTTGTTTATAATATTTTGTAATGCATTTTATATGATACACAACCAGAGTAGTTCATCAATAATATTCAAAGCCATGTGTTTTTAACTCACCACCCAAAAAGGGTGGTGGCGTTGCATTTTTGGTGACGAATCATCCATCTCTCTCTCTATTAACTCAATAACTAAATGTGGTAGAGCTATATGGTTTAGGTGTCATTCAAAGGCATGTTTGTATAGCTACATTGTGTGAATAAATCAGGTATTTCTATAACTGTGTTGTTTTATAATATATTATTTTTGTTGAATCTGTTCATGAAATAAAATAGACTATGGAACGAGGAGCCTAAATGTGCTTAGTTTTTAATTTTTGTTGTCCATCTCTGGGCAGAACATGAAATTAGTACCAAAAGATGGCAAATACATCCCTAAATACAAATTCACCTTATCCCACGTTCGCAGGTTGCACGTTAATGAGTAATTGCATCCCAAAGTTTGACTGAAAACCCTGTATAATTGAATGGGGAAAGTCTTAGTCTCCCAAAAGAGGGAGGTATTTTCTTAATTGCATACAGTAGTTTTGGCATACTAAAATGAGTAATTCTACATGGATAAGCAATAAGTTTGAACAAACATACAATGTATTATTACAAATATCACTATTTCAATATTGTTTTATGATGTTTTTAATAAAATATAATTATTCGAGGTCTAAATTGACATTATAGATTTTATAGAACCAACAGCATATTCCATGAGTATAGAACATTTCATTCATCCATTATGCAACGGGAACTGACCAAATTATCAACTTTGAACGTCAAGGTATACCAATAGAAATAGTTTAAAAAGAACTTAAACAAGTAATAGAGTAATCTGAGGGATCTTGCAACAAAAGAGAATAGCTGAGAATCAAAATTTTATAGGCCTGTTGTGACGCCGTTTTACTATCTATTCTGGATATTTCAATTCCTTTCATTTAGGCCACGATTGACTGGAACTAGCAACACCGTCGGCCGTGTCGAAAACCGATTTCGGTAACTGGCTCCGCTAACACTGACTAATTCCTGTCGACGCATCACGCTGAGAAAGTCATGTTTTAATTTACTCTATTCTAGATTATTTCCACGTGCGGGTTTTCTGATATTTACACAGAAACCCAGATTGCAGCGATGTCACTTTAGTTATGATTTAGTAAAAGATTGCTGGGTGTGCCATGTATGATATCTGAGTAAGTGAACCGTTCATTTATTAATAAATAACATTATATATATGATATAGTAAACTTAAAAAGCTTGTCCGTTATGATTATTCTGTGTGTTTTGGTCCCCTCTCCGCCTTGCGAGTTATTCCCCAGTCACGTCATAAAAGGCCTAAAGGCCCTCAATAAACGGGGTAACAAATTGTTTACTATTACTAGGCATAGCACATATACAATTCAAATAATTGAGACATGTACACAATTGGTGTCAAATGAAAGATTGCAATGAAAGATTTATTTTCCAAAAAGAATTATGACAATCGGTAAATGCGTTCTTGTGTTGCGGTGTTTTGAAATACTCCGAAAATGGCCGAAAACCTGCCAAAACAGTAACAATGCCCAGAAATAGAATTTTTTTTCAGGATTTAGAGAGCTTAATTTGTTAATAATGTAACATTCAAAACCATTTACACATGTTTCTTAACAATTGAATATCTATATACCATGGTGGATGTAATTCTTGGGTAAATACTACAGTGCAACGGAGCATAAATTTCCAAATATTGAATTATAAATATAGTGCCTCCTGATTGTTGTACAACAATGAACATTTCAATCCTAAGTATGTGTATCATATATATTTAAAACAGCTTTGTTTTAAAGTACTATTTCGTGTCCTTATGATTATCAGCATTGTTACATTTCTTATTAAACCTGATTTCGGATTGGCCAACACTTGATTATCCATACACGCTAATCCAACCAGCTACTGCCTACTTCCTTTCATGGCCTTGACTATTTAAACATTTCTTTTTTATTTAGACTTAGTGCAGGCCTTTAACACGATACCTGTTTGTACACCCATGCATTTCAGCACACGGTCACCTAAAGTAACATACATGTACACCATTATGACTGCACACTGGCGAATTGCATTTCAAATTTCATGTAGCGCGAATTTTAAACCACTGGTTAAGGGTTAGCATGGGCATGTCCTTGAATATTCCTTCCATTGTTTGCGTGCATGGCTGCACAAGTATTAATATGCTTTTGCCAAGTCTGTGTACAGTTGTATGAAATAGTGGTTACATGTGTTTTTTCTCTTTTTATGTTTAGAGGACGATATTTTAAATACTGAAGGGATATTGAATTATCTGCTCAGACCATTCTTTTAAGCACATCTTTACCTTTAATTTGATATCATGCAAGTCTGGTTTGGATACACAGTATTACTTAATAATTTCAACGAGTTTGGTCATTAATTAAGCTTAATTAAGACAGATTTTGGGTTTTTGTTAAAATTAAAGACAAATGTGAACTTTTTCTCAGACAGTATTGTTGGCAATGATTGGAACTTCATTTCCTGTAACTTTGGTGTTAATAGCATTTATAGTTTTTGCTGGAAATTCCAAAAAGCAAAATGTTAATGTATTTCTTTATAATATGCTAATCATATGCAAATAAGGTCAAACCTTTTTTTTTTCTCTATGACATTTAAATCACCAAGCTGTATTCTATAATATGATATTGTCTCCTTGTCTTACATATGTTACTTTTTGAATTAGAGCGTAATTTCAATAACATGCACTTTTGGAAATTTATGCTCTGTTGCACTGTAGCGTCATGGCCAGTTCAGCCTGTCAAACTTGGGCTCAAACTTTAAAGGCAACTGCAATGTAATTATAATGTTACTGTGCACATATTAGTTCCTCATGCAATTACCCATCAGAACATAATGATTGTCAAGGGTAACTTGTTGAAATATACTATATCGGGAAGTGAATGAGCACAAACGTTTAAATGTCATATTTATTAGAGTTTACAAATATATGTTGGGGGTATGCACCCTATCCTTATTTAAACACCATTTTTAATTCCCCTATTGGAGAGCTTTCCAAAAATGTATAATTTTGCTATCATCGGTTAAATACTTTTATGTTATAGTCATGTATGTAAAACCGATGAATTAGGGCAAGTTCACTGTGTAGCGAATAGGGAGAAAGCCAAGGACAATGCAATCGATTCATTAATTACAATTGTTACATAATAGTTGACACGTTTGTTGAAACAGAAACTTATAGAATATAAAACAATCTATAAAATTAGAGCAAAATCATGTTTGTACCATACAGGGATGAGGAGTTATTGTAAATTGAACGTAGAATTGGGAACATTTTCTATGTTCCCCATTGAGATTGTACACACACGCCACCGCCACCGCCACCGCCACCACCCCTGAAAAAAATGTTTTTATAACCCGGCGTGCAGGTTTTTGGGCTACAAAACGGACCCAGGCTATATAACGAGGCGAATATTCTCGCCGAGTGTCGACTGACAGCCGTGGTGTAGTGGCTAGGATCTGGGCCCGGACGCTGGAGGTCCGTGGTCTGCGGGTCGGGGTGACCTTTCTGGTGAATTTTGGGGGTCGGAAAAGAAATCTGTTGCCGTGTGGTGATCTAGAGTTAGGGTTAATAGTGTTGTGACGTGGTTTTGGGGAAAATACTCGCATGGCGGAGAGGGGATCAGAACACACAGAATGAATATAACGGATATAGCTTCCAAGTTATTTATATATACATTTTATTAATTCATCATCAATAGTTCACTTACTCATATTATAAACGAACACAGCACCCAGCATCTAGACTATCCTAAAGAAATGACATGACACGCATCAATCGTGAGCTTCTGTAATTCAGAGCTCACCAGTCCTGTTGTGTGAATAGAAAACTATATGGCCTAAACTTATGAGGTGTTGTCAGCGTGGCACGAAGACTTGAATTGGTCAGAGATATTGGCGCGTAGACTGAATGGGATTCAGAATACGGAAGTACGGTGTTGCCATTTCAAGTCAATCATGGCCTGAATTCTAGATATGAAAATACCTAATAGAATTAATAATATCAATATAAATTTAGCGTCACAACATACGCCCTTCCTAACAAAATTGACACCTGACAATTTAACTTAAAGAATGCTGGGTGAAATATTTATAAAAGAAACTGATATCTTTATCATATATAGAAACGAATTATTTATTTCGTCACAAAATTTAACATGTGCTTTATCCATGTTTCCGTCTGCCAAATTGACGGCATCTAATATCAGGTTGTATAATTTTAACTATCAGAGAATGTTATTTTATTTTTAAACGAGTGGCCTTAAATATAAATTTATTATTAATCTTCTGCGACGCCAAACCTGTGGAAACCTGCGACCGTATTAACCCGGAATTCACGCGAAAAATTCCAAGTGATTACGCTCACACGGTAAAGAGGGATTTTTCTGAACAAACACGCATACGGGATATCCCTTAAATGGCCTAACACAAACACACACACTCTCATACATAATCCTCGGATTAACGTGTGCGTCTAAAGGTTTCATCAAAAGTTGAAGCGCAAAAGAATTGGAAAATTTCCTTCCAATTTCGATGTTTCATACGGAAACATATTTTTCTTATTTCAAAGAAATCACGTTTTTGTGACCCTTTAAAATTAAATAGTCATCAATGGTGACTATATATTATGTGTACACAACAAGACAATACAGGACAGACAAAACAAGACAAAGGTAGCACTACTGAAATATTTAGTAATTTACATTAAACTTTCTTTTATTTGCGTCTATTCATGTGAGACTAATGTTGCCAGAAAACCTCACAACATATGCCTCTTCCGAAAAGATACAAATAAATATAACACTTATTTGATCATACTGCATTTCCGCATTTTTGCTCAACTATATAAATTCAAACTTTCTACATGAAGAATATCATTGTGTGCAATTCTTTGCAACAATCATTTCTATATACAAATTAACGAAAGTGAACACACACTTTCAGGCAATGTTGCCCAAATTACAAATTGCTCTCATTCAACAATTTTATCAAAATAACACATTTTGTGTCATAAGAATTGTAATACTCATACCATGACATATCTCAGCCTACGGACTATAAATTTTATTCATATACTTCCTCTGTGTTCTCTATACTTGTACACTTTTAATTTATTTGCTGTTTCAGACTCTGTTCCTGCAATGATTCTTGCCCGCTGGCTTTACATCTTGCCAGTAATTTTGACTGGGTTAGCTTTCAGAGATTCTAAAGCGGCCGCGTTTAGGTTAGTCTCTGGTTCCCAAGTATTTCTTGAATTTGGGAAGCCCTGCCATTTTATCAAATACTCAAGACGTTTATTTTTAAAACGTCCCCTGAGAATACGCTCTATCACATATTCTGGAGTTTCATCTTGAATAGGAGGCAAACCTGGAATAATTGGAATCTGATTCTTGTCAGACTCGTGGGTAGCCAAAAGTTGTTCAAATATATCATCAGGACAATCGTCTAGAACTAATCCTGGAATTGGATCTCTACTTTCAGGATCCACAGGGGGAGTATCATTGCTTGGACGGACAAATCTATTATATGCAAATTTCATACGGTTAACATGTACAGTAGATGTTACCAATTTGTTGTTTTCAAGATTTCGCACCTTGAAATTTACAGGACCAGTCTGTTCGACTAGTAGAAAGGGTCCTGCCCAGAACTTTGAGAGTTTACGTGACAATCCTTGTTGCAATGCAGGTATATAAATCCAAACTGAATCACCAACTTGATATGGAACATCTTGCGCACGATCATCAAAACGCTCTTTCATTTTGGCTTGATTACGTTCAGCATGACGTTTTGAAATGTCCCTAAATACTTCGAGTTGTGATACCAGATTGTGAATGTGCTCACGAAGTGTCTTATCTGGATATTTGCATTGTGCTAGGAGTGTAACATCTATCGGAAGTCTTGCCTCTCTACCATACAACAAGAAGAAGGGACTAAATCCGACTGAATTTTCAGCGGGAGTTGTTCTATAGGCAAATTGTATAGCTGTTATGTACTTATCCCAATCGCTTTGGTATTCATTGACATAATGTGAAATGGTATCCAGAATTACTGCATTAAAACGTTCCTGAATTGCATTGCATTGTGGATGATATGAACTTGTATTCAGTTTGTGAGTGCGCATAATACGACAAACTTCCAATACAATCTTGGAGAGGAAATTTTGACCTCTGTCGCTCAACAAGGTTTGAGGACAACCATGTTCACAAATTACATAATCAAAGAATGCGCGAGCAATGGTTGACGCATCAGTAACTTTCAATGGTACCAAAATTGGCCATCTAGTACAATGATCTGAAAAACAGAGTACATAGCGATTACCTGAAGTGGTAATAGGTAAAGGACCTAAAATGTCAACACTTACTCGTTCGAAAGCGCCTGGCACTTTCATAGTTACCATTGGGGCTAGTACTTTATGTCTATGAGTTTTTCGTTGAGAGCAAGAAATACATGAACGGACCCAGTTGTCTACGTCACGATACATGCATTTCCAAAAGTAACGTTGACGGATTCTATTGTAGGTTCGCTGAAATCCAAAATGTGCGGCTAACACGTGATCATGACAGTTATTTAGAACTGTATCAATTAATTGCACGGGTATATACAAACGATGGACATTTCTTTCAGGCATGTGCCCTTTAGCAGGAGTATGCCAAATGTGATACAACAACCCTTCGTGTGCATAGTACTGATCAGCCTGTAAAACTACATTCCTAGCCTTAACAGCATTATCTGGCAATTCATCGTTTTCCAGATATTGCAACATTGAGCCCGCAAATATGTCCGTCAACAAAACTTGTTTGAATTTGTCTAAGTTGAGCTCATTTGGAAAGTTTGGAATATTTGGCTTGACTGAATCTTTGTCATTCTCAACACGTTTCCCTTTTTGAAATCGAAGATTTCTAACCACGTTTACTGTAGGACGAGAGTTCACATCATTACTAGGATTTTGTATGATGTCGCTCACCATCTCGTCTAATCCCGACTTTACCCAGGCTACCTTATTAACTTCTACAGCATCAGTGACTTTGGAATGAGAATGATTGCAATCAGTACAAATATCCATTCTGTCATAATCTATTCTACTTAATGCATCAGCGTTGCCATTATGGCGTCCACGAATGTGAATTACATCAAACTTATATGACTGCAGTTTAAGTGCCCATCGCGCTAATCGACTTCCGGTATTTTTGTTTATACCAAAGAGCCATTTCAAAGCGCAATGATCAGTTACAACAGTGAATTTGATACTATGTTGCAAATATGGAGCATATTTCTTGATTCCCTCGACAACTGCCAAAGCTTCAATTTCTGTAACAGTGTAATTTCTTTCCGCATCATGTAATGCTCTTCCACCATAGGATATCACACGTTCCTTGCCATCCTGCTTTTGGGCCAAAATAAAACCTAAACCAGTACGACTAGCATCGGTTTGCAATATGAATTCTGTGCCATCGAAATTTGGATATGCTAGAATTGGTGGCTCTAACAATTTTCGTTTGAGCGTTTTGAATGCTTCTTGACAACTTTGATCCCAAACAAAAGATACATCTTTTCTAGTTAAATTGGTTAGTGGTTCAGCAATTTTGCAAAAGTCCTTTATGAACTTTCGATAATATCCCACAAATCCAAGAAAAGATTTGACTTCGGTTACTTTGGCAGGAGTTGGATAATCTTGGACAATTTTCAATTTTGCTGGATCTGTTGCTACACCATCTTTGTTCACTACGTGACCTAAATATTTGACCTCAGTTTGACCAAAAGTACATTTCTTAGGTTGTAATTTTAGACCAGCTGCGCGCAACCTATCGAAAACTTGCCTTAAATGGTCCATGTGTTCGGAGAAAGAACTACTGAATATAATTATGTCATCTAAGTAACAGAGAACGAATTTCCAATTCAAACCTCTCAAAACTTCTTGCATAGCTCGTTGGAAAGTGGCTGGGGCGTTATGTAAACCAAATGGCATTCTTTGGAATTCATATAGGCCATCTTGAGTGATGAATGCAGTTTTAGATTTGGAACTTTCTTCCAAGCCTATTTGCCAATATCCAGCCGCAAGATCAAGAGTTGTAATGAAATTTGGTTTAGCTGCACCTAAACTATCTAAAGCATCGTTTATGTTAGGTAACGGAAAGTTATCGCGTGCGCAAATCTTATTCAAGGCTCTAAAATCAATTGCAAATCTATAAGTATTTGGGTCACCAGCTTTAGGTGTCATGCATACTGGAAAGGACCAAGGACTTGCTGACTCCTTTATAATGTCTTGTTCTAACATTTCGTGGACTTGTCTACGTACTTCGGCTTGAATGTGAGGAGCTTGCCTATACGGTCTAGATCTAATAGGAGGGTGATCACCAGTGTTAATAGCATGTTTAACACGGGAGTAATTACCAGTAGGACCCCCTTTTACTTGAAATATATCAATATATTCAGTGAGTAAACCATTGATTTCAGATGCTTCAGTACCTGACATGTGATCAGTATTTAAATTCACTTTTGAAAGGACTTCCTTTACTGAATCTTGTTTACTGTTTACATCGCTAGCTACCGCGGATGCTTGCCTTATATTAACATTGTTAACATTGTTTTTCTCAAGATCGGGGAAGGAGTGAATCCTATGCGGGTCAACGAGAGAAAAAATGCCCAATTTAGTACGAGGATACAAAGTTATTGGTTCATCAGTAGTATTCATAACTAATAAATGAATACAGTTATTCTGTACACTAGAAGCAGTATTCGCGATCAATACACCTAATGCAGAGACACGCCTGCCTCCATGAGAGAGACCAATTGTATTGAATGGCAATTTATTTGACAGTCTTGCGCACACAACAGACTGAGTGTGAGCAGGAATTTCCTGTTTCTCAATGACAAGTATTTTACTCTCCTTAGCAAGTCTTAGTGTACGAGATTCACAATCTATTCTTGCGCAGTGCCTGTTTAAAAACTGAGACCCAAGTATGATACGTGTACTTAAGTTACGAGCAATATTCATAGGTACAGGAAATTGAGTGCCATTGACAGATATGGACAAAACTATGAATCCAGTAATTTCTAAACTACTACCATTTGCTGCGCGTGCTTCAGCTACACGTGATTTTTCTATAGAAAAACGCAAATTGGAAAGATTAGCATGAAACCAATCGTGATCAATAATGTTGACAGATGCACCTGTATCAATCAAACATTGAACAGGGTTACCATTAACAAATGCTGCTATGGTATTCAACTTAGACAAATTAATCTCAATATGCGCTTGTGAAAAACTGGAATTCGATTTTTGTCCAAATGTCTGTCTGTTCAAATCAAGAGGTACACGGTTTGCATTGCCATTTCGGTCTACACCTCTTACATGTTCAAATCTTTGAAACCTTAACCCATCTACATGTCGTGGAACATGTTTCTTTTTCTGTCGAGCAGATGGGTTTATTAGTTTAAAGGATTCCTATTTACGTCAAATTTGGCATAGCATTTTCTCCACCCATGTCCCACACGACCACACCTATTCCATACTAATTTTCTGTACGAACTATAGGGGGCCTGTGCCTGCCTTGGTTGATTCCAAGTTTGACTAGGTTGATGCCTAGGTTGAGAGGAACTACTTATACGATCTGAATTGTAAGTACGATCTAGCGGGGAAGAAAAAGAGACATGTTTGTCGTGTTCTAATTTCTCCATTCTGGTGGCTATATTAGACACGACTCCCGTCAGTGTGTCCAGAACAGAATTAATGCTATTTACCTGGGGCTCAGTATTTTGTGACTGTGCGGGTGCGAATAGTGAGTCATTTGCCGTTTGCTGTACTGAAATTCCCAATCTCGCGGCGTCTAGTGCTTGTTTAAATGATTCAGGTTCTTTTGAAAACACAAACGCTCTGACAGAAGGCAAAAGACCACGAACAAAACTAGATAATTTTTCTGCTTCAGATTTACCAATCTGCTTGCACCATCTTATTATTTCACAAGCATAGTCGTCAAGTGTTTCTGATGTCAATTGCTTACGCGACAACAGCTTAGATTCGACGCTCCATTTCCAAGATGAACCTTCGAAATTACTTTTAAGTAAATCTTTAATCTTGGCTATGGTATTCTTATCTGTATCAGGAATTGAATCCAAATAGACGCGAGCATTTCCATACACTTTTGTTTGTAAGGCAAGTATAGATTTTGGCGCGGTATAATCTCTCAGCTCAGCATACGTCTCAAATCTACTAATGAAGTTATCTACGTCATCATCTGGATTACCAGAATATTTAATATCGCAATTATGCATATCATATTTAGCCATATTTGCTACGTCAAGTTCAACCTCCTCTATACTATTAAGTGATATAACAGACTTACTATCACTATCACTATCGCTATCGCTATCGCTCATTGCCTTTTTAACAATCTATGTCAAAATCACAAGCTAATTCCAAAGAGAATTCGGAATTTAATCAACAAAAAATTTTAGTCAATCTCAAGTTCAAGATCAAAATTCAAGTTCAAATTCAATCAAAATTTGAAAAATCTGAACATGAACCAAGTTTATTAATTATTAAACTTGATTAAGATTATCAATTAAAATTTAATGATTATGATTGATGATTAAATTTAATTAATAGACTAACAATGAACTTAATTGATGAAGTTTAAATTCACCAATGAGAAAAAAATTAAAAGCTCAATGAAATCCAAGTCAACAATTTAAAGTTGACATCAAATTAAATGAATAAAGTCCCAAGTTACAGCTGAAAATATTTATTCAATTGCAGTGCAGTGTATCAATATTATGTATCTTGATTTAGAAATCAGTCCATTCAAAATTTATATAGAATTCTGACTGTCATCAGTCTCATCCAAAAATAAACAAGATTTATTTCATGCGAAGAAATTGTTTGTCTGAAACGCACCTGTCCAGTAGAAGAGCTTATAAAATCTACACAATAGAATTTTACCGCGCTCGAGAATTTCAATCTCGGATTAAAAAATTTTATCAATGGATATCAGACCGTGGTCATGCACTTTTGAACCAGATTATCAGAGACTTGTAAATCGGAACAATTATATAAAAGACTTTATCGACTTGCCACGTTGAACATGTAGAATGCGCCCATTATTGCCAGCGTAAATAAGACCTAAATATTGATAGGCCATACTACATGTATTTCGTGTATACTATTTTAAACACAATTTTAATAGACCTTTCTGGGTCTATAAAACAAATTTCAATAGACATATAATTAAATTTCAGCAGTGCATACCAACAAAATGCTACCTGAATTCAAACCGTCTCACCACGCTGATGTTACAGTCGTCGACACTGGATGCGATGAACAACAAAATACATATACAACTTTGTAGCTACAGTCCTAATTATTCAAAATGAAGGGGGCTGGTAAATTGACCGGAATAATATAAACATTGACATAAAAATATCAAAACGAACGAATTCTCCACCAGATGTTGTGACGTGGTTTTGGGGAAAATACTCGCATGGCGGAGAGGGGATCAGAACACACAGAATGAATATAACGGATATAGCTTCCAAGTTATTTATATATACATTTTATTAATTCATCATCAATAGTTCACTTACTCATATTATAAACGAACACAGCACCCAGCATCTAGACTATCCTAAAGAAATGACATGACACGCATCAATCGTGAGCTTCTGTAATTCAGAGCTCACCAGTCCTGTTGTGTGAATAGAAAACTATATGGCCTAAACTTATGAGGTGTTGTCAGCGTGGCACGAAGACTTGAATTGGTCAGAGATATTGGCGCGTAGACTGAATGGGATTCAGAATACGGAAGTACGGTGTTGCCATTTCAAGTCAATCATGGCCTGAATTCTAGATATGAAAATACCTAATAGAATTAATAATATCAATATAAATTTAGCGTCACAACAATAGAGAGAGATGGATGATTCGTCACCAAAAACGCAACGCCAGCCCCCCCCCCCCCCCCCCCCCCCTCCCACTTTGATCACAACTAACGGAGTGGCGCCTAATTTGCATGAAAGATAGAGGAAATAACGGGAAGGGTGTTAAAGTTTATTCCACTGAAATTGGTTAACAATTGGCTCCCAAAACAGCAAAAAACCTCTCAGATTTGGCTCATAAATGCCACTAGAATTGAACAACATTGTGCGTTGCGCGTACTACAGCGTAATCTTACCGTGGTAACGCGTCGCGTGCATGTTTGCGCAAGGGCTGACTGCCGCGCGGCACACGCACTCCTACACATGGCGCAGAAGCCACACGGGTAGGCCTGTTGGTAGGGTAAGTACCGGGGGGCGGCCGGTGTAAAGGGGGGGCGGCCGGTGTAAAACCACGGGAAATGGTTTAGGATAGGCCTAGGGTTATAATGGTACAAGTAGCGTTTTGCGGGGGTTAATGAAGCAACCTGATTTCTTTACTTTAAGTTGGCATGCCAAACAATCTAAGGGACCGAGGGTTAATGAAGTAGCCACGGGAAATGGTTTATGGAGGGTTGTGATTGTAACTGTCACTAGAATGATGTGCAACTTTAAGGACTCGGACGATGAGGACTCGACTACAACACTGGCAGTTTGTGTTTCATAGTTCACTCAAGCGACTGAAAATTGCTACAAACTGCGACTGCAAGTATGTTATGGGCATTATAAGGCGAGCTTAATTTCTATGAGTTATACTTGTAGTGGTCACTACGCTTTGAAAATACGGGTGAAAAACTAAAGTGAGCCGCCATGAGCATGTGATCGGATGGGAATACCCGATTTGGACAGCTGACGAGTGGAAGTATTTTGTTGTCGTCTACCATTCCCAAAACTTGGGTGCAGCCGAGTTGATCTGAGCCAAACCAGAAGTAGTCCAGTGTGGCAATGAACACCTCGGTGCCGTACTTATCAGGCTTGGACCGGTACATTCGGCGGGGTGGCTTCGTTTTGGACCATCCAAGGAGCGAAGGATGTTCCGTTTGCAAATCGTAGATGTCATCCATTGATGGGTATTTCCCGGTTCCATAATCATCTTCGTGCGATGTGAAAGGTGGTTCATGGCCCTATAATAAAGATAAAAATATAATCGGGCCTCGAAATTAGAATGGAAAAAATGCAGCGTGACTCACAAATTAGATTTTCGTAAATTAAACATATCTCGGGTACAAAAATTAACATTGTCAAATGTATTGATATTGTATCATATAGTTTGTAATGGTTCTACTAAAATGAAATACAGTGTGTTTGTTACACATGAGGATGAGTGAACACATTGTTTAAAATTTCCTAAATTAATTCAGCAAAGTTCAAAATAAGTGTTAAAGTTCATAAAACTTAAAGAAAACCACTGTACTTATGTTACACATGCTTATGAGTGCACATTGTTCAATATTTTCAAACTTCATTCTGCAAATTTGAAGTAAGGCCATTTTGTTAGTTTTTTAATTTGTGAAATATTTTGAAATTTGCCTGACAATTAACCGAAATAATAGCGTACTGTCAGTTATCTCTCTGGATTATTGACGCTATGACTCGGCGGCATCCCCCTCTCAAATTTCTGACTCGGCGGCACATTTCTCGAGATGTTTGAACCCCCCCCCCCCCCCCAAAAAAAAAAAAAAAACAACACAAAAACACAAAACAAAACAACAACAACAACGCTTACCCTACCTGAGAGGTCCATTTGCCCGTAGAACAAGGGTTTTTCTCCATCGCCTAAGTGCTAAAATACATAATAAAACCAAGAAACAGTGTACTCACCACAATGGTCTTGAATGCACTCTGCAGGTGCCCGGATTCGTGTGAGAACAAGTATGGCAGAGAATCAACGATTGGTTCATACTGTACAGAGAAAACAAAAACAATGTGATTATACGAGAGGATCTCCCTTTCTCCCATTAGGCCAAAAATAGATGCCCTCAAGGGCCAACAATTTTGAGTCTTCTTTTGTTAATTGCTGAGGAAAAATAATAATGCCATACCGTATAGTGTAATAATAGTTTAACACTATTTATTCAATCAGATAATAGCAATATTATAACAATTTGGGTAAAAAATCTTTTAAAAAAAAGCGACCCTAATTTTTGAGATTTTAGGGCCGGTCGCTGAGGGCAACATAACAATTTTGTTTGCCTTATTTATTTATTTATTTATTATTTATTTATTTATTTATCGGCTTTCTTTATTGAGGGTAAATACACTTCAGTGACTTGCAAGCAGGTCCTCATTTAGATACCTACATACAAATATTAAATGTTACAAAGTTGAAATAAACAACAATTATGATATAATTCAATAGGAGGAGAGGATTTGAATTGACCGAGTGACACATTTTCTAAATCAGTATGGGTGGATAGACGGCGATACATTGTTCCACTGATGGCCAGATCTGAAAAGAAAAGTGTGCATACTAGAATTAGAGTTGACTTTAGGAATGATTAATGTTCCATTAACCTTGATGCCCAAAGGTTGATTTTAGGAAACACACTAATGAACGCTGGCGATGGTGTGGGAGTTCCAGTCTCTGACCACCACGCCATGATGCTGGTTCCCTGCACCCTAGATCTCTGCGCCAACTCATCCATAGGTGCAGAAAATAGACTCTACACCACATTGCGTTGTCGCTCTGTCATCACATACAGGAAATAATGATAAACACAAGTTGTAGTTGGGGTGACGCATCGAATACCGAATGCATTGTTGCGTTGCCATGGCTACGGCGCAATTGGGAACGCGCTACACGATGCATGTGAAGTCCTCCCATAGCAAAAAAAATAGTAGCAGTTAACTAGCCGCTAGTTAGCCGATCGTTAGCTGCTAATGATTTGAACCTATCAGCAGTATATAGCAGTATGGTAGCAGCTAGCTGCTAACTTCTTGCTACTATTAGCAGCTAGCTGCTAATAGTAGCAGAACGATAGCAGCAATCTTAGTCTTCAAAATACACATAGCAGAACGTTAGCAGCAAACTTAGTCTTCAAAATATACATAGCAGTATGGTAGCAGCTAGCTGCTAACCGTAGCAGAAGGATAGCAGCAAACTTAGTCTTCAAAATCTACATAACAGGACGATAGCAGCATATATACTGAAATCAGGAAAACTGTAGCTGCTAGTATTGATGGTAATCGGCATACAGTCATATGACTTCCAACTGCCATTTCAAATCTGATGGTGGAAGCTTGTGGAATTGGCTGTGTTTTGATCATGCTGAGCATTTGTGGTGGATATTTCCAAATTCTATCAACCAATTGTAAACTTTATGGTAAATAGGTCAAAAGAAATAAGTACTCCTGGGAAATGTGCATTTTTCTGGAAAACAGGCTCCTTAACTGGTTACAAAAATGTTAAATGTAGACTGTAATGTTTAATGTGCAATAAAGTTTCACCCAACAGTTAACCTTCGCCTTGAAATACTGCCATTTATTAAATTTGATGAACAATACAAAATGACACTTTCTTGCATCGGGATTTGACAAATTGAAGTGTACTCCAAGGGATGATATACACTTTCAATTGATGTTATTCATTCAACCATGAACAGGTCCTTCACATTTGTATCCAAACGGGTGACAACCATTTGAAGGAAGTTTATTTTCATTCATGTATGAACACATTTTATTCATGTGTTTCAATTTTTCATGGGTTTAAAATATTTCATCAATTTGTCCAATCCCCATGCAAGAAAGTGTAACATTTCAGTCTACATTTTACATTTTTATAACAGGTTAAGGAGCCTAACTGTTTTCCAGCAAAATGGGGGGGGGGGGGGGTGTTCATGGTTTCCCATAAACCGGCACGAAATCAGACTACCATGCTCAACAGACGTCGAAATCACAACTGCCAGTGCCAACTACGAATTTCGACCAACACGACTCAATATTATAGGATATTGGGAGAGGTGGAGGGCAATCAGCACGTCATCCTCATCTTTGCGCCTATAAGTTTATAGATACTGGGGGGGTGAGACATGGTTTCTTATAAACCGGCACGAAAATAAACGTACAATAAAATCGTACAATCAGACTACCATGCTCAACAGACGTCGAAAATCACTACCGACAGTGCCAACTGCGAATTTCGACCAACACGACTCATTGGGAGAGGGGAGGGCAATCAGCATGTCATCCTCATCTTTGCGTTTATAGATTATAGATACCGTTGTGATTTGAACATTTGAAGTTGAATATTATTATGATTTACCAAACAGCGCTTCGTTGTAAGTGTCCCCAGGATAAGAATAAATAGTGTATGATGGGGGGCACGAAAAACAGACACTCAATTATCGACAGTACTAATCTCAACCGACGGTGCCAATCGCAACAGACATTGCCAATTTCGACCGACACGACTCAAATAATGTGGGGGTGATCTCCCCCTGCCCTACCCCACAACCGACAGAGTGACACAACATATGGGGGGCGATGCATGATCAACATGCCATGCTCATTGTTGCGCGTATGCTCATTGTTGCGCGTATGCTCATTGTTGCGCGTAAGTAGACACCGTTGCGATGTGGACATTTGAACGTGATTTGATATGATAAAACAGCAACAAACAACAGTGTCCCCAGGAATAAATAGTGCATTCTGGGAAATACCAAAACAAGCGGCTTGCTAACATCAGGAAAACAGTAGCCGCTAGTAACTAATTTGCATATGAATCTACTAGCCACCAATACTAGCGGTTGGCTAGCAAGAAACGGTAGCAACTTGCTAGTAACTAATTTGCATAAACTGTAGCTGCTAACTAGTCGCTACTAACTAATTGGCATGTGATTATATTAGCAGCTAACGAGCCGCTACCTCTGCTCGATAACCATAGCAGCTAACTATCGGCTAGCAATAGCAGATAGGTGGCTGCTAGTATCAGGTACATGTATTTTGCTATGGGATACGCTGTCGTGGGCGCAGACACAGTGTATTTGGTGCTAAGCATCAAATTTGTTATCGTTCAAAGCGTGACGCTGGCATTGACCAAATTTATTTGTGGATTATTTCATGTCATCTCTTGTATATGCATGACTTTTACGCCAGCAAATCAATGTGATGACATGATTTGCGCGTATCTGCATCTATGGATGAGTTGTGTGGAGCCCATTGATGCAGAAAACCAGCATACATGAACCCTGACATGGAAGTTCCAGTCTGTGGCCCAGTAATTCCATTCTTCACAAACATCTTGAACCCTTAATATGCCATGAGATTTTGTTCATGATTAAATTTAGTTGTGCAACATTTTATTACATTTTTGAAAGAAATAAAATGCTCGACTAACTACCTAAAGAGGTCCAACAATTAGTAGAACAGCATGATTTTTATTTGTCTCCTAATACTGACTGACCACTGGTTTCAAAATATTACCTTTGTCTTCCTTTCTGGATCAGCCTCCGGAAACCGTCTCAAATATGTCTTGTTAAATTCACTGAGGCTTCCATCATGTAGGTTTTGATATCCTGGCATATGTGGTTCCTGGTTGAAATCTCCACAGAGTATGTGTGGCTGATCAGCTCCCCCGGCAAACCTAAGCAGATGTCTCAGTGCCAATATTGCCTTAAAAAAAGGGGGAAGAGTTAGATACTGAGTACAGTCCAACCTCGGTTATCCGGACATGATGAGACCAAGCATAGGCCGGATCAGTGTAAAATGTAGATTATGTGTAATTCTGCATTGACTGTCCTAGAAGTGCTCAAATTGGGATGATTAAGGGTACTGAAAGAGAGGTAATTACACTTACAGTGACAATTAATGTATTATAGCACTAAACAGCACTACCAACATCAAAAGACGGCCTTCAAATGCTTCAGAGTGTGAAAATAAGGTGATAAGGCTGTAACACAAATATTTTCTTTTGGGCCGGATCATTCAGCCGGTAACAGAGTGATTCGGATAAAAGAGGGTCGGACTCGGATAACCGAGGTTGGACTGTACTATATATAGTTATTGGGGTGAGTTTTCATAACCGAGGAAGTCTCACTCTAGAGAGCCAATTCCTTGTTAATTCCCCAAGGTTGGAAATTGCGTCCATGTTAACTCTGTTCTGTCTGACTTGAGATGCTCATGGGGTGTATAGAGATTGACTTCTAATGACTCCTAACCCCATCTTGTCAAAACTTTAAAACTGCACTTAATGCTCTTACATGGCTCTCCTATAACAAGTCAGACTTCAATGTCACCCAAACTTGGTGACAATTATCTTTGGGTAAGAGGACTTGAGATGCTCATAAGTCATGGGGTGTACAAAGATTAACCAATGACCCCAACATAAACATTTGACACCATTTTGTCAAAACTTTGAGAGAATCTTGACAGCCCCATCCTGAATCTCTGACCTGGAAAATGGTAACTGGTAAATCAAATAATATTGAATCCATGTTTGCAACACATGCTGGAATGATCATATACTGAACCCACAACCCTCCCCTCTCCTAGGTTGTGTCCTATCTACCCCAACAACAAGATTTTAGTTCATTTACATACCTCTAATGCAGTAATATCCATCTTTTTGTATCTATCAAATGTCAGATGCAAGTTGCCTACACTTAAAATCTTGTTGGAATGTCGACAACGCAGGCGAGAAAATAGGACGATTCTGATACTGCTTTCATGGGCCACTTTCTCCAACCCTTTAGTATCATATGTTTGAGATTCCTGGAATGCATTTCATGAAAACAAAAGTTAATTCTGGTTAAAATTATTGTCCACATTGTCTGATCTGTCTTAAATACTTCTTTCTTTCCAACTCAGTCAATTGGGGGGACATTTGAATTCCTTGTGTGAAACACATGCTAAATAGATTGCATAACATGATACTAGCCAGAAGCAGGTAAATCCTGAATTTGTTTGCAATGATACAAGTACCTAAAACAATAACTTTAAGCCCTGTGTAATTTGAAATATATAGCATAAGAGGGAAAAGTAAGGAGAAGCAGTTAAATAAAAAGTATTAACATATCAGTATTTCAAATACTACAGTGCAACAGAGCATAAATTACCAAAAGTGCATGTTATTGAAATTACGCTCTAATTCAAAAAGTAACATATGTAAGACAAGGAGACATTTCATATTATAGAATACAGCTTGGTGATTCAATGTCATAGAGAAAAAAAATAGTTTAACTTTATTTGCATATAATTAGCATATTATAAAAAATACATGAAACATTTGCTTTTTGTAATTTCCAGCAAAAACTATACATGCCATTAACACCAAATTCACAGGATATGAACACATATATAATCACAGAGAAAGATGTTTATGGTTAGCAACACAATAAGCATACATACATACATATACATACATACATTTATATAGCGCTCCTTCATAAATATCGCAGCGCTTTTTACAACTAGAAACATCTTAACTACAGCATAAATACAACATAAATTACACAAGGTACACAGTCCAGCAATATTAAAAATAACAACTGAAGAGGTGAGTTTTGAGGCTCTTTTTGAATGTAGATAATGAGGTGCTTTCCCTGATGTTAGTGGGTAAAGTGTTCCAGATATGGGGAGCTTTTTGCACGAAGGACCTGTCATCCGATGATTTCAATGTTTTGTAAGAGTTATGTTCGGTGAGCCGGGTAACATCAGAAGCCGACCTGAGACCGGTGCGTGTTGGGCGGTAGAGGATGTAGAGATACAGGATGTTAAGTAGTCCGGAGCAGTTCCTGCAAGACATTTAAACACATACATCATTATCTTAAATGTGATCCTCTCTCTCACTGGCAACCAGTGCAACTCGCGCAAGTATGGTGTAGCGTGGTCAAACTTCTTGGCACAGTATATTAGCTTGGCAGACCAATTTTGAATGCGCTGCAATCTCAGAATATCCTTATTGCTAGAACCCAACAACAATCCATTGCCATAGTCCAGACGCGACAAGATCAGGGTACGAACCACTAAATGACATGTATCACGGTCCAGAAATCGCCTGATTCTTGATATATTGCGAAGTTGGTAGTTTAGACTGGAACATAGAGATTTGATGTAAGCACTCATTGTCATTTGAGCATCAAAGACGACACCAAGATTTCGAATGGTGTCTGCTGGGCTAATTGAGTCATCACCAACCTTAAGTATGACAGGATCAAGTCTTTGCATTTGATAACGTGTTGCTGCTACGAAAAACTCTGTCTTCTCTTGGTTCAGCTTCAAATAGTTCTTTGTCATCCAGCTCTTGATTTCAATGATGCAAGATGTTAACCTAGACAATGATGTGTCAATGGACTCTGGATCAGCTGGGTTAAAACTATCGTATATTTGAATATCATCAGCGTAGATATGATAACTGAGAGAGTATTTCTTGATAATTTGTCCGATTGGGGCAGTGTAGATTGTAAACGCCTGTGGACCAACCATGGATCCTTGTGGTAATCCGTAATGCAAGGTATGAGGTTCTGAGAAAGTGCCATTGATGCTGACACGAGTTGTCCTGCCAGTAAGATACGACTCAAACCACTTAAGTACAGCACCACCGACACCAATGTCACTGGTGAGTCTGTCAAGCAATACTTTGTGATTTATAGTATCAAACGCGGCACTGAGGTCCAAGAGTACCAGAAAGACACCACGCCGGTTGCTTAAATGCTGCATTATGTCGCTCTTCACTTTTAAAAGTGCCGTTTCGGTGCTGTGCGCTGGTTTGTAAGCACTTTGTAAGGTATCTCCAAGACGGTTACTGTCAATATGGCTCGCGATGTTAAGGATAGCATGCTTTTCTATGATCTTAGATAGATAAGTAATGTTCGAAACCGGCCTATAGTTCTTCAACACTTCTGGATTTAGTGATGGTTTCTTAATGATGGGAGTCACAATTGCATGTTTTAGTGACTCGGGAAACACACCTGTGCTGAGAGATTTATTCACGATGCATGTTATTATTGGGACAAACACTTCAGCATTCTGTTTCACAAACCAGGTAGGTATGGGGTCAAGCAAGCATGACTTTCCAGGTGCCTGTTTGATATATGTCAAAATGTCTTCCTCACTTAAGAGATTAAATTTAGTGAGGGGTGTAGGGGCAGACATTTGAGTATCCACAGTTGTAGCTTCCGCTGCATTCACATCACGCATTTGATCCTCCAGATTGCTGTAGATCTTATTTACCTTTTCTGAGAAGAAATCAGCAAACTTGTTGCTTAGATCTTTAGGCGATTCATGTGCAGGGAGGGTTTTGTATTTCTATTTAAAAGAGAGTTAACTTTCTTGAATACAGTCTTAGTGTCAGCCTGATCAAACACTCCCCTAAAATATTCCTGCTTTGCCTTGTCAATCATGTTGTTCACAATGACTCTCTGCTCAACATACAACAAGTGATGACATTCGAGTCGAGATTTCTTCCATTTTCGTTCACACTTCCGACGCTCTCTTCGGGCCTTGTGAATGGTGTCTCCATACCACGGTTGTCGTAGTATGTTATTACGTGATGAGCAGATTTCAGGAGCATGTTTATCAAGAGTGTTTCTGATTGATTTGTCATAAACAGAAGTTAGGCCATTCACATCCATTTTATCATCTGATTTTAGCTGTGATGATAAATCAGACTTAAATGATCTCACAACCATCTTGTGGATCATACGTGTCTTAACAACAGTTTTTGTGGGTTTCGGCCTCTTTTGTACTACTTTACAATGTATTACATGGTGATCAGAGAGACGAGGTCCAACCTCACAGTCTGTGATGATGTCATCCTCAAGCCGAGAGATAATAAGGTCTAAAGTGTAACCATGTTTGTGCGTTACACCTGATATATAAGCCATTCGTTAACATGTTTGCTGTGTAATTAATTTATGCACGTAATTAATCAATTAATTAGGCGTTAAATGGAATCATTTTGAACCACTTTTTGTATGCCCAATTAAGTTATGGGCATAATTCTGTTATACCCTTCACACCAATCGGTAAGTATGCGTCGTTCTTAAAAATACCCCTGTGAAGGGTATAACAGAATTACTCCAAGTTATGTATGGTTTGAAATTAATAAAAGAATTGTTTTGCTTGTCTAAATAATTCTGAATTGCTCACGCACTAGGGTTGCCGGCACGTTTTAGTTTTCCGGCCTTTACAGACGGGCGTGGTTCACGTTTTTAAACCAATCCCGAGTCGGGATTCGCCAGCCCGCGAACTTTGCTTTGTTGTTCAGTCAAGCATATCTCGTCCGGTTTTCCTCCTTTTTCCTTGTTCACTATTTTAGGCTCTAAGGTAATTCCAGCGGGGGGGGTGTCAAGTCCCCTAATTAGGCCCTTGTTTGGCAGTTTGGTATACACTTTTTGATCACCAGAGTCACTTCATAATTGTTTTAGGTCAATATCATATTTACTTTTCAGAGAACAATATATATATATATATATATTGGATAAATGGATGTTTATTAATAACCTCTTCCGAGGAAACCTAGGAGAGGGGTTAGGTTCCGTGATACTTGTCCTGGCTTTTTTAGTAAACAGTTTATCTTGGATACCATTGCGGTTGGAAAAGTATGTTCGGTTTATAACTTCCTCAGGGCCTCTACCTGGTTAAATTAAATCGCTCTAAACTTTTCTTGGACATACATTATTTGATTTGATTTTGGATGTCATGCAATGATTTTTTGTTTATCTTGGTACCATTGCGGTTGGAAAAGTATGTTCAGTTGTAACCTCCTCAGGTACTACCTGGTCAAATTCAATCGCCCAAAACTTCCAAGTCAATCTACCACAATGCCATTGGACATATATTAAATGGTTTTAATTTAGATGTCATGCAATGAATTTTTATAATTGTTTATCTGCGGATAACAATTAAGCGTAAACGACCAAGTGTCATCTGATTTTTCACACTATTATTCTATGTGTCATTATGAACTGAAAATTACAGACACAATAGAATGGAGTGACCTTTAAAGTTCGGATTTATGATTTAATGGTTTAAATCACAAAGTACATTTTAAAATGTGCAACTATCAACTAACCAATTATGGTCTGGTTTTCACTTGTCAATTATATGTGTCACCATGAACTGTAATAATATAGACACATTTATAAATCAGGTGATTATGCATTTCAAATCATAGAGTCCATTTTAAAATGTTTCGACTATTAACTCCCTTTGTCAGAAGTGGAGGAGTGGAGTCTTCAGGTATTACCTGGTTAAATTTAATTATGATATATTATTAAATGCATTTCTGGTTTGCAGCGGAATCACGCTTCACATAAACAATTTCGCGTACGTGTATTTATTGTAACCCTAGTGTCTAGCAGCAATCCTTAAATTATGCTTAATAAAATGGTGAGGCCACATTTCTCAATCTCATTTGTCTTTTTCTGTAATATCATTTAATATTAAAAATCTAATCAAAAACATTGAAAAGTGCTTATAAAATCAATGTGTATAATTATTTCGATAATCAAAATGAAAATATACATACATAAGTGTATCATCAATATTAAAGTTGGCTTCCACAACCTCTCTTATTACTGCTATCTTTAGAGCTACTAGAGTGTATTGTTAAAGTAATCGTCACATCATTTTCACTATTAGCTTTATATAAATTTATATACATCCCACAACAATTTACTTAATTATTATTGCTTTATATAAATTTATATACATCCCACAACAATTTACTTAATTATAACCCTCCATGTTCTTTATCCTTTGTCGTTTTCCACGGTTTATTGTTGCGGATTTCGTTTAATAAAAGTGTATTTGAGATGTCCATTCTTGTTTGTATTAAGGAATTCAGATTTGAAAAAAAAGTGTCAAACAGAGATTATTGTGTGTTCTAGCTTGCTATGTACCAAGTGTTATCTGTTTTTATGCCATGCATGCCGAGATATACGCAAATGTATCAATCGACCCATATTTTAACCTTTTTGTATACATATCCAGCCCAAGGGCTTAGGCAGCCAGCCGAGTAGGGAGTGTTTTACACACCCACTTTTGTAAATTCACAGTTTTTACACACCCACTTTTGTAAATTCACAGTTTTTACACACCCACTTTTGTAAATTCACAGTTTTTACACACCCACTTTTGTAAATTCACAGTTTTTACACACCCAGTTTTAGTCCACGGCCTATACTTTGTACACAAATCCTTAAATTTACACACCCAGTTTTTTGAATTTGAATATGTGTATACACATTTACACTCCCACATCTTCAAATTCTAAGACCTTGAGTCCAGCTAAATATTGACAGATTTCAGCCAGTGGTTAAAACCTATTGTTTTTATGTTAATGATGTAACATAACCAAAGGTATCTAAACATCCAAAATTGTATTGTTAGAAAGACAGTTTAGTTTAGTTTTTATTCGGCATCACAACATATACAAATAACAAATCACACGAGTATAAAATTATATTAACATTCAATAAATAACGCATATCACAATGCCATCCCAAACTGGAACGGCAAACACACCACAACGCCAAAAGTTGCAAGGCCATGATAGCCCATAAAAGCCAGCTACATGTGCAGGCTTATTTCCAATGGGGTCCCAAAACAACACAACAAAAAGGCCATGGACGTGGAGTAACATAAACAAAATGACATTGGACACATTGGACAATAAGCCTACACACGTATGAAATCTGCAGATTCCTGCTTCATAGCGCAATCAGCCAGGTGTTTTTTCACAGCCTTTTTAAATTCCATCTTCCTGCGTATGGTCTGGATTTGTGGTGGCAGGGCGTTCCAGTCTAAGATGGCATTGTGGTAGAATGACTAGGAAGCAATTCCTTTAACTCTAGGGACAATAAAACTGAAATTGCTTGACCTAGTTCGGTGGGAATGAGCACTCATGGTTCTTATGAAATTATGAGCAAGGTAAGGAGCACCAATACCATTAAAGATATTAAAAATGTGGTTAAGTCTTAACTGTTTTGCACGGTCCTGTGTATTTAGGAGTCTAAGTAAATTACGGTTAAATTGATCAATGTGAGTCCTTGGAGACAATTTCAAAATTAAGCGAACTATTTTGTTTTGGGTGACTTGTAATGTGTGTCTGGCCCTGGTATTGATACCAGCAAGCCATGCGGAACAGCAATAGTCAAGGTGACATTGGATCAGAGCTGCAAAGGTTCATACTTTGTATTGATCACACTATCCCTCAATGGAATCACTCATGCATCCAATACCAAGATCATTTTCATTACATATTGACCGACCCTCCTACATGAAAATGAGCCCATCAGAATACCAATTGACACTTCTAGGTGTACTTAAATCATGCAATTATGAGTATGAACTTTTTATAGTTAAAGTTGTAGTTATACAGGGTGAGTCAAAATATTCAGGTCCCGTTTTCAAAAAATCAGGAAAAATACTTCTTGTTTAAAATTGGTCAATTTCATAATTGTTTATAAGAGTGGCCATACTTCTTCATACATGGTGATGTTTACAAGAAAATACCATTTTGTTCCAAGTTGGCGGATAATAACAGCTAACACCGCTGTACTATTAGTTATTCATACAACTCAACAAACTGTATAACTGTTGAAATTGTATAAATAAAACAAATTTTATAGATAGACCAAACATTTCTTTATGGATATCCGTATGCAACATTTTGACGGAATCCTCTGGACATTTGGAAACCGTAAACAGGCTCCGTTGGACTTGCAGAATACTTCTTGTCTTGATGTAGCTAGATAAAATAAATATTCTCTGCTGAGTTGATCAAGTTTTTTGAAACATAATGATGAATTTCAATTTCATCTTGTAAAAGATTTCTTTGTTACTCGAACACCTGTTTGGATATGTTTTTGAACTAGGCCTATTCAAAAACATAGCCGCAAAGACAATAGAAACTCTTTTCTTTTTATAAGTCCTGTGAAACCAACACGCCTTTGATTGACTTATTAAAAAGGCGCGCGTTATCCATAGGGTCCCATAGATAAGTTTTGGAACAGATTTAATTTCACAGAATTTGGGAAATTCCCATATCTCCCGTATTGAATAACCAATTTGAAAGAAATAAAGTTTAGGTTATCGCTAATAATGCCATCTTGCTATTTTGATAGTATCAAATCTATATCAAAAGTGTATCAAATCTGCACCAGGCATTTTATATGAATTTGATAATATCAAATCTATATCAAAAGTGTATCAAATTGGATTGGAAAATACAAAAAGTCAACTAAACTGCTCAAAAATAGTTTGCAGCACGATTGTGACCTCCCCATGTTCTCAAGCTACCACTGGAGCAAGGGATTGCTTCAAATTTGGTATCATTGTAAAGATGAACATATCAGATTTTACATGATATATTACACTAAATCAACATATGGACTTGTGTACAAAATATAGGCCGTGGACAAAAACTGGGTGTGTAAAATAAGCTCTTTTCAAGCAACTTTAGGGGCTTTGTTAATATCAAAATGAGTATTTGATCAATAAGATGGTTCAAAAATCTTGCCGGTAAGCCAATTTTATAGGCTTGGACGGTATACATTTTATTTCAATATGGAGCACAGAAATATTATACACATTAGGGTGAAAAGAATATTCATTTTGGACATGGAATGGCGAAAATCTTGGGACTTTTTGGGCCAAGTTTAAAAACAAATGTTTGTGCAAAATGTTGGTAGGATTCTGAGGATATTTTCAAGAGTTTGAGTATGATATGACTTAATCGGAAAACGGACGAATGTTAGGAATGTCCCAAGCTACAAATCAATGTTTAAAGCATGCTGATAGGTGGTGGCGTTTTCTGTAGTCAAATGTTTAAACAAATTTGTTTTTAAAAAAAATCAGCTTTGGGAAAAAATGGATAAAATAAAGAATATGAGGGTGAATTTCAATAAAACAAAAACGCTATCCTGTGTGTACTAACTTGTTATTTAACTCCTGTATACTAGAAAATAATCAGAATTACCTAAGCAGAGAAATACGATTTTTAAGGAAATTTTGCACTTTTTCATAAAAATGTATGACGTCATCATGACGTCACGAACAATACGTCAAATGAAGCGGCATGTAGGGAAGGGGGAGTGGGCGGCATGTAGGGAGGGAGGGAAGGGGTAATTGATAATTGGAAAGGGGAGGATCCATTGTGCCATACCCTGCTGATTTCAGATTTGGCATGGACTGAACCACAATTTTAGTAAAAATAATCATTAATCTTACCACAGTCAAAAGCTCAGGGAGATTTAGTGCCTGTTCTTCCATCAGTTCAAATGCAGTTTCTTTATAGAATGTTGCGCAGCCAGCCTCGGAACCGGTATACTTGGCAAGAGTCCCTTTATAACCCTTTTGACGGAGTGCGGGTTCTATGCGATTCTGGTATAACTCTGCTCCAACCTATTGGTGTTAAAATGATACATACAATATGCGAACAACGCAGACGGTATTGTGGAATATCATTGTCGTTGGGTGAGAATTTGAAGAAAACGGAGATAAGAAGATGTGATATAATTCTTTATTCGTGCAGCAATCTTGATACTGGGTGAAGCTCGTACAAATTAATTAAATTATGGTACAATTATGATAAAATGAGTTCCTATTACATCATTATTAACATCTTGCTTTCAGTACCAAGAAATTTGTGACCATCCATCACAAAGGGGTCGCCGGAACACGTTTTGAGATACACTCTATTGTCTTATTGAACCCGTCAATAATAAACAACAGAAAACAATGGATTTTATTGATTGCTACTGTCAATGTCTCAATGGACATACACTCCCGGTCTAAACTCCTTGCGCACACCATCGAGCAAGCTTATTCCCCAAACAGTCTTGTAACTTTACCCATATCAAGGTCAAATCCTATTTATAATAAATTATATAGGTGCCTGGATATCTTCTCATTCATAAATACATCTTTCCTTGACCTTGAAGCCTACACATTTTTCAAAATAAATATCTTTCCGAGGTCGCTATTTTCTCTATGAGGAAATCCCATGCAATTCTCGCCTCAATAATATTCATGAGCTCATTATCGATGTTATAGCGCTATGGGATATCCTTGCTTGCGAAAATCATCTCCGACAAATCATTATTTTTACATTATTTTACAAAATGTAAGCACGTATAATAATTATCAAGACAGGGATCTGTAATGCTCATTCATACCAAAAACATGGCTCGTGTTTTGACAAGGTTACTGGAATTTCCCCAAAAAGCTGATACTTCGATACAACACTTTATTAAACTTTTGGTTGTAGAATGATATATGTCGCATACTGGGAACCAGCCAAATGTTCGTACTAAAACTTGCAGCAGCATTACAATTTTGCATACAGGGGTATTCTGTCATATTGAAATGTGTGCATAGAACATGGGTTATAAACCCATTAAACTGGTGGACATGAAGTGTACACAAAGCACACCATACATTTTTGTATACACCATTGAGCTCATCTTGGTGAAAATGGCTGGTTAAATTGTAATCGTCCCATTTTTGAGTTGGACAAATGCTCAAAGTAGTGACACCCCCTAGCGAGACGGCTTGTCAAGTTCGTTTAGAGAATTTTGAAACCAGCCAAGTCTGACCTTCTTTAGTAGAAAATATTTATCACCTAATATAAGTTTAGTTACTGCGTGATCCAAAAATACGAAAATCTCGGATCGCTATTTATTTACATCTTTTTTTTAATCTCGCTGTTGACTTCATAAAATGTCAATATTTTTGTTTATTTTGTATCCCAAAAGTGTAGAAACAATGTTTAATAATTATTTTGCGTGTTTCAAGTCGCAATCCATTAATTTTAAGCCAACAAATATTGCTCCTAATTCATCAAAATTTCACTTTCTATACATTGTACATGGCCTATACATGTATGTCTAGTCTAGCATGTCAAAATGAAATAAGTGAGAGGGAAAAAAATAAAAGAAAAAGAGAGACCTACCGAGGCAAGGCAAACAAACATTTTTTTTCGCCTTATATAATATTGATATATTATTAGCAATGTCACATGAGCTGTTTGTTCGTTCGCCCCATAATATGCCATACAAACAAAAGACAAATTATACAAATTCCTAATCAATACCAACCTCCTGCAGACACACAATATCCGCTGAATGGTGATTCAGCTCCCGCATTAGCCGTGGAAAGCGTTGCGTATCATGACAACACTCCCTGGGACAGTGTGGCGCGCAATTTTCCCTTTTCATCAGGAATTCGTCTGCTAGGATGTTGTAACTGACCATGCTGAAATCCCTGCCCATGCCTCTATCATCTACATCTGTTACAGGGTGAGGAAGAAGAAAAAACCCAACGCTTTAGGCGATGTCGGTCGGGTAATTTTGTTGTTGTTTTGTTTTACAAACCTTTTCCCTCTTGAAAATGACCGTAAAAATCAAACAAATTTGTGAAAATCTTGCCATATTTTGACAAGCTATACATTTTTATTATCACATGCAAATGAATACCGTCATTTGCATGTGACCATTTTTTTTCACCGATTTCTAGAAAAAATGAGTCGTTCCGGCCCGTAGAGCAGGGTTTCTTTTTTGTCGCCTTACTTAAAATAAATAAATTTTAAAATTAATTCATAATATATGAAGAAAAGCAAAGCCAATAGTGTTAGTATTTGTTTGCCCCCCTGACAAGAATCATGTTGTGCTATGATCAACTACCGATGACCGTTAATACACAATGATAAATAGTGAAATTAAATGGTGCTTAACCAATTTTGACAAATTAAAATGTATGGTGGAAGCTATATATATGAAATGCAATGCAATATCGATAATTCAAATACAGAATTTCAAAAATTCCACAAAGTTGGGTCAAGTGGGTTTTTGGACTCACCCTGTATGCTATCTCCTCCAGATGGTCCATGGGCAAAATGCCATTGGCGTTGAAGTGGAATGGTGAAGTCCACATCATTGGTTTTCCCCCTTGGGTTATTGAGTCCTCTGTCAACTGCGGCCATGGTTGATCTATCAAATGATGAAAACAAAGTGAACCCGAAGAACAGTGTTAAACTATTTCCTTTTATGCGTGGTAGGTACCTATGTACCTGGGTGGTACATACCTGTGCAGCGTGTCCCAAAAAACTGGGTTCAAAAGTTTGCGAGCTTATAACTTAAAAAGTAGGATATATGAATAGTTTATATTTAAGGATATCAAATAAAATATATCTGACCTTAATTGGTTAAACTCTGTGACCAATCCAATATAAACTTTTTGAAATACAAATATTTGAATAGAGCGTGGTCAGAACCCATTTGTCCCACTTTTCAAGGAACACCCCCATGTGTTGCAATTGCGCATTGTTGTGACTTCAATAAAGTTTTGCCTTGCATTCATTCTTTACAAAGACTTGGGTAGTAAACAAAATTATCTGGGTCATATTG
Organism: Ophiura sarsii; assembly: GCA_035610835.1. NCBI lineage: Eukaryota > Metazoa > Echinodermata > Ophiuroidea > Amphilepidida > Ophiuridae > Ophiura > Ophiura sarsii. The sequence continues at coordinate 13,006,478 of CM069442.1, read as the reverse complement.
CCATAAAACAAGTTCATTATATATACATAACATTAAAACAAAATGTTCTTTGTTTTAGTCCGAGTTACTGTCAAGTTCTTTCGGAGAATAAACCCCATGCCGGGAATACTGCACGAAGCGCACAGTTTCATGCAACGCATGGATGGTTTATTCCTTAAACATAATAAATCGGGACAAATGGGTTCTGACCACGCTCTATTCAAATCTTTGTATTTCACAAAGTTTACATTGGTTTGGTCTCCGAATTTACCCAATTAAGGTCAGGGATATTTTGTTTGATATCCTTAAATATAAACTATCCATATTTCCTACTAAATTGCAAACTTTTGAACCCAGTTTTTTGGGACACGCTGTATAATTAAAATTGAACGTGGGTTCTTTTCTTGCTGGTCATACTATTCTACCGTCTATTGTCATCATAATTTTAATGGAGCGCGTAATGTTAATATGATAGGCCTAACAATTCAAAGCAGGCAATTCAAAAGTGAGTTTCACACGTACGGGTACGGTAAAGCTATAGATGGGGAGCGGAGGCCCATTTTTAGGGTTTTTTGGTCCCGGAATGCTGGCACAGGGAGACATATACCAAAATGTTCCTTGAAATCTGTAGCATACAACCTAGGTGGACATCCTTGCCAACTCAGATGTTAAGTTGACCTTTGACCTCGATTTAGGGTCAAAGTTCACATGTGTTTCTATGGGACGTCAAAACTTTAATTTAACATGGGAAAAAACCCTTTAATTGTCGATCAATACTCTTTGACTTATGACCTTTTGAAAATGACATGTCAGCAAAAACGGCCGTTTTTTACCGTTTTTCACGAAATTGGCCAAAATGACATGTAATCGTTATTTTGAAAAATATTATTGGCTCTTGGATAATCGGAATACATCGTATATTGCTGGTTAATATACCTACTTTGATTTTGAGACAATTGTAAAATCTACCGGCAGTGCAGTTTCCATAGCAACCACCATTTATGTCTAAATTTTACTCCTTTTGACCTATTTTTTACGTTTTTGGAGGCCATTTAAGTCTGTTGCCATTGATATTTTCTTTAGATCTTAGGGGCCTAACATTAATTTGACGGAATAAACTGTAACAAAAAGTTCTACAATCGCAATTTTATTTTTAACCCAATGTTAAAATCATGCAATGTCAAAATCTTTTACACTCTGTGTTAAATTCCGTTTTGGCTACCAGAATAATTTTATTTGGTCTTTTTAACTACTTGCGTTTAAAAGTTAATGAATAGTCTACTAAGTCGTCTAGAAATCAGGTTGGGCCACTTTCACAATATCATACAATTAAATGGTTAGGGTATCATGCAAGGATCAATATCATTCTTTTTCAAATAGTTTTATTTCATTTGAGTAAATAAATTCATGGAATAACTAAATTATATTATGACAAATTTATTTGGAGTTCATAAATAAAATAGCTCATTATTCCTCCTGAGCAAACGTGTAAGCACAAAGACTGTCTCAATCAATGTCATTCTAAAGTTCTGTTTATAACCATAAAAACTCGTTCTTCCAATGTGAATTGGGGCACTTGTTGAGCGGCAGCCATGCTCTTAGTAAGGGATGGTTTTAATTCTACCCACATTACAGATCTTTGTAGGCTACTTTCTTTGTAATACTTGTAACCACTTGAAATTAACCCTTGTTGTCTACCAAGAGCGCACTACTGCTATGTTCCTAGGTCGATTCCATTTATATTCATCCCAGTGGTTTTACCATTGATTAAACTAAAGTGGCCCAGGTGATTTCATGACTACTTTATACAATTGATCATATAATCTGCTTACCGACCATCGACTGTCATGAATCAAGCTTATTCGAAAGCTTAGAAAATTCCCCTCGCACACCATTTAAACTCAAAACAGAAATTCTACGGGAGATATTTTTAATATTTTTTTCAAAACTGTATAACTTTTTTGTTTGTTACAGCCTGTACATAGCCTTTCATCAAGGCGTTGTGGTGGTATGTGTGACCACCTTTAAAACAGTGTTGGCGCCCTCTATACAAATAGATCACTCTTCACCCATTCCGGGGGATATTTGTGTTGTACTGTATTGTTTTACGGAAGATTTTTCCCGGAAAAATTGTGCTGGCTGATTGGTTGAATGATATCATGATATATCGGGAGACGTCATCGATATCAAGTGCTATATATATAACCCTAACTCTATATTAACACCACACGGCAACAGATTTTTTTCCGACGTAGAAAATTCACCCGAAAGGCCCCCCGACCTCCCCCCCCCCCCCCCCCCCCCCCCCCCGAGATTTGAACCACGGACCTCCAGCACCAAAGCCCATCTCCATTCCACTGCACCACGGCTGTCAAGGCTACCCGGCTCAGTATATTTCGCCTCGTATATAGGCCTGGGTCCATTTTATAGCCAAAAAACTTGCACGCCAGGTTATAAAAACAGGCTGGCCGTGTTGTTGCCGTGTGGTGTAGTAGGATTAGGGTTATAGTGATGAAAATTACACAATTTTGGAAGGAAAACAAATTGCTCTATAAGGGTTAAGGGGCTGTCAAGTGTCAGGAAAAGCCTCCGTAAAACTGCCGTAACTTCTCCATTATTCAAATAATCCATATAAAAGTAAACATTTTCTTGAAGGGAAGGGATCAATAAATCTATCCATGAACATAAAATATCACCCATGTAACTGTTTACATATAACATATAATCAATGTTAAAAAAGATCTAAAGAAAAGGCCAATTACCACTAACTGAAAACATTACCTGGCACGGACCAGTTACCCCATCATTGGGGCAACTGGTCCTATATGTTCCAACGGTTAGAATACACAGAAATCAGTGAATGACAACACGGAAACTAGGCAGTATTTTCTTTACAAACACATTTCCATGTTATTTAATATGTAAAAGGGATACATGTCTCATGAAACCCATGTTTTATACAGTTTTCGTGGTTAACGTGTAAATAGCAGTATACTAATGGTGTGCAAAGCAAGCGAAATTTTCGACTGCAAATTTATTAGATAAAACGGTATGAACCTAGTTAAATGGTTACATGGTTGTGATATTCAGATGCCCCATACATTTGTCTATATGTATTCCCTTTCTTTAATGGTTTTATTTACTTCATATAATCATCATTTAGTACTTATAATAAACCATCTTGATATTTAGCCAGCTTTTCATGTTACAGGGGAAGTTAGTCAATATGACAATGATGACCCAACGGTTAATATACACAAAAAGCAGTGGATAAAATAAATAAATCATGATATCTCGTCATTGCAAATACCTTTACAGACACCATTCAAAATATAATAAAGATGTAATTCATAATACCGAGGTTTTAAACCATTCTAAAGCAATTTCATGTCATATTGTAATCCTTCAATAGCAGAAATAGTGGTATTACAAATGTAGACCCAAAATGCCCCAAAATGTCTAAGAACTAGAAAGAATGTGAATTATTTCATAATCTATTCACATTTCAATACCGAGTCATGTTTTATTGAAACTAACAACTAATTTTCAAAATGAATTTTACAATTTTGATTTTTGCAGGCGGACCAGTTGCTCCATACCCCTTCGGACCACTTGCCCCAACAAATTACTTCGCATTTTGTCGAGATGAAACATTATTCAAACACGCCTGTGACGTAATAAATTTTACGCCAAATTTTTTAAAAACATACCACAATTTGACATAATAATCAATAACTCCAATACATTTCAGAAAAAAGGCAAAACTGCATTTTTATTTTTAGCCATTACACCGATTTCTGCAGCCAGCGAGTATCTTTGAATTCGCAAATATTACGGCTTTCGGGTCCTACAAGTAAACGAGTGTCTTTAGATAAAATAAGAAATGGTGTACTTTGTTATTTGCAAATTCATAAACTAATAACTCTACCAAATGAATACCCGTGATAATTATTTAAGTTGAAGCATTCTTTGAATGATAATATTGATCGCAAATCCAAACTACCGATGTCCCATGTTAGCAATATGCGCCATTTTACGGTCATTTCAACCACAACCTATGGTTTTAATCATATTTCGGAAAGTCCCTAAGCACACTACAATCAACAGAGTCTACAATATAGCACCCATCAAATGTAATATGCACCTAGCATCTTAAGACGACTGTACTGCATGTATATATTTATTGTTGCATATCTGTCAATCATATAAAGTACATTAAACATGATCTAAACCCATCTTCATATATCGCCCATACTATCTGTGAATTTTCAATCAGTCACTCAAGGAGGTGGCTTCAAAGATCTGGAGAATATCACATGTGTAAATACCCTAAAGTTCCAAATGTTTTGGATTGTAGAAGGTAAGGATATATGTCAAGTTTCAACAAAAGTCGTACTGTTCAAAAGAAAGCAGTATGCCCATACAATTACAAAATCCTTCATTTCGGACCACTTGCCCCACGGACCAGTTACCCCATATTCCCCTATTTCCTTAGTGCGCATGTGTCATGTGTCACATTCTTTTGGCACGTACAACTATGTGTGAGCTATATAACACTGTAAAACACTGTAATTTCGCGGATAATTTATTTTTACGAATTCAAAATGACTGCTATTTAAACGGGCATTTAAATTCGCGAATCTGGAAATGTTACAAAAAAGTGTTACTTTCAATGCAAAATTGTTCAGTTTCTAGGGTATTTAATTTCGCCAATCCACATCCCTCGCGAAATTCGTGAAACTAAGTGGTTTTGCAGTAATTATATTCATTCATTTTAGCTATATACTCGTCACATATACTCATATGGACAATTGAGCATTAAAAAGAAAATCCTCTGTTTCAATTTGATAGGCCGGGAGTTTTAATCAGCTGAGAAGGTGCAAAAGGTTTGATGATCTGATTAGTTTAATTGGGTGCCAAGAGTCAATATTTTATATTGCTGCCGTATCGCAGCCTGTACTGGTGGCCGCTATAGAAGGTCAAATGTCATATAGGGGTCAAAATCCAAAAATACTGCAAGTCACGACTTGCAAATCCCCTGGCTGGGAGATCAACTACATGAGGTCAGAGGTCACATAGGGGTCATGTTCCCCCGGTGTTCATGTATCTTTTCTCCAAGTTTGAGGTCAATACGGCAACTTTTTTACAATTGGACCTCTGGATGACCCTTGACCTCAGATGACCTCGGATGACCCCAAATTATTTTTTGACATGTTCCCCCGGGGTTCATTGCACGATTTAACCCCTTGTTGACCTTTGACCTTGGATTACCTCTAATGATCGTTGATCTCGGATGATCTCTAATTTTATTTTAGACATGTTCACTCGGGGTTCATGTTTCTTTTCTCCAAGTTTGAAGTCAATCGGGCAACTTTTACGATTCGACTCCTGGATGACCTTTGACCTCAGATGATCTATGCAAATTAGACCCAGAAAAATGTTCACCCGGCGTTCATGTTTCTTTTCTCCAAGTTTGAAGTAAATCTGTCAGTTTGCTATCTATATGCGGTCTTATCCTGTTAAGCAACATACGACTATATGTTTTTGCAACTATGGAACTCAAACTGATGCCTCTGTAGTTTGCAGTGTTGCTAAGGTCACCACTTTTGGGAACAGGTATAAGATTTAAATCAGACCACTGCTCAGGTTTCTTGTTTTTGAGGAGAGCCTCATTGCAGAAGTCAAGAATTATCTGATCAATATCACACCGTTTCAATACATCAGGAGGAACTCTCAGGAGGAACTCCATCTTCGCCAAAATTGTTCCCTACTTTTGAGTTTCACTTCTACAGGGTGTCCCAAAAGTCTATGCACGACTTTGAAGCTTTGTATTTCACAAAATATAAGTCGTATTGAAGATATGAATACATATTTAGAAAGAGGAGATGTGGGAAATAATTTTGATACCAAACATTGGCGTAACATCTGCTTGTAATGCCACCCTAGATGTAAAATATGTATTACTGCAAAAAATGTAATTTTATACTTCGGAGAGATAAAGTTCATAAATCAATACCTATTGAGATTAACAAAAAGACGGGTAGAGTTGGTTACACGGAAAGTGATCCGTCAATTGTAATATTTAAAATTTTACATTACAGTGATCCCATCATAATAACAAACTATATTACACATAGTTTTCGTTTCTATAGTGAAATCTAGTTGAAATGTTTTCCATTTATACATAGACGTGTGCTAATGCAAAAACACAGACCTAAAAAATTGAATAACGTAACAGAAAAGTGAACACACACATCACACAGCGAATAGATCTCTTTGGACTTTTGGCTACTGCATGGCTTATGATATCAAGGTGACTTGTTGATCTACCAGTCTTTTTTTCTACCACATCGAGACAAATCATGCACAGTATCCACCAACTTAAGAATGGATATTCTTCCTGGCGCGCGTTTCACTTTAAAATGTTTTCTGAACTTTTGTTGAGTAAGTTGAACTGAATTTGTTTCAGCGTAGACTCGTAAAATTTGTATTCGCTTATCTATTATATGCTGTAAACCATCTTGAATGAAGACTTTTGCTGTGCGATGCTGTCTACTTCGCCTATTTATGTTGTGAGTGACCGAGTTTGGTAATAACATTAATGTTGCAAGGTAAGCAGTGAACTGTGACTAATGCGCAACGTTGCTTTCATACCGTTAATCTATGCGCACCTGTTTTTAGCAACAATGTGTGGTATTTGGTATGGGTGGGTCTCACATGGCTAAAAACTTTCAACCAGTTTTATAATGTTGTGGGTTCACCAATAGGGTTGTTTTTGGTATCAAAATAATTTCCCAAATCTCGTCTATCAAAATATGGTTACATTTATACCATATGATTTATATTTTATGCGATATGACTCTTCAAAAACGTGCATAGACTTTTGGGACACCCTGTAGGTATCGCTTGTTTGCAGCTTCATATGCGTCATCAGAGCCTGTTTGCTTTCCTCAAATGTCTCACAGCTATCATTGGTGTTCACTGTGATATGTCGGCTATGCGCCTTCTTCAACTGATGCCTAGCTTTCTCCACATTCACATCATAGCAGAAAGCCTTCTGATGTTTCTTTTGGACATGTGGTAGCAATTCAGCAGCGGTCTCTTTATTGGCTTGAGTCAGGTAGCTGTACTTTGTGGTTTGGTCTATATCATTGTCAGTCTCACATAACGCAGTAAATCTGTTTTTCACTTCCACCGTGTACTTTTCCTACAGGTCGGCATCTGTTGCAAGCTTGCTCCAATTGTACTTAATCTTCTTTGGAGGGGATTTACCATTTGCTCTGAGTCTGAGTTTATCTGTGATGATTCGGTGGTCTGACCCTTCACTGACGAAGGAGTTATAGGCCTCTGAGTTGGATATAATCCAGTTGAACTCTATAACCACTCGGAAGTACACATGTCCACAGTTTTGTCATCTTCTTTTGGAAGGTATCTTAGTTATAACAAGGTTGTTCTCAAGAGTATAGTCAAATAGCTGCTCACCATTACTGTTTGTTGTCTGGTGATATGTGAATTTAGCCATGTCCTTTCCCACTCTTGCATTGAAATCACCTAGCACTGTCAGAAAATTGTGTGCTGGCACTTTTTTGGTACACTCATTCAAGGAATTGTAGTAATCAGTCACCACCTCTGAATCTGCAATTTGTTGGGGCATACGTCACTATGATTGTAGACTGAGGATTACCATTGAGAGGTATTTGCAAAATTTTAGGAGATATGCAAGTTACAGATACTAATACTCTTCTAGCAAATGGACTGAGTAGAACACCAACTCCACCAACTGCAGCACCGACAGTCTTTCTCCATGCAGATAGGGTTACAATCTGATATCCATCAGTGATGTTTTCATACTGTATATCACTGCTGTCATTGTGTACAATTCTTTGTACGCTCAAGGTTGTGATTTCAGCTCTAGAGACACTTTGTTTACAGTGGAAATATTGGCCATATTCAGCTTGTACATGAAAAATGTACCTGTGTTGATGTCAAACGGGCACGTCATGGAATACCCTACCAACTCACAAACAATCCTCATACAATTTATACCAGAGGAATTAAATGACAGGGTAATTATAAACTTAGCCAGATAAACCACCAGACAAGGACCAGACCAGTGATGACAGATATGTCTGGGCCAATTATCCTCTACACACTTAAAAATAGGTAGTTAAAATGAATCCTTGTCAGGGTTCACCTATGCACCAACTGAAACAAGGGCTAAATATGACACTTTTCCAGTTAAGTGTGTATTTATTATGGTTTGTAAGTTAAGACCAGCCTGTTTTGTCTGTTGGTATTAAAATCATAACAACTCGGTGAGTCCTCATTAATCAAGTCTGACACAATGGGACTATTGGCTGGGTAGGCGTACAAGTAAAATGTTCCATTCGTGCCCTCACGGGCAATCATGGAACAACTTATACGTGTTCTTGGATGCCAATCACATCTATGTTATACAACTGGGCCAATGCGCACAGTTCTAGTTGTTTATGTGGGCTCTTTAAGTTCTTGTATTCACTGTCTTCTTTTACTTTAAAAAGTTAGGTTTCTTGCTGACTCCACCACTATCAATCGGTACCCTTCCTCAAGGCTTTGAGGTATCGACGTCATCAGTTTCATCATAAAATTAGGTGGTTTCATCATCAAGAATATTAGCAGGGACTTTAACCCTGGTGTCAATAGTTTTTGCCATCATGTTTGTCTTTCTATAGCTGATTGACTGATAGTGGTCGCTGGTCCTACTATCAGTTGTCTTTTAGCCGGTGGATGAGCTTGGATGTTAGTCATACTACAAATCCTTATTCGCCCTTTAGCCGTTGGTGGTGAAACCTCTCATCCGCCAAGGGAAACAGAGTGACTTCCCTACTATTGCACCCATATATGGGGCAAGTGTTGGTGAGCATCAGAGCATTTCCACACGCCGATGGGTCTTGCATACTGCACCTCTAGGGCCACTTGCTGCTCCGAGATGACCCACATGGTCAGCCTGGAAATCGCAAGATAACCAGTTACCGCCAGTGACCATTAGGAGGCCATGTAGGAGTCTTGAGTAAGGAGAGGCTATGTACTGACAGGAGAAAGCTTACGCACTCGGCTTCTCGGTTCACCTGACGGCTAGCCAGCGGCAGCAGTTATTGTCAAGAATTTAATAGATGAAGAGAGCTACCAGCATCAAGGAAAATAGATAGGAAACTAGGAAAGAAGCTACATCTACCACCACCATCTACAACTACATCTACTATAATGCACTAGTCGCATCACTTACATCTGTGACATTAGGAGTCAACCACCAACTGTTCCATTTATATGTTATAATAGGCCAACATGCAGTGTATTAACTCAATTCAATAGGTAAATACCATGTCACATTGTGCTTCTAACCATTGGAGTCATATGCAACTCAAAACTGGAATATGAATTTTAAGGATGACATTTCGTGTATAGTAGATAACATTGATTTTTTTTAAATCGAGACTAAAACAAAGCCAAGCACACGCCACAATTTGCAGGGATTTTTTAAGGTAGAAGTTTCGATTTACTGAATAGATTTGGTATGCAATCCCTATCATCAGAATCAGGCCGAGATCAGTTTACGATTTAAAATTTATAATTGGAATGCAATGTAACAATGCCTGTCTGATTTAGAAATATATTTCGTAAGCCTATAGCCATAACTTACCTGCTTGGTAAACTGTAGAAAAGGCTACTGGCATATGTCAACAAAGAACTGACGAAGAATATAATATTCCAATCATATGATTTTATATAGAATCAATACGGTCACAGCAATACATACAAATTCATTCATGTTTATTTTTCATCCTTGACCTTGATTTGAATGTGATTTGAATGACATGCTTGAACGGATCCGTTTATATAACCGGACAATAGTTTTTCGTTATTTCGTTTTCGACACGGTAAGCAATAAACACAAAAGGACGTGTGTCTTACTTAAAAGTTGGTACCCCTTTGTGTGACATGTACGAAAAATGGAATAATGACATGGGTTATACTTAAAACGTGTTAACTATGATAACTATACATAGGAATATAAGGAAAGTATACATTTCCTGAAAGCCTACAAATTTTCAAATCTCACAATATCAATATCAAGGTCATTGTACAGGGTGTGTAGAAAATCTACAGGGTGCGAAAATCTCTAGGGTGCTTAATGTTAGTAATAATAAAAACACCCCTTTTAAAAATAGTATTTTGACAAGAAGTAATGCTGCTTTTGCTTTTTGCAAATGGTTACAGTTATAAGCTGTATACAATATCATAGTCATTTAAAATATTATAAATGCATAATCCCGTCTGCAGAATAATAATAAGTCAACATAATATTAAAATGGCATAATCCCGTGCATATAGTGAAATGTGATAATATTATAGAAAGGATTATAATATTCGGTATAAAGCGTCTAAAAAGGGCACTGTCGTACAGATAATTACCCAATAAGCCAGTGGCCTATAATTGTATGCAGTACACACATATCAATTTGTTGTCTCTGCAATAAAATACACTGGGCCTTTATTAGTATACGGCTATATTCACATCTGATATGATATAGCTGTCAATCGTAAGAAATAAGCTTAAATTTGTACCGGTATCATGGGTATAATAGGTCCTCAATCATGTCAATTCAATCAGTCCATCGTAACCATCATTGATCATGACTTCAGTGGCATAGCCAGGAGGTGGGGGGCTATCCCCCCCCCCCCCCTCCCCCCTAAAATTACCCCCGTCGGTTCACAACGCAGTGACGTCAGTACATTCGTGATTTTGACCATGCGATATTTTTGGCCGGTTTCGAAGACAACCACATCTTTACAAGATTACAGAAGTGCAGCAAGTCCACAATGCAATAATGATTAATTTGGTCTAATTCGAGAATAAAATAAAGCCAAGCACACGCCACAATATGCAGGGATTTTAAGATAGAAGATTTGATGCACTTACACGATTTACTAAATAGATTTTGTATGCAATCCCTATCATCAGAATCAGGCCAAAATCAGTTTACAATTCATTTTTTTTAATTGGAATGCAATGCAACAATGCCTTTCTGCTTTATAAATATATTTCGTAAAGCCTACAGTGCAACAGAGCATACATTTTTAAATATTGAATTATAAATATAGTGCCTCCTGATTGTTGTACAACAATGAACATTTCAATCCTAAGTATGTGTATCATATATAATTAAAACAGCTTTATTTTAAAGTACTATTTCGTGTCCTTGTATGATTATCAGCATTGTTACATTTATTATTAAACCTGATTTCGGATTGGCCAATACTTGATTATCCATACACACTAATCCAACCAGCTACTACCTACTTCCTTTCATGGCCTTGACTATTTAAACATTTCTTTTTTATTTAGACTTAGTGCAGGCCTTTAACACGATACCTGTTTGTACACCCATGCATGTCAGGACACGGTCACCTAAAGTAACATACACCATTATGACTGCACACTGGCGAATTGCATTTCAAATTTCTTGTAGCGCGAATTTTAAACCAATGGTCCCTTAGCATGGGCATGTCCTTGAATATTCCTTCCATTGTTTTCGTGCATGGCTGCACAAGTATTAATAGACTTTTGCCAAGTCTGTGTACAGTTGTATGAAATACTGGTTACATGAGGTTTTTTTCTTCTCTTTTTAAATATACTAAATGTTTGGAGGACGATATTTTAAATACTGAAGGGATATTGAATTATCTGCTTAGACCATTCTTTTAAGCACATCGTTACCTTTAATTTTATACCATGCAAGTCTGGTTTGGATACACAGTATTACTTAATAATTTCAACGAGTTTGGTCATTAATTAAGCTTAATTAAGACAGATTTTGGGGTTTTGCAACTCAGAAAATAATCAAAAATACAAGTAAACACAATTGGGCAAGTAAAAAAGCCAAAGAAAATGGCGTGGGACAGGAATAGGATAAACACCCAAACATAGAGAATAACATCAAAAAATAAGACTAAAATAATATCTGGAGGTCAATGGTCATTGATACATCGAGAGAGCTTAGCCAACATACTCTGAAGAGTTGTAGAGAAAGTGTCTGTTAACACGACATTTAAACGATTGTAGTCTAGTATTGGTTCAGTAATTCTTGCGATAGACTTTGAAATTAAAGTTGGGAAACGTTTGTGAAAAATAGGAACGCCGCTTGGCCGAATAACCGTTAAAATGTCACTGATTACCGAAACGAACATCGCAATTGTGAACCGCGCACTCTCGGTACTAAAACCGAGTTAAACTCCCGCGGAATCTGAACTATCATTTTCAAGAGTGATCTTGAAGTCACATTTAAGTCTTTTTTAGAGATGAATGTCTTGAAATATTTTTAATAATAGGATCTATCTTACTAACTTATTAAAAGCAGTCTCTGACATTTACGAGCAGAGTATTTCACATGGGAAGTTTGCAATTTTGTCGATATCGAAAGTGAAATGTTGCAAAAGTAAATATAATTTACGTATAGCAAAAAACCCAACAAAATTAATTTTGTCGAGAGAAAAATCTAAGACATTATGCAGAGCAGAAGGATCGAACCCCGGACATCTTGTTCTTCATGCAAACGCTTTACCAACTGAGCTATCAAGAGAAACTAGTTATTCCGTGAGATTCAAAAATTTACTGTCAAGTGCCAAATTTTGATCAACACATTTGAGCTTCAAATGATGCGGCAAAAGTCGTCTTAAACACTATTACTATTTCAAACACGAAGGATATCAAACAAAACAACTCATTATAATGTGCCACTGTATGGATTTTTTTACGGCGTTGTAAAATAAGGGATTTACGGACGTTTTTATCTGAAAATTGGTTACCATTTCTTCCAGTTCATGTCAGTTTTTACGCCGATGCAGTAGCAGGAAATCTCACATTTCGGGACGTTGGTGACTGAATATTATATTGATTCGATAAAACAGTATGAAGTAAAACAGATGAAGCATACTTCATTGTAGGTTTGTGGGTAAACGATCAACGGTCTCCTTTTATGTATATATTTCGTCCTAAATAAGTGTTAGTTTTTTCTAAGTAGGTAATCGAATAAATTTAAAAATTTCGTGGTTATGTTAGGACGCCCTCGTACCTAATATTTTAGGGTCAAATCGAAGTGGCGTCCCTACTGAATGGTAAACACTAATACTAACCGCGTGGATAGTGTTAAAAGGGATTGCGCACATGTTAGTTACTGGAAATGGAATAATACCAATTATACTTTTAAATGCGTGGGTGTGCTAGCTGCGCATGACAAATCTACTCTCAGACAAATCGGTGAGTTACTACTATGAATGAAACTCTAACTGTCTTACGTATTAGAATCAGTTAGTGTTTCGAAGCATTTTGTGAAAAACTAACAAATATTTGTCTTTCATTCGGATGGGTTTTTAAACTCAATCTTGGAGATGTGACTGATTCAAATGAACAAAAATGTCGTTGAATTGGTCGTTAAAGTTATGCTGGGCGTTGCTCATAAGTTGCTACATCGGTGGATCTGTGACTCAAGAAGGTAAGACCATTTCTAATCCTCTAACCCTCTTTTGTACGGTGTTCCTCAATGCTCCGCACTTGGGCCTGTTTTGTCCAGTTTATATTCTCAACCTCTTTCTGATGTGATTAATCAGCATAATTGTTCTTTTCACAAGTACGCTGATGATACCGAAATATCTCAATGTGATCTGCCCGAAGATTTTGAGTCAACTAAGTTGTCCATTCAAGAGTGTATTAGTGCTATTTTGTGTTGGATGGATAGTAATATGCTTATGCTCAACACTGATAAGACAGAGGTTATGACTGTTAGTACCGCCTTTCGCGTTAACCAGGTTGAGGGTAATACTATCTATATTTTGGATTCTGATATCACATTTCAGAAGTCTGTTAAGTTTCTCGGTGCGAAACTGGTTCAGACTCTATCAATGTCCTATCATATCAGTAATGTCTGCAGTTTTTCATTTCTATCTCTGAGACGTATTGGCTGTATTCGCCCTTATTTGTCTAAAAAAAGCTACCTCGTGTCTTTTCAAATCAATCATTACTTAGCCGCCTGACTTCTGCAACTCAATACTGACTGATATATCCACTGATCAACTTAACCGTCTTCAAATAATTCAAAACTGCGCTGCTCGTCAATCGTTAAGAAAAGAAAGTATGACCACATAACACCCATTCTCATAGTAATCGAGCTTCACTGGCTGCCTGTTGCATTTCGCATCCAATTTAAGCTGTTTCACATTTCTGTATATAAAAGTAAATAATCTTTTTTAATTGCTGAAATTATTAGACAAATCTAGTGTAAACTACAAAAATAGAGTGTGGTCAGAACCGGTTTTTACCGAATTTAGCAATAAACCACCAATATGTTGCATCTGTGCGGTCTGTGAAAGTTTTCCTTGTATGGAGTTCATTCTCTGAAATAACTGTATGTCTGGTCAAACGAAGTTCATTTAAAAGTTCTGTTAAATTTGTTCTGTATACTACAAAAGTATCATTGTCAATTTTACTTTTACACGTTGAAACAACCAAATATTAGCTAAAATATTATCAATGTAATAGTTTAAATTAAAGCTACTGCGTGTTGGCGCAGCGGATTGTTCTCTCGCCTTGCACCAATGAAACTGGGTCAATTCTGTGCACGACCGCGGGCTTTATGTGCATTTGGTTTATCACGATCCATGCACGCTTTCGCAGGTTTACACCGGGTACTCTGGTTTCCTCCTGCTTTCAAAATCAGTGATCAGATGTTTCCTTGACCCAATGGTATTTGGGTAGCTGCATTGAAAAATGGTGGATGTTGCAATCTAAGTGCGGATAGTGGTTTGCGCCTGAATTGGATGCACCCTAGATGATGCGATCTGATTCTGATGATTCACCAGCAGCGAAAGTACAGCGCTTTGAACCCTTTGGAAAAGGCGCTATAAATACTGATTATTATTATTATTATTATTATTACTTATGATGTACCGCTGGTCAGAGAGGATGACTTGAAATAGTAGAGTTAATGTCGCTTGTGGTTTGGACGAATTTTCGAATCAGTTTGTCATATTTTGTATGCAGTATGTATTTGGTTACTTACTAATAGTTGTGCAGGTTTTGACACGTTCAGAGACAACACCACTAAACTTGTGTGTTTTGGCTACAATTATAATCAGATGATTATTAAATGAAGATTACCAAACAATATTAGTGCAAATTATCTTCCTTTGACAAATCTTGTGGATGATTTTTAAGTCATGGCATTTTATTAGTGGCCATTTTACACAGTAGGCATAGGTGATTTATATAGTGGTGTGGATCCTACATAATAAACGATTTAAAGGGTTGGTAAAAGTGATTGCCGTGGTACATTTTAATATGTTGACGCCCATTCGCAGGGGAACTTCCATAGGTGTGAGAATCCTCACTCTCGCCTATGTAACCTCATTTGTTCAAAATATCATCGAAAGACCGCATATTTTTTGACATGTAACCACTGTCACAAAAAAACCCACTATTTTCAAATAAAGTTTGAAAATACAGTCGCCAAAAAACACTCTTCATTTTTGGCCTGCAAATCTGTCACCCGAACAACCTCTTTTCGGCATGGTAATCCGGTAAGATTCCAGTCAAATTGTCCCTCGCTTGTTTCATGTTCTTCTCACAGTTAAGTTAACCCGTGCCTTTACTTCTGTATCAAGTTCAATTTGTTTTCATTCCTCCCCTCCGAGACGTTTTTATCATATTATTATTTTGACCAGACGATGATTGCATAAGCATGTTCACAAATATTTCCAATTAATGTATGCATAGGTTTAACCCGAATGCGAATATAGTGGACAAAAGGTAAAGAAGTAAAACTTACGTTGGTAAAAAATGTCCAACTCTCAGGGCCGCATTCTCGTACTAAACGCGCTTTTAGCCTAAAACTGTCGTTAACTAAACTCGTGTTTAAGTTAAATAAAACACGGTTTTAAATTATGCAAATATCGTTCGACCAGGGAACTCGTAGGGTAATTTCATGCAGGTATATGATACTTAGTCAGTGGCGGATACAGGGAGCGGAGGGGGCGGGCGCCCCCCCCCCCCCCCCCCCCCCCCCTTGTAAAATTTGACAATATCCTTTTTTGTGTACAACTTTACCCTTTTCAGAGGCATAGGTCGGTTCCGTCGGTACATTTGCGACTTGTACCATGCGATATTTTTCGCCGGTTTATCAAGCAAGGCTTTGGTAAAATTTAAGAGGCTTGTCTTACCACTTTACTATTCCAAATTTCTTGAATATGTAAAAATATAAAACAGCGGCCAGTTGAGCGGGTAAAAGGTATGAACCATTTACTTAACAGAAAATAAACTCGTTGAAAATGATGTAAGTGAAGCACGTCGTGGATGAGGAGTTAACGCTTTCACGAAACAATGACATCTAACAATATAACGTAAGAATTACAAGACAAAACAAGAACTATGACTGGCAGCGTCCTCTTCATATAAAGGGTTCAACAAAAGAAAGTGTACCACTTTGTTTATGTCATTTTGAGTAACTTTCAATTTTTTTTGTCCAAATAGGCATTTAGATGAATCTTTTAGGCATAATTTGATACCAAATTTGCCCCCTAACAACAAAGATAAACCATGATTAGCACCATTTAAAATATCCCATTTTCAAAAGTCGCATTTCCAATACACAGCACGGGAAGAAAGGGCCAATTGTTAACACACACATATGCCGTATTTATCCCGTACTGATCACCGCGCATATCCCTCAATGCGCGGACTAATTCAAATGTAAACTGATGCATGGGTGAAGGATTTGAATGTAAAGGAATGTTAAATGAATGGGTAGAACATGGACAGATTAACCAAATCTTCTCGTGCTGTGTATTGGAAATGCGACTTTTGAAAATGGAATATTTTCCTTTAAATGGTGCTAATCATATCTTTGTTGTTAGCATGGTTAGGGGGCAAATTTGGTATCAAATTGTGCCTAAAAGATTCATCTAAATGCCTATTTAGCCTGTTTGGTCAAAAACAAATTGACAATTACTCAAAATGAAATAAACAAAAGTGGTATACTTTCTTTTGTTGAACCCTTTATGTACATAATACGTAGATTCTAACCAAGGGTAATGTCCGCTTTGATAGTATCATCATCGGTCTGACAGATGAGTCCTTATAATTGTGTCTAACGCAGAAGCATCATGAAGTGTGCAAAACGAACGCGCCCAGTCCCGAAGACAGCCACTCAAATCAGAAACGGTGGTGCGAAAGTGGTAACTGCTGGATTTTACTGACAGATGTTTGTCAGTGAATACTTCTTCTTTTTTTTTCTTTTCTTTTTTTTTAATTCGTAGCAGCTAAGAAAGTTGAAGCAAGGCGATAGGCGAAATTTATTAGCGTGACCGCACTCGCGCAGTTTGTGGTAACTAAAGTTTGGTTGTTTGGTTCTATAATGCACACTTCTTTAATGCGCTTACTGCGATTCTCGTGCGCAATACGCCAACGCATGGCATACCCAACCGCACTGGATTGAAGGAATATTTGTGGGTTATCCGATACTAACAGGGATAAAAGTTGACAAATGAGGTCAATTAAAGGTACTGATTTTATTAGATAAATGTCTAAAGTGTGACTGTTTGTCGGAGTTGTTCCACTTAAAATAATATACAAATATTTAATGATCATGAGGGAAATGGTACAAACTATTGGCACCGAGGTGACTGGAGGCCGTGGGCCTACTATTTTCCCGAGACCGGAGGTCATTGGTCCTCAGAAAAATCGGCGACATGTATATGAGACAACTTAACACGGCGTACTTTTATTAGCGTAACCACCCTCGCGCTGTGCGTGTAACTATAGTTTTCTCCCGTAACGCGTACTTCTGCAGTACGTTTACTGCGCTTTTCCTGCGTGCTTATACGGCGTATTACGCCGACGCATGACATACTCATAGCACAGGATTTGATGGAATGTTTTGGGGTTATTTGATACTATCAGGGGTAAAAGATACAAATTTGGGCAATTAAAGTTACAATTTTGATTAAATTAATGTATTACTGTTTAAGAATGAGAATAAAGGGTATTGTTTTTAGACCGTACCCGTGTTATATTGTCTGACATAAATACGGGCGGTAGTATTATTTTAAGAGGAACAGCGAGTTGTTTACAACTACCGAGGTAGTTGATGCGAGAATGTCGAGTTTTACATGCACAATATGAATTTCAACTTATCTTATTTTGCCCAAAATTCACCATACGATGGCATGTGAAAACACTGACGACAAGTAACTATAGTTTGATTAGTTCCGAACTGGCGAAGCCTTCTTACTGCAGCGAATGAATACAGAAGAACGCGGGCGCGATTGAAGGCATCATCGCACTGTGTATCATATGCATGACGCGTTCGTGCGGCCAAAATCGCATGCGTATGGCCATAATCACTCGCGTGCGCTTGGATTACTTTTAAACGCAGAGAGATAAAAACCGAATACTTTTCGCCAATTTGGAACTGATCAAACTATAGAGTAGCAAGAGTCGTTGGATTTGAAGCTTATTTTAGATCTAAACAAAGTGAAGTATTTACTGACAACATCTGTCAGTAAAATTGAGCGATTTGCACTTCATCACCGCTATTTCTGACGTAATTTGAATGGCGATTATTCATCAGATCGCAAGCTAGGGTGCGTCCGCTTTGTACACTTGTATCTTTCAAGGCGGACAGTGCCCTTGGTGAGAGATGTCTATATTATGTAAATAATCGGAATGACGTCTAAATATATTGATGAATTGTTTTTAGAACTTACCACCCGTGTTATATATTTAGAGAATAAAGGTATTGTTTTTAATGCTACCGCCCGCATTTATGTCATACATTCAACAACTCCCTCATACCATTAGTACAGTAGCAAAGCGTTATCGATTTGATTTAAACAACCCTGCTATGGGCAACCATCGCGCCGATCGATCTGCACCGCCACGCGGATACTGTATTTGTTTTTGGAATGATCACTGCCAACTGTTTTCATTGCGTTTTAAAACTTACAGGAACTTAATTATAGGTTAGTTTGGTTATTTAAGCTTTTTAATAATTGAATGAAATTGTTAATAATGAAGTAGGCCTGCATTAAAATAATGTTCTTATTTGCATTGTCTATTTATGAAATGGCGTTCCAATCCCTAGTCGTTGTTGAACGGGATTAAATCATGTTTCAGCGTATGTGCATCACCAATCGACAACTCGCGTTCTGCGCGTGCTGCGTGTTTATTTCACTCGGGCGTTGCCTTCATGAAATAAACCACGCAGACGAACACCGTTGTCGATTGGTGATGCACAACGCTGAAACATGATTTAATCCCTTAATATAACACGGGTACGGTCTAAAAGCAATACCTTTACTCTCATTCTTAAACAGTCATACTTAAGACCGTAATTTATTTAATCAAATTTATATCTTTAATTGCCCACATTTGTCAACTTTTACCCTTGTTAGTGTTAGTATCGCATAACCTGGAAATTTTCCATCAAATCACGTACGGTGAGTACGCCATGCGTCCGCATAATGCGCCGCATAAACACGCAGAAAAAGCGCAATAGACGCAATGCAGAAGTGCTCGTTATGGAACAAAACTCATTACCACGCACTGCGCGAGAGTGGTCACGCTAATTAATGTACACCGTGTTAAAATGTCTCATATAAATGTCGCCGATTTCTCTGAGAACTAATGAGAATTGTTTAAACATTTTTAGCTGTTTGAGAATATATTTTAGCGTCGCATATACAATGAAACTGTGTTGATAATGTATAATGTGTTAATATACCGTCGTATCATATTCATATGATGTAAAATATTATGTCAAATATGTAGGGATTTATTTATTTTCATTTGGGGAGGAGCGGTGGTTGGTGGCATACCGTCGTATGAGTTTTTGAATTAATGACCCAAATATATATTCAATTATATTCTTCAATAATTATACAAATAAGTTATTAGCTGCTTCTCTTCTTCCTTCTTTTCCCATTAGGCCTCTTTGGTCCAATACTGTCATGTCTCGTGTACATCCCAATATCATTCTACGAGGGCATTCAATAAATACCTGCAACCATTGAAAAACTCTGAACCGTGACACGTGTCAGTCAAATAAACTTTTAAACTTAAACTGTAAGTCTTACTCTTTTCTCACAGAAAATTCCGAACACGTAGGTCATTTTTATCATTACATTTCAGCACTGTGAATACCGTGATCTCAGGGCACTGGTTAGGGAATTAAATATTACAATGGCGGGAAATTTGAAAGACAAGTTTATGGCATGCATTAAGATACATGCGTTAACAGTGTTAATATTGGCGCTTGATTTATGATGCTGATTCTGGTCAATTTTCAGTGCCCAGAGACCATGATATTTATAGTACTGAAATTACATGATCAAAATGACCCACATGTTTGAAATTTTCCGTGAGAAAGGGGTAAGACTTATAGTTTAAGTATCATCAGTTTATTTGACTGACACGTGTCACGGTTCAGAGATTTTCAATGGTTGCAGGTATTTATTGAATGCCCCTCGTATCTCTAACTTCTCTAACTCCACAAACTCCACCTGTCGTGTTATACCGTTGCTAATGTAAGCTTTGAGCAATTATGCATGGCAACCAGCCATATTTGGATCGTGTTTGCTGTTTTTGGAGCTAATTGTTACCTATTTCCGAATACACTTTATTACACTGTATTTTCATACGAATAAGCCGACATTTTGAATAATCACTATATTAAACTCCAGGCCTACCCTAAACCATTTCCTGTGTGGTTTTATATTCGTTTGCCCGCAAGCAAGGCGCCGTGTGTGGGCTGTGGGCGTATAGTGCAGCAGCAGCGCGTCCTTGCGCAAACATGCAAGCGACGCGTTACCGCGGTATTATGCGTCAGTATAACGCACAATATCCTACAATTCTAGTGACATTTTGGAGCCAAATTTGAGTGTTTTTCGCTGGTTTTGGAGCCAATTGTTAACCAGGTATATTTGTGTCGCTTAGTGCGCATTTGTTCGAAATGTTTCAACATTGATTGTAAAACAATGTAATGCAAACCTGCTTCTATAGGGACGATTGTCACTTTTGAAACTGGACCTAGGACCATTGAAATGGCAATAACTCCGCTCCGCAACATCGTATTTCAACAATCGAGGTGTCAAAATACGCAGTACAAAATTATGCATTGGAAAGGATGCGGGGAAGGCCCGTCTCCGTCTAAATCCGCGCCTGTACATGCTAGTATCTGGGACCTAAGTACACTTTTCCAAGCAATGGATAAACCCCGATCATTTCTCCTATAGCTATCCCGGTGTCCGTTGCGTAGTTCTGTTGTGTGGTTGGGTGATCTGAATCCATTGTCACATTGTAATTACGCCATATTTGTTATCTATTAAACAGGTTTCCCGGTCTCCAACATTCCCCTGAAGACACGTCTGGTTGGCTCCCATACACCGTTATTCGGTTTACTGCAAGTTTATTACGGTAACTCCTGGGAAAATGTATGTACTAAGATGATGTTCCGCCTCGAAGAACAACTTAAAATAATACCGCCGCTTGAGGACGCAATTTGTCCTTTAATTAGGTTGAATATCACAGACGATGCCGGCGACGACGATGAACAACTTACCAACACAGACTATAGTTACATTATTTATACTAATAGATCTTCATTGTGGATGACCCGACGTGATAGTACCAACCCATCTTGGTGGACGCCTGAGCGCGGGTTAACTGAAGTGATTGTCGATCGCTTGAGGTATCAGAATGTCGAGTTAAACTGTCTCTGGGGTAAGTCTAAAGAGTTCCGTCCCCGTTCTGTCGGCAGACATAATTAATTACAATCAAATAAGTTAGCCTAAACTGGTTTTGACCTCTCTCTCTCTCTGATCAAGTAAAGGTTTTCAGAATGTGTAAACACTATAATAGGGCCGTACTCGTAAACGCGGTTGCTATTGAGCTTTTACTTTAATTTAAACAAACACATCATTTAACCATGAAAGTACTAGACCTGGAAGTTGGTCAGCCGTCTGATCAAAGTCGGATTCATTGACGCTCGAAATTTATTACTCAAGTGGGTAACTAATATCATACTTTTGTAACATTGATGAGACCATGAAAGTACTAGATCTTCCTGGAAGCTGGTCATCAAGTCTCTTACATAAGACCTTCTTAACAGCGATCATATTACTGAATATATAGTCCCTATTCTCGTACGTAGTCAAACACGGTTTTAAGCTAATCACGCGTCTAACTTTGACTTTAGACACTTCGTTTAACTAGACGTAATTCTCGGACATCTGTTTAACTTTTAAGTTAAACAGATTATAAATACACAAATACGCATCTTACACACTAAAAAGTGTCTTACTTTAAACACGGCTATGTGTGTAGTTTAAAGCGCGTTTAACTGATCTCATACACCAAACTGAATGCCTTGAATATTCACTCAACTGTGCCTGATGCAAGCTGACGTTCAGATCGTGTAGTATTAAAAAATACACGTGCTTTTGAGGAATTCGGTCGATATCTATTGTAATGCATTAGGGCCACAACAAAAAATAATGCCTGTACACCATGTATACAGCAACGCACGTTCACTCTGGGGAAAAAACGTATTGGTTTCTCATGTAATTTTTACTTTCGATTTTTATACACGTATAGATAATTATGAATTTCGATTGGTGAGTGCTGATTTCCGCGGTGAAGGACAGCTTGAAGTCCGTCCGGATAACGGAACATGGGGGAAAGTGGCACTATGTCGTGGACGGGGGCGAAACCTAGATGGCTTGCCAGATACGGTGTGTAATCAGTATGGTTATCAATTCGGTGGTCGTGCTCCTGATCCCTCACTTGAATATATCACACACACGGAAGACATTCACCTGTACAGGATTAGCTGTAGGGAAAACTACACTATCAACCGGGATTCCAACGAATGCATGATTGAAGTTTGGAACCATAAGTCACCACCATGCATTCAACCATCGGCCGTAGTGATAGCATGCTTCGGTAAGTATTCAATATAAGTTCAATCAATCAATCAATCAATCAATCAATCAATCATCCAACAATCAATCAATCAATCATTCAACAATCAACCAATCAATCAATCAATCAATCAATCAATCAATCAACCGTCCTTCAAGAGATGATATCATGCATTGTTAGTGCCAAAATATCAATCAATCCATACATATATTTATTAATCAATCATAGTATTATACCGGGTGGTTCAAAAAAAAGTTCAAGATAAATTTTCAACCACATTTTTAGTTTCAGAGAATTTTTTTTTACTTAGTCTTGATCCGCAGTAAGTTTTGAAATTATCTTGAAAAAATGGTACATTTATCTTGGTTAATTCTTCAGATATGGTGCATTACAGAAAGCGTGCACAAAACTACCTTGTCCACGGGAGCGTCCTTTAGTATGTTTAGTAGTGATTGAATGCACAGAATGGACTGACACACGATTGGTCACAAATTGTGAAAAAAGGAGAAAAGGAAAACAAGAAGACCACTGAAACATCTGTCTGGTGCATAACGCTACCTGGTCACAGGTCACTAATAGGTATATCAAATAAGGTGGGATCGTTTCAAAAAACCCTTAAAATCGTGATACGTGTCTCTATTTTAAATAGAAGTTGTCAAAAAAACATAACATTTTTGGTATCATATTAAAGACAATTTATCCAGCTACCGAATAAAAAAAAGAATTAAAGCCACATGTTTAGCAACAGTAAAGTTATCAATCTAAACGTCGAGTGAGTCCAGGGTGGGAGCGGTGGATGAGGAGCCGGTGGATGAGGCGCCCATAGGTTTGTACACAAAATAGTGGAAAACTAGAAGTTTTGAAATTGATGCCATTTTAAAAATATACATAGGAAAGATTTCAAACTTCTCATATGTGTTAATAACATGTGCCTGCTACTATGAATAATAATATTGAATTGTTATCTAGACATTCTCTACTAGAATATGATGTTCAATTCAGGGAGTGTTTTAATGTAAAAAACACACAGTTTTATTCATTTTATTGATTAAACAATGGCCAAATCGCAGTCTCTCTATTTCATTTGTGTGACTCTTCGGTCCTTTTCTACCCTGGGTAGTAAAACATTTAACTAAAAAAGCCAGAAGTGTTTCTTCACAGAATTGTTCATAGATTCATGAAAATTTTGCTATTTAGACCTATTTTGGACCACCCTGTATTTAAAATAAAAGGAACTTTAACGATATTCGTGTAGTTCATTTTGATAACCATGTTCTTTTAAATTAAATAGTCCATGCTAACTTAATTTCATAGAATATTATATACAAACCTTCATTTTATGAACTATTTCATCATAATTTTAGACATCCTGTACTTTTCCTGTGAACATTTTGGGCAAGTGATTCTTAGCAAATTTGGTAGCACCTTCTGCGGTTGTTCTGATTTCGGTGACTATCTTCAGCTAAACCCTAATTGTACAAACTATCAAAATATTTTGTGAGGAGCAAAAACGATCAACTTTTTTATGTTCCACCCTATACAAATTGTACACACCCTGTATAATTTGATTCTTTTTGGCAAAAATGAAAAACCTTGAATCATAAGCTTTCCAACGATATATAGTTTGTGGGTCATTAAGTATGTAAAACTTAAGTTTTGTCCCGTTTAATCAGATTTGGTGCATTCCTCAACATTACTAGAAGTGAAACATTTTTTTGGACCAGTTTGTGACTTCTGACCACCTACCTAAGTATCTATACGTTTCTTTGTTGAATGTGATTGGCACGTAGGCATAGAGATTGGGATACTCTGTCATGGCGGGCTTTTCAATTAGACAGGTACTAAATGACGCTCCCGTGGACAGGTCCGTTTTGTGCATGTTTTCTGTAATGAACCATATCTGAAGAACCAAACAAGCTACAGGGTGTCTCAATAAAAACCGTGCACGTGTAACAATTGTATATTCTTCACCATTTATTCATCTTCAATAGCGAACATTGCACGCAAACATGGTTTAGAAGTGCATATGTATGCCGATGATACACAGCTATATTTATCTTTTGACTTGGATAGTGCTTGCGATGAAATTGCCTCTCGTTCTCGAATTGAATCATGTATCAAGGACATAAAATCGTGGATGACTGCAAATAAGTTGAAGTTGAATGATGACAAAACTGAGCTTCTCATTATTACCTCCAAATACCATCAATCAAAACCTAGCACTGATTTTCTTCAAATCGCTTCCTCCAACATTAAGGCTTCTACTAGTGCTCGTAATCTAGGAATTATGTTTGATAACACGCTGTCAATGGACAACCACATCAAAAATGTGTGCAAATCTACATATTTCCAAATAAGGAACATAAATGAAATTCGCAAAGTGCTTGATGATGATACTGCTGCTACACTTGTTCACGCCTTAGTCACATCGCGTCTTGACAATGGTAATTCTTTATTATATGGGACGACAACTCAATAAACTTCAACGAGCTCAGAATGCTGCTGCACGAATGCTCACAAGGACTAGAAAGTTTGATCACATTTCACCTGTTTTACAGCGTCTCCATTGGTTACCTATTCGGTACCGCATCCATTTCAAACTCCTTCTCCTCACCTGGAAAGCCCTACATGACATGGCACCTTCTTATATCAGCGATCTTCTCAATCCACACATACCATCACGTCGCCTCAGATCTTCGGATAAAAAGTTTCTCTCAGTTCCTCGGACATATTCTTCATATGGCGACCGGGCTTTCTATGCTTGTGCACCTAAACTGTGGAACTCACTTCCTTCAGATCTTCGACTCTGTGATTCACTTGAGAGTTTCAAAAAGACTTTAAAAACTCATCTGTTTAAGATTGCTTATGATTTGACTGGTTGATTTCTATGTAACTGTTTTATATTTTAACTGTTTGTTTTATTTGTTTTGATGTTTGCGCCTCGGAATAGGTTGTCTAGATAGATGGCGCATTATAAATGCATTATTATTATTATTATTATTATTATTATATATATTGATAGACTAAAAGCTTAGCTTTCATATGCCGTTCATTTCATCTGATTTTGTTTTGTCAATCTTGAGATATGACCAATTAACTAAAGCTACCTTAGGGGGGACTTAAGGAAGTTTTTGATTTGATTTTTTGAATTTTGTGAGTGCTGTAATTATTGAACTATTAATCAAATGCATATAAAAGTATACATTTTTGGAAAGGAAATGGATCAGAGAATCCAAATTTGGCGTCAATTTTGACCAAAA
Organism: Ophiura sarsii; assembly: GCA_035610835.1. Taxonomy (NCBI): domain Eukaryota; kingdom Metazoa; phylum Echinodermata; class Ophiuroidea; order Amphilepidida; family Ophiuridae; genus Ophiura; species Ophiura sarsii. Next base: position 12,980,231 of record CM069442.1, on the reverse strand, counting down.
TGTGCCAAAAAACGTGAAAAATGGATTTTTATTTATTTTTACACTTTTTTGTCAAAATTTCAAAAAATATTGGATTAGGTTTAAAAAAAAAAAAATCGTCCCTTCATTAGTGTCTTAACATCATCATCAAGTAATTTGGGCATTTTAACTCAAAATTATGTTTGTTAGCTTTGTTCAAAAAAATTGGGTCAAAAAAGTGTTTTTTTGTGATTTTCTCAAAAAATCAACATTTATGGTCAAAATTGATGCCAAATTTGGATTCTCTGATCCATTTCCTTTCTAAAAAGGTATACTTTTATGTACATTTGAGTCATGGTTCAATTGTTACAGCACTAACAAAATTCAACAAAAAACTTCCTTAAGTCCCCCCTTAAGTCAACGTTGTGCCACTTAACAGTTTGCAATGAATAGAAAGGGTTACTCCGTAGAGGGGGGTGTTACCACCCCCTAAAGAAATCCAATCCGAAATGCAGAGTATGCTTATTTGGGTACCATGGTATAGCAAGAGGTTCCCTCTATCCATAGATACCAAAACAAGTACAAACATCCCACGCATGACGTCACAATGACGTCACCAAACATGGCCGACCTCAAAATCCCGCCGTATTCGCTGGACAGTGAAATATAGGCCAAAATAGAAATCTTCGCCAAATATCGGAATTTCACCCGGTTTTTTGCTTATAAGTGTTTCTAACATAGGCCTATGCTAAAATATACAAGACCATACGATTAAAATAATTGTCAAAATGGCGATTTAAAAAATTGTAAGATGGCAATCACCCCCCTACTATCGGACTTTCAGGGCTTACCCCACCCCCGGGTAAGGTGGCAACCTCAATTTTGTTTCGTCAAAATGAGCGTAGGGGATGTAAAAGCGATCACCAAGACGCCCTAGGTCACTGTTCTTTGCGTTTTAACGCAATCGGCGACCACCCTCCCATAGAAGAACGAGGGTTTTAATGCTTATCTTAAGCATTCTTTCTGTGAAAGTGGCACAACGTCGATTTTAGGTAGCTTTTGTTAATTGATCATATCTCAGGATTGACAAAACCAAATAAGATGAAATAAACGGCATAAGAAAGCTAAGCGTTATGTCTATCAATATGTATACAATTGTTACACCACATTCTAAAAGTTCGTGGTCAATAAGTTGGGTAAACACGTGCACGGGTTTTTTTTGAGACACCCTGTACACTCGCCATTTTTTCAGAATAATTTCAAAACTTACTGCAGATTAAGACTAAGTAAACCCAAATTCTCTGAAACTACAAAATGTGGTGAAAAGTTACTTTGAACTTGGGTCCCCCTTTTTTTAACCACCCGGTATACATGTATTATTAATCAATCTATTCAAATTTTGTTAGAACGTTCGAATGGCAGTATTACCGGAGCTCGGCTACGATCAATCGCCGATGACGTAAGCACTACGAAGCATTTGAGTGGAACGATTGAAGTGCAAGTAGATGGCGGGCAGTGGGCAGTACTATGTTCTATTCCAAGATCGGATGCAGAATACGGATCGATTGATATTTGCGGGATGGTGTCCACTTACTTAGAAACTGAGGAGGTCAAAGACACAAATAGCAGCTATCTTGCAACCGATGCCATGTACTTTCTTCAAAATGAGGAGTTATACATAGCCCGTATTTCGCCTCACATTACTGTCTGTTATGATATTGATTTGAATAGTGAACGTTTTCAAGTCACATATGCCACATGTCCTAAAGGTAAGCTAAATGTAAGACCAACTTAGAGACGAGTTCCACATTTTCTACGCAAACATTTGAATCGCTGTCAACAATAATTGTGTTTCTATATAGATAGAATCAGACCATATCCTCCTTGACTATACACTAAGTGGAAAGGTTGAAATGAAATGAGATACTTGGAATTTACATTGGCTAATCTGGATGGCAAGGGCATTAGGCTTTTCTCCTACAAAATGTCCACTGTGCTATTTGGTATAGGGAGCACGTCACTAAATAAAGTGTTTTTCACGGTGGACTTGAGACTTACCAGGCTGTCAACCTTTGAGCATTGCCGTCGAGTCAATTTGATGGCGGCTTGTTACTGGCGAAGCCAATCCGTCGCGAAAAATCGTGCGCGAAAACTGAAAGTGCTAATCTCAACCGTCACGACTCGAATGTTGGGGCCCTCTCCCTCCACCATGGCCACTGTAAAAGATTGCTAAAACGCCCGCTAAAACAATCGGCAATGTCTGGCTAGACGTCCCGTAACTCAAGTGCGCATGCTCAAACCAATTAATGATACGTTGTAGCTATACGGTTTATTCCGTACGGGACGTGAGGCAAGATATAGCCAGAAACAATCTTCCTCTTCTCACTTTCTTCCCTTGTCTCCTCCCCTTTATTCACTTATCCCTTTTTAACCCCGGTAGTTTAAACTGGCCTAAGAGGGGGGAACTATGCCCCCTGACCCACCCACCCCTCCGCCGGATGCGAATTTATTTACCATGTTTACCGTAAACAACATTTAGATTGAAACTTCTATACATGTACAGTTAAGCCCACAATTATTCATCCCCCTTGAAAAATATGAGTTGATTGCGTTTTTCTCATATCTATATACCAGCTGGAGTGGTGGAACTTTCGCTTTACACTAAAGACAATTAGTTTGCAAGTACAAATCAATATATTTGGGCTCAACATTTTTTGCATAACAATAGAATTGAACAAGAATTGTGTTTTTATGCCTGTCCAAAATTATTCATACCCCATACCAAGTCTCAAGATTGAGTTGTAAATAGTAATCTTATATACATGATTGAAGCCGTGCCTTCCGTTAACATATTATATGATTTTAAATCTTATGAAACCCCGTATTGATGAGCTTGACGTTTGATAGTAATAGTCAAATCAGTGGCGTAGCCAGAGGAGGAAGATCGCCCCCACCCAATGAGTCGTATTGGTTGAGATTGGTAGTTGAGATTGGCACTCTCGGTTATCGAGCTCGAATTTCTTTTTTGGGAGATGGGGGGCTAGAAGGCACGTCGTCACCCCTCCCCCCCCCCCCCCCCCCTCAAGTTTATGAGGCAACGGCACCCGCTCCCCCTCCCCTCTCCCCGCTCTCAAATGTCTGACTTTGCGGCAAGTTGACAGCCTGGAAGTCCTTGTAGGTTCACTTTTACTTTTAGGAGATAGTAAAATAAAATATGGAGTAAATTTACTCGTATTCTTCTTTCCCCGTATATATATACACAAGTATAATTATTATTGACAACTATTTCTGGTTAGACTAGATATTTGAATAGAGTGCTCAATACCGTAAACGGTAGGGCTTAGACCTTCCGGAATATTATCGCTACTCTGAGTTTCATGGACAATCCCATACGGTCATGTTGTCCAATCTTCTGGCGAATGATTCTCTGATCGCAGATCTAGCACACATATGATAATGCGAATACACAATCAATGGTGTTTTTGATCAGCGATCAGAGCAACAATATATTCCAGAAGTGAATATCAAAAGATAATCAGAGAGTGCTCAAATGATAAATCAGGAGCGTAATAATTATTACTATTGACAACCATTTCTGGTTAGACTAGACATTTGAATAGAGTGCTCAATACCATAAACGGTAGAGCTCTACCGTTTACGGTATTGAGCACTCTATTCAAATAAATATAATTTGACAAGTTAAGGTTGACAAGATATCCAATGTGAACGCACCGGAATAGTACCGACCGAGTCTGCTGGTCAGTCGTATAATGATTGAACGTGTGCATGCAATGCAGGCCTGCACATTTTGTGAACAAATGCCAAGTCCGAAAATGATTTCGACCTGAGGTTAGGTAACTTGAGGTTAGGTAACTTGAGGTTAGGTAACTTGAGGTTAGGTAACCTGAGGTCGAAAGGTATATGAGCTTGTCCATCTCTGCATATAGCTATATAGCTATATATGAAAAACCTGGCCACGTAATGTGTCTTAACTAAACTCGTGTTTAAATTAAATGTGTGTTTATCTTTTTAACGACGTGTATAACAAAACCCGATTTTAAACTCCGCAAATCTCGTCCAGAGTAGAGTAGTCGTGCGTTAAATGTATACAGGTATTCAATTTATTGTGGCCCAAATGGGTTACAATAGATATCGACCGAATTCCTCAAACGCACGTGTATTTGTTAAGACTTTTAAGATTGCACCGGGTGAAGTTGAGAAATTTCGGCAACATAGAGTTTAAGGCACGTGAAGAAGTCAATACAAATTGAAATGAAGGTAATGTGAGTCACCAAACACAGAGCAGAACATTGAACTCTTACCATGGTGCTCTTGTTCTTCGGACCTCAATCCGATTGAACAACTGCGGGATGAGCTCGAGCGACGTGTTTCGGCAAGAGACAATCCGCCTGTTAATGCACAAACCCTCAGCTGCTCAGAACAGCCCCCCCCCCCCCCCAAGCCTGCATCAGAAACCCCCAGAAACCTAGTGGATAGCATGCGTAAAAGCAGATGCACTGAATGCTTCCAAGCACATGGTGGACACACACTACTGATGTCTGTGTTTGGGTAGCTGACATTACCTTCATTTCAATTTGTTTTTCTTCGACTTCTTCACGTGCCTTAAACTTTATGCTGCCGACATTTCCAGGCTGTGACATGAGCTCCAGCTAGCGGTTCCATGCCAGTGCATTTTTCAGTTCTGTCAGTAAGGTATAAACCGTTTGGATATTGACATGTCATTAGAGTAGAGTATTTAAGTAATCCTGCGTGTCATTTTGGTTCATTTTGATGGACAGATTTTCAAGATATGACCATGTGACAAATTAGAAGTTTCTTTTTGAGCCCAGTTTATCTTCGAGAATTGCGTTTAGCTAGACGATGTGTTTAAACTCCAAGGTTAAACGCATGTTTAGCTTAAAACCGTGTTTAAATACGCACGAGAATACGGGCCTTTAAAAAATGTTTAGAAAAACATGACCACTTTCAATCCATTTCACTCATTATCTTTCACTTTCTGTCGTTCAATCTATTTTTTTTAGAAATTCAACACTACGGTTCTCGAATACAGTTGAGCGAACAGACACATAGCTGTATTGGACGATGTGGCTATGAGCTTGATCTGAACGTAAAATGTCGATGCGATCCCGAATGCATCATATTTCATGACTGCTGTTATGATTTCAACATCACATGTGTAGAAAGTAAACCACCTGGCAGCGAATTTAGAAAAGATCAGTTTGGGTGTACAGAGCAGCATTTTGACACCAATAAACGTTACATTTTCATGATCAATAAATGTCCCATATGGAACCGATCGGCGTATTTAAAAGACATGTGTGAACAGTCAATTGAAACTCTCTCTCTAAACGTGCGGAACAACAGTTTTCTCAACAAGCGATGGCCTGTTTACGATAACTATGGCGTTAACTTCAAGAACGTATTCTGTGCCCTATGCAATGGTAAAACTGTGTATGAACTAACTTTGATAAGGTATTCAGTAACAATCGACCGAAGAGAAATATGGAGGTCGCTCGCCATAGGTGAAAGTCTGCATACGTGTATGCCCAGTGTTGACACCTGTCCTGTACAGTCGAATGCAATAACTTCGAAAGCCTGTGCTCTGTACTCGGCGGAATTTGTATGTGGTAAGGAGATGTTTAAAAATCCACACTGTTTCTTGTGCAACTCGAACAGTACTTCAACTAGTGGCATCACTTCATATTTTGAAGAATGCATATTAACAGAATCTAGTTCTGACCGCGGACTCGATGTTGTCTGGCAATTCTTGGAGAAACGTCAAAGAACCAAGCCTGCACCATCCTGTTTGCCAAATGAAATTTACGATTTTTCGACGGGTGGATGTCGTACAATACTCTGCAGACAAGGGTTCAGATATGCCAACGGCGCATGCATTCCTAACACTCAAGCAGAATGGGAATTGAATGCTCTATCTTGCCGGTTTCATGACGCAAAGTTAGTATTTCTGGCGAAGGCTGCCGGCCGTTCAAGCCCATACGCCAACAATGAAAGATGTACCGTTTGGAATTTACTTATAAACGTTAACCAAAACAGTTCCAACAATGAGGCATCTTCGATTATTGATGGCTATATGAACGATGCTGAGATTGACCTGTCCACCTTGGAATACCTTACTCCTGATTCAGTACGGCTCGGAGAAACATACTTTGTCTCGCTCAATATAACCAACATACCGATGGCCAATTTGACCACTGCCTCCAAATTCCTTGAAGAGTCTCCCACTTTGTATGCTGAGTGCGGAATCCCTGAATTTGAGCTTCTAATGGTTTGCGATAAGTTTGAAAAGGGTCACAATTGCTCTGGTGAATGGTTTAGTTTCGATTCGCATGACATAATGGTCATTAACGTGGACAATTTGACGGTCGTGTACCGAATTCCCAATAACCTTTACATTACCCCACAGTTCGTGTTATACTACAGTAGCTACGAATACCAAGAGAATGAAAGAAACTTTAATAAGAGAGAGACAGTTGTATTATGTGGACATCAAATCCTATTATGTCCGCTTATCACACTTAATGCGTCAGAATTTATCTTGTCGAATCTGTCTTTGTCTTTATTCGGCGAGGTTTTCCCGCCCGGAGATTTTCTACTATTGCCGGATGGTCGTGCACAGATATGCCAAGCAGATTTTATTGATATTGTTCGCGATACTTTAAACATGTCAGGTAATGGTTCATGGGTATCCAACAACCGTATTACTTTTGGCGTATTTAACATAGTTACGGCAGCATTGACAGGTGTGTCGATGTTTGGTCTTTTAGCAACATTCATTACCCACTGCATCTTCGAAAAACTCCGAAATGCCCACGGACGAGCCATTATGGGCCTTGTTGTTGCCATGTTCTTTGCGCAGGGATTGTCATTGATCAATGATCAATTGCCCATTCCACGTCGACTATGCACCGCGATCGCCATTTTCAGTCATTACTTCTGGTTGGTCTCGTTTGATTGGATGACGGTATTAGCCTATAATCTAGCTAACACCTTTGCATTTAAGCGATATCAAGTCATGAAGGAAACTACAGCTACACGAGTGGTTCAACCCATTCTTGCATGGGGTATGCCTGCGATAGTCAACTCCTGTTGCATTGGGTTACATCTTTCTGTAGTCCCATTTGAATACGGTAGTGAAGACCATTGCTGGATATCGGATCCACTGGCCAACCTGATTGCTTTCGGGGTACCTGTTTCGGTTCTACTGCTGGTTAACCTGGTCTTATTTACTATTACCGTGAGAGCGATATATTCCGAGAGGAAGAAATCTAAATCCTTGCAATCTACGGCCACAAGAGGGATACTACAGGACCTTACTATTTGTTTAAAGGTATGTGCGGAATCTATTAATGCCAACCATATAGACTAATTCACATAGAGCGTGTTTCCACTAGGGTTGTTGCGGTGACCGTCGAAAATGAATACGGTAGCTCTTTGGGTGCATTTGGGCTAAAAACATAGTAATGCTGCATTACTATGTATTTAGCTATAGCATTGCCAGGTCATCTTTCCAAGTCAATATTGGGCCACTTTTTGGTCATTTTCCCCCGTAAAACTGCTACCGTATTAATGTTTGAGGGTCACCGCAACAACCCTAGTGGGACACTGCAAAGTAAACGGTAAGATAAAACGGTTGAAACAGAAAGCCGATTAATCTTACCGTTATGTGCCGTGGACTGTGTCACGCTAGGTTATACACATTGCGTGCAACATTTTCTAGGTCGTGATGTAACTGTCTCCTCATCCATGTGCAACATAAGCCGGCTTTTTTATTGTTGTCATGATCAAATACGTTAAAGGCATATTATGCGACCTTTTCCAGGGGACTGATTTTGTTTTAAAGCAGATTTTCTAATAGATTTACATTTCATGTTTACTTTTTCCAAAACAGTCACAAAATGATGTTTTCAGAAAAAGTGGCACTTAGTCCTATAGGCCTACCAGTAAATTTAAAAACTCTCTCTCTGATTTTTGTTTTGTACGCAAAGACCAACTCTGTTGGCATAACTCCGCACAGGATTAATCGCTTTCAGAAATTTAAAAACTTGTGAAAAGAGAAAGTGCTTGGCTACCTACAAAAGGTTTCTCCTTTTCAAAATCATGTTTTTCTCATTTTAACAAAACAACGTTCTCAGAAGCAGTTGCAATTTTCAAAATCCTATAACATTTTGTTTGTGTGACACCCCCACACAATTAGACGTTTTAAGAAATTGAAACTTTTCTGAAAAGGAGAAACGCGTAGCTGTCTGTTCCAAGTTTCCTCTTTTCAATACCATGTTTACTTTTCCAAAAAATGTCAAATATTCCCAAAATGTTGTTTCCCACAAAAGTCAAATATTCCCAAAATTATGTTTTCGTTACATGAAATTTACAAAGTGCCACTTTTTCTGAAAACATCATTTTGAGGAAATGTGACTGTTTTGGGAGAAGTAAATATGGTATCGAAATCGGAAACTTTAAGTAGGTAGCCAATGGTTTCACCTTTTCATAACTGTTTAAATTTCTAAAAACGGCTCACCTTATCTGGAGTTATGCACACAAAAAACATTCACGAATAAGGGGGGCATTTACTTTTTTTTAACCCTACATATTATGTAGTCTATACAAATGTTGTATGTCTGGAAGTATGAAAAACTACGTATATCACGAGATCCAAATTGGACCGAGTGATATTATTGCCCAAACAAAAGGCATTCAATATCTGTATCACACTCTCAGCCATTCAATATTTGTATCATATTATATTATTATTATAACATTATGTGGAGAGGACAATATACCGCCAGAAGTATTAAAAAGATGTGATCTAGATGATATTGTGCTGGGTTTCTGCAATGATGCAATTACAAATAGAGAGAAGCCGAGCCGAGCCAATGGTCCATCCTCAACATTGTGCCCATTCCAAAGTCAGGAGACCTCAGCCTGGGCGGCAACTATCGTGGCATAAGTCTTAGCTCTATCGTAGCGAAAACCTATAACCGGATGATCCTAAATAGAATTCGTCCTGAGCTGGATAAACATCTAAGAACAAACCAAAATGGCTTCAGGGTAGGAAGAACTACTATAGGGCATATACTGGCACTGAGAAGGCTGATTGAAGGGGTGAAAGCTAATAACCTACCAGCAATAATAACATACATAGACTTCAGGAAGGCCTTTGATACCATCCATCGTGGCAAAATGCTAAGAATTCTGCACGCTTATGGCATACCAGGACAGATCGTCGATGCTGTGGGAGACATGTACGAGGGAACTATGGCTAAAGTGATTTCTCCAGATGGAGAAACAGATCTGTTCGAAATCTTAGCTGGTGTACTTCAAGGTGACACCCTTGCCCCATATCTGTTTGTTATTGTATTAGACTTCGCCCTGAGAATGGCTATAACAGGAAAGGAAGAGGAGCTTGGATTCCACCTTGAAAAGCGAAGAAGCAGAAGGATTGGACCTGTAGCAGTGACAGACTTTGACTTTGCAGACGATATTGCCCTGCTGTCTGAAGAACTACACCAGGCACAAGATTTGCTTCAGAGGGTCGAGACATCAGTGGCTAAAGTTGGCTTGTCTCTAAATGCAAAGAAGACAAAGCTCATGGCATACAACCAAACAAGTGCGGTGGAAATCAGAACAAATGATGGAACCAAACTAGATGAAGTAAACGATTTCAAATACCTAGGTGCCTGGATGTCAAGCACTGAAACAGATATCAAGCAACGCAAGGCAGCAGCTTGGAGAGCCTGTGGGAAGCTGAACAAGATCTGGAAATCCACCCTACCAAGAAAATTCAAACTTCGCCTGTTCGCCGCAACTGTTGAATCTGTGTTACTATATGGCTGTGAGGCATGGACCACCACCCCTAAGCTAGCAAAGCAACTTGATGGCTGTTATACACGTATGCTGAGGGCTGCCCTCAACATTCACTGGAAGCAACATACAACTAACACAGAGCTGTATGGAGACCTCCCCAAAATCACCCAAAAGATCAGGGAGAGAAGGACAAGATTCTCAGGCCACTGCTTTAGGAGTCAAGAATGTGTGTCAAAGCTGGTTCATTGGATACCAAAGCATGGGAGAAGAAAACCTGGAAGACCTGCCCTAACTTACATCGATGTGCTAAAACAGGACACTGGTTTGGATGTAAGAGACTTAAAGACAGCAATGCAGGACAGGAAGGTGTGGAGAGCCATTGTAGATCGAGAACACAACTCGAATTAAGCAAGTAAGTAAGTAAGCATTATAACAAAATCACATCAAAATGTTGCAATTATTATAGATATGCAGTGTAATGGGATTCAACTGGCTTCTTGGATTTGTCTCAGGCTTCGTGGATGTCATGGCTCTATGGTGGATTTTCGTCATTGTCAACTCATTCCAAGGTCTCTTCATCTTTATCTCATTTGGTTGTAATTCCCGTGTTAGAGAGCTTATGAAAGCCGCGCTAGCCGCCCGTAGAATAACTGACGACCGGTTGTCGATCTCTTGAGAAATAGGTAAATAAGTTATGCAAATATGACCAAGTTTAACGGACAGGCTCTCCTCCCAGATAGCGATGGTCAGGTCGGTCTAGGATTCTTATTGTACATTTTTAAAGGTAAATCAATCAAAAAGTCGGGTTTTTGTTCTTTTATGGAAACTTTGTTGTTGTTGTTGTTGAATATAATCTCAAATTGGGAAAAAATATCGGTCGACCGGCGGTCCCGTACAGTACAGCAATTCACTTTCTTCCTTGGTCTAAATATCGTGTGCATTTTAATGGTGTTTTGATTTGGCATTATTAGCTAACAAAGCAAACAAGAAAAAATAACTTAATGAGCCAACTCAAACTTGTAGTGGAAACTTCTTCATATTCATTCAGCTAATAATATACAAATACTACATGGTTAGAGGGGAAATAGTGCAATCTATTTTCCCTCGGTACTGGCTACAGGCCTACCACCCCGAACCCGGAGGGTGAGGGGTGGTAGGCCTGTAGCCAGTACCGAGGGAAAATAGTGTGCCCTATTGCCCCGATCATACCACGTAGTATTTGTTTTATTACACCTCACTGTGACTCTGGGGATGAGGTTGTAGGGAAGTAGCCCAAACTACCACACGGGAATTAGCTCAATCTCTTCAATAGCTCAATTTATTATCCCTGTGGCCAGCTCAATTGACCAACGAAATTGCAGTATTTATGCCTATTATCTCATGAATATTTATGAGGTGTAATAACAGTGTTTCTTCCATTTTTCCCCACCAGGTTGCTCTGCTGAAGCATGTGTAAGCCGTTGGTATTCGTGTATAATTAAAATACGGCACTTGCACTTTAGACATGGAGAGGTATCGCCGTCGGTGTAATGGAACGTAATGGAATGGAAACCATTATGACATGGTGTTGCTGCTTGCTAGGCATTGAAGTTATATTGTGGAGTGTGTATACAGGGCGAGTCAAAAAGAAGTTTACCCGGGTTGGTGATGTTTTAAAAATCAAACAAATGACGCTCGAGAGTTCAGTAAAGCATATATTTAACAAGCATTCTCTCCTGCTTATTAGGAAAAAGGAATGACACAAATTGATCATTGCTAAGAGGAGTTATGCCTATTTTAAACAAGGTACTCATTTTGCAAGCTATCCACGGAATACCGTACTTGACCAAACAAATGTAAAGTATGCATTTTAGCTGCGTACTTCCCTATTGACCGAGATTGGTGATGTTTTTCAAAACAAATAAATGACACTTAAAAGTTCAGTAAAGCATTTATTTACCAAACATGCTCTGCTGCTTATTAGAGAAAATCAATGAAGCAAATTGATCATTCCTAAGAGAAGTTATGCCTGTTTTACTGAAGGGCAGGGCATTAATTGTAGGTAAGTACACAGCTAAAATGCTTACTTAACATTTGTTTTGTCAAGTATTCCGTGGACAGCTTGCAAAATGAGTACCTTTATTAAAATAGGCATAACTCCTCTTAGCAATGATCAATTTGTGTCATTCTTTTTTCCTAATAAGCAGGAGAGAATGCTTGTTAAATATATGCTTTACTGAACTCTCACGTGTCATTTGTTTGTTTTTTAAAACATCACCAATCCGGGTAAACTTCTTTTTGACTCACCCTGTACATGTACTCTAAATAATAAACTTGATTTTCAATGCCACAAATATTTCATTGCAATAGTAGCGGTAGATAATGGCGTGAATGGAGAAACGAAACCATTGATCATAGGATGAAGGAGAATTATGCTGATGTTTCTCAGAAAATATGGTTTAGTTCTGAGTCTAGTGCCAATCATCCTACTACAGCATCAATGTCCCGGGGATGGGGGGGGGGTACTCGGATATTATTTATGGCAAGGATGTGCCACCAGAAAATTGCAAATTGGCCCAAACATTGCCAATTTTCGGGAGAAAATGGACCCATATGTTAACCAAAAACTCATAATTTTCCTATATATTTGACAGATTTTGCTAGCATTTCGGCGAAAAAAAGCAAAATTAAGGATTTTAGACTCATACATTTACCATGTTTACCAAAAATGACTTTGAAAAGGGGTCATCTAGTTAGCAGAGGGTAACAAATGGGGCCCTATTTGGCGGCACATCCCCGTAACCTCATATCTACTAAGTAGCCCCCCCCCCCCCCCCCCCCCCCCCCCGGATAAGTGTATGGACGATTCCAACGGATTGTTCGAATAAAAGTAATTTAAACAGACGAAAGACCACATTAAATTAAATTATAATTGTTTACGATAATAAAACTAGATTCTTCACGTAATATTCGATAAATAACCCTTAAACCTTCCTGGGCATTACAAATCACTAAATACCGCTATTAGTCAGCGTCATAATACTAGAGACATAATTCCAACAATGCGTGCGTACCGTACGTGTTTGCGTACATGCGTGTTTGCGTAACGTGCGCGCCTAAACTCGGAAGTGCCGGGCGATTTTTAAAAAAATAACCATGCATCCTCATTGGAGTCAATCGTGAAATCGTCACTCGCATCCAGGCACATTTGTTCGCGCAGTTCATGCATCTATATAGACGCAGCTTCGCGTACAACAACAAGGCAACGCTTGCGTGAAATACGATCTTGAATTTCATCCTCATTATGACCGTGACTACTAAAGTTCATGACATACTACACAATCGCGCGACGCGATTTGCCGCTTACGCTCCTTATAAAGAGTGCTACTTACAAAACAATGAGCGTCATCGGCAAATCGCTCCGAGTGATTGGGTAGTATGTCATAGACTTTACACAACTGTCTATCTCACGGCGCGATCCTATGGGCTATCAAATGGCGTAGAAATCTGATTTTTTTCAAGCTGACCTGTTAGCGCACCAAGACGAATCTTGCCTAGTTTTAAAAATTTGATAGATTTGCGTAGATTTTGCTTTACTCCGTAAAGTAGTTCCGGTTGTAAACCAGGCAAGATTCTTCTTCCTGCCCTGTTAGCGCAATCAATTGGGTGTCAGACTTCCACGTGGGCGGCCCGTATTAGCCAAACAACGCCTGGGGAGTTGGGGGTTAATGGAACACCATGGGTAATTATAATTATTAAGGGCACAATAAAATGTTGTCATCGTAACTTTAAAGCACTATTAAAATACTTATTTTGCACGATTCGATGTGAAATAAAACGAAGTGATCAAATCGTTACAGGTACGGGTACGGGGAGTACGGGTACGGGGAGTACGGGTACGGGGAGTACGGGTACGGGACGGAGTACGGGTACGGGTTAAAGTAAAGGTAAAGTTAAAGTAAAGGTAATCAAAACGATAAAAAAAAAACAATAGTAATAAGTTTGAATGGTGTTTTACAGCATCATGCGAGTTTTTGCTCATAACTGAAACACAAACATTTCGATTATTAAAATGTGCTGTTGAAGAAACCATAATTATCTGAGGGAAAAATAAACACAGGTCATTTGCATTGATTTTCGTGACATTGAGTTTGAATGTTTTGCAAAAAAAAATAGACAATTTTCGGCCATTTGCCAAGAATGACATGTACGTAGGCCTAATGAGAACATTTTCAGTGTGGCGAATATCCCTCGAGATATACCAAAATAACCCAACACCAAGTGGAAATGACTTGATAATTCAAAATGGCACACTTTAACCTGATTTGATGACTAAAAAAGGTGACTGCACCGATTGCACTTTTGGAGTTCACCACTGTCGCTACAAAAGAATCCACACTGCCGACGAACTGATTGTTCATGCCAAGTGTACAACCTTAGCTGCACAGAACAGCTTGAGTCTGTTTCGCATGAGACGAGAGATGCTGTAATCTCTCTCGTAATCCCTGCACGAGATTGGACACGACGTCTGAGGAGTCTGACGACGACTAGTCGACTGTGAATCGAATGATTGATTGATTCTTTCCAACTAAATGATTTTAGGCCTCTGGCCTATAGCTTTCGCTGCTTTAAGTTACGTACAAAGCATATGAGGTAACAAAGGGCAGGGATTGAGATTTTCCCCAAGCGTACGAAACTTAACATGGCGATCTTGAAAGATGGAAAAAAAACCAAAACAACAACAACAATAATATACAAAAAATAGACCAAATCGAATGTGGAATATTAAAAGCGAAAGATAATAACCAATATTGAAAACTAGCATAAAGCGGATACGAAGTGCTGGTGAAAGAAAGGAAACACTATCTGGTTCCCATCACCAGCACCTCCGATGGAAGTGCTGGTGGTGATGGAGAGGAAACACTATCTGGTTCCTATGACCAGCACCGTCGATTAAAGTGCTAGTGGCGGAATGGAAACACTATCTGGTTCCTTATCACTAGCGCCTCCGATGGAAGTGCTGGTGATGAAAAGGAAACACTGTCTGGTTCCCATCAACAGCCTCTCCGATGGAAGTGCTGGTGATGGAAAGCCAACACTATCTGGTTCTCACTATCACTACTAGCACCTTCGATGGAGTGCTGGTGATGGAAAGCCAACATTATCTGGATCCCATCACCACCCAGACAACATACATATATTGGCACAATATTGGCCCAATATTGGCAATATTGGCATTGGCATTATCTTGTTGACCAATATTGGACCAATATGACATTTTCCTTAAATTTCATGATATATTTGATCATTTAATCAAAACAAATATATATGGTATCCCCGAAAGTTCTGAGAAAAAAGACCCCAAAGTTGGACAATTGATGTAGCGCCCTCATTTATCAGAAAAAGTTGAGAAATGTTGCCAGATCATTTACAATCAAAATACATCCAAAAAACCTACAAAATGCATTGAAAATATGTCTTTTTCCACTGTGGTATTAGGTAGTAGTCCTAAAATCAGGATTAAACTACAACTTTAATCATTTGGGAGCAATAAGTACCATTTCTGATTAATTCTATAATCAATGGGCCACAGGATGAAAGCTAAGAAAAAACTTTTGATTGTCGTCTCTACAAGGACTGAAATTATTTACTGGCGTGGAATCTAAAGGGACAATTGTTTTAATTTTTATTGTTTTTATTTTCAATTTCAATCCTCATAATGATATAAAAACTATTCTTTTGCAAAAACAATGAGCTACACATGATTTTTTTACCATTTCAAATCAGAGCCAATCTTGGCCTACCCCTTAAACATGTACTATCTACTGAAGACAGCAAATTGTCAAAATATGACCTGGGCTTTTTGGGTCACACCAATTAATATTTTAGGACTGAATGTGGAAAGAAGAAGTAACAGTGTCCATTTTAGTCATTATAATGTTAATTTACATCTTTTCACCTGCTTTTGTAATTTTTACAGCAAAGTGGAGCACTGTGTTAGTTTAGTGTGAAATACCATGAAATATGATTAGGTTGGATATATGGCCTGCCCTACATGCAAATTATGCTGAATCACATAAAACCTGATCATGTGAATTGATCTAATCAATGTATTTTTTTAAACACTTTTTGATAATAGATACTGAAACCCTCTAGACCCCTTAATTTAAAAAAAAAAAATAATAATTTTTTTTTTATACATGGTGATTTGATCGGGGGATAATTTATGACTGGCAAATGAATCTATTAGATGTAGCAATTGAAAATATGTCCCCAATTTGCACACATAACACTAATTTAGGCTAGAATTCAAAGTAAGCTTCAAAATCCAATAGCTAGGCAATGTATCCTTCCCACACTGTTGAATTTTGAAGCTTTATCAATTCAACTAGCCGATATTGTATGCCTTGATTCAGCACAAAACTAACCTGAGTCATTAAATAGCTGCTTCAAGGTAGACTGGACCTCCGGTCTCTGGCATAGCCTAGGGATCTAGACTAATCTTTTTAAGACTGATTTCAACATCAAAAAGACACCACCTTAATCTTAATTTCACTTTCCACCAACTCTCAGATTGACCTTGTTTGCAAGGCGAGTATACTTCAAGGCAGCTATTTATTATAATTTGAGCTTCTAATATGACCGTAACATAGTAGGTGAATGGCATGATGTAGTAAGCATATCAATGATTTCACTTTTTTTACACTGTTGCCGATGATGACAAGACTGTCGAATTCGGTGAGCTATTTTTTCATCGAGTAATTTGCCTGTATAATTTGCTTATGAAATCGAATATTTTGCCCTATCTTACCATTGTTTAGTAGTGGAAATGTCAAATTGAACCCGATCGCAGTGAATTTCAAGCAAATTGAACTTTTGTGGTAGAAGACTCATTCAAAATATCATCAAAACAGCCGATATTAAGCAGGCGATATCATAACACTCCAGCAAAGACCAGTATCTTCAGAATTCACACCACCAAATGGTTTCCCTATGCGTTTACATGTAAAATGGTAGTTATTTTCTCGCTTATAAAGCGACTGGAATTTTCAATTTGACATTTTCCTTAAATTTCATGATATATTTGATCATTTAATCAAAACAAATATATATGGTATCCCCGAAAGTTCTGAGAAAAAAGACCCCAAAGTTGGACAATTGATGTAGCGCCCTCATTTATCAGAAAAAGTTGAGAAATGTTGCCAGATCATTTACAATCAAAATACATCCAAAAAACCTACAAAATGCATTGAAAATATGTCTTTTTCCACTGTGGTATTAGGTAGTAGTCCTAAAATCAGGATTAAACTACAACTTTAATCATTTGGGAGCAATAAGTACCATTTCTGATTAATTCTATAATCAATGGGCCACAGGATGAAAGCTAAGAAAAAACTTTTGATTGTCGTCTCTACAAGGACTGAAATTATTTACTGGCGTGGAATCTAAAGGGACAATTGTTTTAATTTTTATTGTTTTTATTTTCAATTTCAATCCTCATAATGATATAAAAACTATTCTTTTGCAAAAACAATGAGCTACACATGATTTTTTTACCATTTCAAATCAGAGCCAATCTTGGCCTACCCCTTAAACATGTACTATCTACTGAAGACAGCAAATTGTCAAAATATGACCTGGGCTTTTTGGGTCACACCAATTAATATTTTAGGACTGAATGTGGAAAGAAGAAGTAACAGTGTCCATTTTAGTCATTATAATGTTAATTTACATCTTTTCACCTGCTTTTGTAATTTTTACAGCAAAGTGGAGCACTGTGTTAGTTTAGTGTGAAATACCATGAAATATGATTAGGTTGGATATATGGCCTGCCCTACATGCAAATTATGCTGAATCACATAAAACCTGATCATGTGAATTGATCTAATCAATGTATTTTTTTAAACACTTTTTGATAATAGATACTGAAACCCTCTAGACCCCTTAATTTAAAAAAAAAAAAAAAAATTTTTTTTTTATACATGGGGGGGGGGGCATGATGATTTGATCGGGGGATAATTTATGACTGGCAAATGAATCTATTAGATGTAGCAATTGAAAATATGTCCCCAATTTGCACACATAACACTAATTTAGGCTAGAATTCAAAGTAAGCTTCAAAATCCAATAGCTAGGCAATGTATTCTTCCCACACTGTTGAATTTTGAAGCTTTATCAATTCAACTAGCCGATATTGTATGCCTTGATTCAGCACAAAACTAACCTGAGTCATTAAATAGCTGCTTCAAGGTAGACTGGACCTCCGGTCTCTGGCATAGCCTAGGGATCTAGACTAATCTTTTTAAGACTGATTTCAACATCAAAAAGACACCACCTTAATCTTAATTTCACTTTCCACCAACTCTCAGATTGACCTTGTTTGCAGGGCGAGTATACTTCAAGGCAGCTATTTATTATAATTTGAGCTTCTAATATGACCGTAACATAGTAGGTGAATGGCATGATGTAGTAAGCATATCAATGATTTCACTTTTTTTACACTGTTGCCGATGATGACAAGACTGTCGAATTCGGTGAGCTATTTTTTCATCGAGTAATTTGCCTGTATAATTTGCTTATGAAATCGAATATTTTGCCCTATCTTACCATTGTTTAGTAGTGGAAATGTCAAATTGAACCCGATCGCAGTGAATTTCAAGCAAATTGAACTTTTGTGGTAGAAGACTCATTCAAAATATCATCAAAACAGCCGATATTAAGCAGGCGATATCATAACACTCCAGCAAAGACCAGTATCTTCAGAATTCACACCACCAAATGGTTTCCCTATGCGTTTACATGTAAAATGGTAGTTACAAAAAGCCCATTTTCTCGCTTATAAAGCGACTGGAATTTTCAATTTGACATTTTCCTTAAATTTCATGATATATTTGATCATTTAATCAAAACAAATATATATGGTATCCCCGAAAGTTCTGAGAAAAAAGACCCCAAAGTTGGACAATTGATGTAGCGCCCTCATTTATCAGAAAAAGTTGAGAAATGTTGCCAGATCATTTACAATCAAAATACATCCAAAAAACCTACAAAATGCATTGAAAATATGTCTTTTTCCACTGTGGTATTAGGTAGTAGTCCTAAAATCAGGATTAAACTACAACTTTAATCATTTGGGAGCAATAAGTACCATTTCTGATTAATTCTATAATCAATGGGCCACAGGATGAAAGCTAAGAAAAAACTTTTGATTGTCGTCTCTACAAGGACTGAAATTATTTACTGGCGTGGAATCTACATTGGCGCTCGTTAATTGGCATCATGTTGGCTACAAATATTGGACCAATATTGGTGACCAATATTGGTGACCAATTGAGTGCCAATGCCATTGGCACTCTCTTGGTCACCAATATTGAACCAATATTGGTTTTACATTGGCGCTCGTCAATTGGCATCATGTTGGCCTCAAATATTGGACCAATATTGGTGACCAATTGAGTGCCAATGCCATTGGCACTCTCTTGGTCACCAATATTGAACCAATATTGGTTTTACATTGGCGCTCGTCAATTGGCATCATGTTGGCAATCAATATTGGTCCAATATTGGTGACCAATTGAGTGCCAATGACTTGGTCACCAATATTGGACCAATATTGGTTTTACATTGGCGCTCGTCAATTGGCATCATGTTGGCAATCAATATTGGTCCAATATTGGTGACCAATTGAGTGCCAATGACTTGGTCACCAATATTGGACCAATATTGGTTTTACATTGGCGCTCTTCAATTGGCATCATGTTGGCAACCAATATTGGTCCAATACTGGGCACAATATACCAGGGGCGGCAAATGACACCATTGATTTGATATACAAATTCTGACGCGGTCTAAAAATTGCGGCCGCTGTTAAAAGTTATCGCTTCCCGCGGCCTTTTGGCTAGGATATTGTGCCTTGTCCTGTCCCTTGAAGATTTTTTCCCTTGTCCTTGGGCTTTCCCTATTCCAAAGTTGGTTCTGGCCACGGGTTGGCCCGGGATCAGCTCACTCCTCTTTAGGGGAAGTAAAACAATATAAAGATAGAATTCTTCCTACCAAACATTTCTCCAAGATCGCCCAATATTGGCTCAATATTGGCACTCATTGGCGAGTGCCAATATTGGGCCAAGCTTGGGCCAATGGCCAAATAATATTATGCCAATATTGTAAGCCAATATTGGGCCAATGAAAAATCAATATTGGGCCAATATTGGGCCAATATTGGGCCAATATTGGGCCAATATTGTTATGTTATCTGGGCAGCACCTTCGATGGAGTGCTGGTGATGGAAAGCCAGCATTATCTGGATCCCATCACCAGCACCTTCGATGGAGTGCTGGTGATGGAAAGCCAGCACTATCTGGTTCCCATCACCAGCACCTTCGATGGAATTGCTGGTGATGAAAAGGAAACACTGTCTGGTTCCCATCAAAAGCCTCTCCGATGGAAGTCCTGGTGATGGAAAGCCAACCCTATCTGGTTCCCACAACCAGCACCTCCGATGGAAGTGCTGAAGGTGGAAAGGAAACACTATCTGGTTCCCATCACCAGCACTTCCGATGGAACTGACGGTGGTGGTAAGTCAACACTATATGGTTTCCCAATACCAGCACCTTCGATGGAAGTGCTGGTGATGGAAAGGAAACACTATCTGGTTCATATCACTAGCGCCCCAATGGAAGTGCTGTTGATGGAAAGGAAACACTATCTGGCTCCCACCTAGACTCGATACTCATGCCCTCCCAATTTTCCACACGGCCCCTGCGAGGGTACTCAAATGTGAAGACTTGAAAAAATACAGTTCCCCAAGTGTGCGCTGATAAACTGCTGAATATACATGAGCATATTCTCGCACCAGTCACGCCACAGTGCGCCGATAGATTCTCGCGGCGTTGTACACCTCGTGACGCGATAGGGCGCACGATTTGCCTCCCCGTGGCGCAGCGTGACGATTGTTGGATGCACTACCTTTGAATTGGACCAATCGGGTGGTATTTCTGTTGTTGCTGTGTACAAATGCGCAGGTCCGCCATTTTTAAAGATGGCGGCCATATAGAGGGATGCGGGGACCCAGTCTAGTTCCCACCACCAGCACCTCCGATGGAAGTGCTGGTGATGGAAAGGAAACACTATCTGGTTCCTTATACCAGCACCTCCGATGGAAGTGGTGTTGGTAGAAAGTCAACACTGTATGGTTCCCATCACCAGTACCTCCGATGAAAGTGATTCTGAGGAGTCTGACGACGACGGTGATGTGTAATGATTGATTCATTCTTTCCAACTGAATAAAAGGCCGGTCGTCCATAACTTTCACCATGTTAAGTTACGTACAAAGCATACGTAACAGGGCCCGGGGTAAAGATTTTCCCCAAGCATACGACGTAAATTAATATGGCAATCTTGAGAGATTGGAAAACCCCCAAACAACTACAACAATTAATGGGATTTGTAGAGGATCTGTAATGCCATTATCGTTATGCAGCGATGGAAATACCCACATGACTTTCCACCCGGGGTAGACAGTCCCGGGGTTGATCAACCCTGAGTGGACCAACCCTGAGTCGACTAACTGTGGCTCGACCAACCCTGGTTGGACTACAATAGCGCCCTCACGGAATAAACCGCATAATACTGTTTAAAAAACACCTTGAAAATTATATTCATTCTAAATTATATGTTAAAACACTCAGGGGGTTGGTAGTCGAGGAGGTAAAACCAAGGATGGATCATTCTAAAACAACCCCGGGACTGCCCAGATCATTCTAAAACAAACGCGGGACTGTCCACCCCCGGGATTGTCAACCCCCGGGACTGTCCACCCGGGACTGTCCACCCCCGGGACTGTCCACCCAGTGACTGTTTCTAACCCTAGGCCTAAACCTAAACCTAAACCTAACCCTAACCCTATCCACCCAGGGTTGGTCGACTCAGGGTTGGCCTACACCGGAACTGTCTACCCTGGGTGGGACGTCATGTGGGTATTTCCATTGCTGCATATAGCTATATATATATATGCAGCGATGGAAATACCCACATGACTTTCCACTCGGGGTAGACAGTCCCGGGGTAGACAGTCCCGGGGTTGATCAACCCTTAGTCGAACAACCCTGGGTGGACTACAATAGCGCCCTCACGGAATAAACCGTGAATAAAACACTCAAGGGGTTGGCGGTCGGGGAGGTAAAATCATTCTAAAACAACCCCGGGACTGTCCAGCCCCGGGACTGTCCACCCAGGGACTGTTTCTAACCCTAAACCTAACCCTAAACCTAACCCTAACCCTAACCCTAACCCTAACCCAAATACAATCCTACTAGTTCGCACTAGAGCTGTTATCGTAGCTCAACCAAATTTAAATCAATGTCGACCTTTATAGAGATGATGGGCTTGCCGTCTGTTCGAAACCTCCAAAGCAAGTCGAAGCGATTAAAAAACAGATTTGTAAAATGTTCAACAGTAACAAGTTGAAAATAAAAATCGAGGCAAACAAGAAATCTGTCGATTTCCTAGACATTAACATGGATCTACGGACTGGAACATTCAGACCATATATGAAACCCAACAATACCCTACTTTATGTACACAATCAAAGCAATCATCCACCATTAATCCTTAAAAACATCCCAGAAAGCATAAACCAGCGATTGCCCAATATATCATCGAACAAGGCGATCTTCAACAACGCTGCCCCACCATACCAGGAAGCGCTGGGAAAGAGTGGATACGACTATCAACTGGAATATAACCCTCGACCCCGGAACATTAATGCACAACAGAAATGCAACAGAAAACGGAACATTACTTGGTTTAATCCGCCATATAGCGACACTGTATCGACAAATGTTGGAAAGAAATTCTTTGGCATACTAGACAAATGCTTTCCGCACGGTCACCAACTCCACAAGATTCTTAATAGGAATACTGTTAAGATCAGCTACTCCTGTATGCCGAACATGCAGCAGATAATATCAGCGCATAATAAATCAACCCTCAAATCTGTAAACACACCTCCACCTACAATCCCAAGTAACAAACCTAATTGTAACTGTGGTAAAAAGGAATGCCCACTCGATAGGAATTGCTTAACCAAAGGTGTTATATACCAGGCTACAGTTACCAGACAGGGCAACCTTAAGGAGGAATCTTATATCGGACTTACAGAACTATCATTCAAAACCAGATTCTATGGACACAAGAGTAGTTTCAAACATGAACACCAAAGAAATGCCAGCTGCATTAAGCCAATATATCTGGTCCCTATCTGACAACAATGTGGACTATAATATAAAATGGAAAATAATTGCTAGAAGTAAACTCTACTCAACTTCAAACAAGCGTTGTAACCTTTGCTTAACAGAAAAAATATGTTATAATACACAAACCACAAATGTCAACCCTTAACAATAGAAACGAGCTTGTAAGCGGGTGCAGACACAGTTTTAAACCCCTTTAATATCACATTTTATTTGACCCGTACTTGGTCGCTTTAATTTTTCCACCTATTGACCCTCATGCATTGAGGAACCATCTGTGTAGTACATATGTGCTGGTATATGTGAAACTAACCTTGTCACTATACACACAGCAACTGAGGAGTGTGGATGGGTTCCATCCGTACGAAACAAATATCCAAGTTATTGACACACATATTGTGGAA
Organism: Ophiura sarsii; assembly: GCA_035610835.1. Classification (NCBI taxonomy): domain Eukaryota; kingdom Metazoa; phylum Echinodermata; class Ophiuroidea; order Amphilepidida; family Ophiuridae; genus Ophiura; species Ophiura sarsii. The sequence continues at coordinate 12,956,797 of CM069442.1, read as the reverse complement.
CATCAATAATCTATAATAGGTGTGAAAGTTTTTCTCCAGATAGGATAATCCATAATCAGCCGAGTGCACCAATGACGGGTAGCTGAAGAATAGCGCTACCTCGCTAGTAACTGAGGCGTAACCCAAAATTTTGAGAGCGCCAATGCGGGGTAAGCTACTAGGCTAGTAACTGGTGGGTAATTTACACTAAATGTTATACCTGACCGGACCCAAGAGTAAGTTGGGGCATAACGTTTTATGCCACAAGTCAGTCGATTCTAGCAGTAGCGTAAATTTGTTGTGAACATTGGAGGAGATGATTCGCTGATGCTGAAGGATCAATTGCGCTTGCATTTGAAGTGAAATGTCACCCCTCATAAGCTGAAAGATTTTATATTTTTGAAAATCCATTCATGCAATTTTGTGATTTGTTTAGTCAAAATTTAGATCAACTCCTTTTGCCCATTCAAACACTAATCGCACCGACTTTGGGTCATATTTTGACCAAAATGTACTAATTGTCCAAGGATCTTAAATAATGACTAAATAAATAAACTTATTATTGTTTTTATTAATTAAAAGCTGATAAAGCCAAGTTTCAACATTATTATGAGTGGAAGGGTAGAACTAGAAGAACGAAAAAAATAAAAGCATATCGTGTCGAGCGTGGTCTGGGGATCGAACCGGGGTTCTGCGGTTAACAAGCGAAGGACAAGGTATCAACGCCACAGAAGTATTTGTGTTAAGAGATGTGTTAAAATTGTATATAATTGTTTCCATCGGGTGCTTGTGTTTGTCATAAAATTGTGCTTTTTGGTGCAATGTTTGTATGTGCCCCTCGCCTAAAATATGTTTGTAATGTCATGATAGTCCTTATTTTTGAAAAAGCGGTAAATAAACTTCGAAATTTTTGGCCATAAAATGGCATCATTTTTTCCGGATCGCAGGCCGACTCCACGTGATTCTTGATTTACACTCACCTATGACCTAGCGAGTGACGACACGTTTTTAATATTACGGAGGCCCATTCACGTCAGAATTTTACAGTAAACTATAGGTTAACATTTGGCATATGCGCCAATTAATTTTGTAAGGGGACGATGCTGATTAATGTAGATATTTACCTCGCTAGTTGCTATTCTAGTGTTACTCGCCAGTTATGCTCTAAGAATTACATCGTTAGTAAGTTACGCCACTGTTAGAGCATAACTAGGGAGGTAGCTTACCTCCCTTTTAAGTTACCCGTCATTGGTGCACTCGGCCGAGTATAATGGAACATAAAAAGTACAAATGTAATATTAAAAAAGTGTGCTCCCCTGCGGAATCGAACCCTGGATTCCCGCGTCGCAGTGCAGTTGAGTAACCACTGTAACCACTGTAACCATTGTATTTAGTAAATACAATAATTGTAACGTTTCACGACACCACTAGCTAATTGAAACAATAATAATGACCACGTGACCTTTCATTTAAAAACTAAGGGGTCCGAGTTAACTCGTCCCCAAAAAATACTAAACATACCTCAATCGTGCCAAAAACAAGTGTAAATTCGACAATGTTCGCTCGCTACGCGCGCATTGCTTGACTCAATCTTGTCGGTTGACTTTCATTATTGCCCCGCCCAAAATATGAATAACACAACTGTCATCTGTACTGTATCGAGATTACGTTTTTGTGAAGATAGATTATTAAGCACACACCTATTGCGTGAAAGTCTTCGGAATCCAAGGTTTAAAATCAACAGCAGGCCGTTGCTACAAAAGTTGGTTACGTGCGGCCTAGTTAATGTTTCACTCCTTATATCTGGCCCATTCATTCAAAAAGGTTGCCCACCCCTGTTGTATAGTCTCTGGTCACTAAACGTGACGCTCTGGTTACCTTCCGTCATACTTCCCGCTGACCTCATTAACCCTAACCCTAGAACGTGGCATGAGATAGAACTTGTGCGCTCGCAAGCCAAGTGGTGCTGGCTGTGATGTTTCTGTGAGACGTAGTAGGGTTAGGGTTATAGAAATGCACTGTGTTGTGTCGTATTAACCCTAACCCTAGAACGTGGCAGTGGGGATGGAACGAAGAACAGGGGGAGGGGGATAAATAAAAAATGGGAACAATTATGTCCGCCGGCCCCTGGAATTAAAACCACGGGGGGAGGACTTCACAGGCTAAAAAATCGGAGACCATTATATACCCGTAGTTTAGTGCTACGTGAGATAGAACTTGTCCGCGCGCAAGCCAAGTGGTGCTGGCTGTGATGTTTCTGTGAGACGTAGTAGGGTTAGCCTGGTTAACAACAATACCACATTCCCAGAGTACTCCTGCTAACGATAGGAAACATCGTTAGCGCCCCCCCCCCCCCCCCCCCCCCCCCTGGATCCGCGCCTGTGTACTGCATACAATTGTAGGCCACTGGCTTATTGGGTAATTATCTGTACGACAATGCCCTTTTTAGACGCTTTACATGTATACCGAATATTATAATCCTTTCTATAATATTATCACATTTTACTAAATGCACGGGATAATGCCATTTTAATATTATGTTGACTTATTATTATTATGCAGACGGGATTATGCATAATATAATATTTTAAATGACTATGATATTGTCGTTCGAAATCAGTGTACTAAGGCCGTGAGTGACCGATCACGGCTTCGCCGTTCGAAATCAGTGTACTAAGGTCGTGACTGCCCGTGAGTGACCGATTGCAGTTCTAACCCGGTCAAGCAATTGCGGTCATTCAAGTCACGTTCAAATCAAGGTCAACAAGGACGAAAAATAAACGTGAATGAATTTGTATGTATTGCTGTGACCGTATTGATCCTACATGTATATCAAATCATATGATTGGAATATTATATTCTTCGTCAGTTCTTTGTTGACAGATGCCAGTAGCCTTTTCTTCAGTTTACCAAGCAGGTAAGTTATGGCTATAGGCTTACGAAATATATTTCTAAAGCAGACAGGCATTGTTGCAGTGCATTCCAATTATAAATTTTAAATCGTAAACTGATCTCGGCCTGATTCTGATGATAGGGATTGCATACCAAATCTATTCAGTAAATCGAAACTTCTATCTTTAAAAATCTCTGCAAATTGCGGCGTGTGCTTGGCTTTGTTTTAGTCTCGATTTAGACAAAATCAATCATTATTGCATGTTGACTTGCTGCACTCTTGTAAAGATGTGGTTGTCTTCAAAACCGGCCAAAAAAATCGCATGGTCAAAATCACGAATGTACCGACGTCACTGCGTTGTGAACCGACGGGGGTAATTTTAGGGGGGATATCCTCCTCCCCCCCCCCCCCCCCACCTCCTGGCTATGCCACTGAAGTCATGATCAATGATGGTTACGATGGACTGAATTGAATTGACATGATTGAGGGCCTATACCCATGATACCGGTACAAATTTAAGCTTATTGCTTACGATCGATTGACAGCTATATCATATCAGATGTGAATATAGCCGTATACTAATAAAGGCCCAGTGTATTTTATTGCAGAGGCAACAAATTGATATGTGTGTACTGCATACAATTATAGGCCACTGGCTTATTGGGTAATTATCTGTACGACAGTGCCCTTTTTAGACGCTTTATACCGAATATTATAATCCTTTCTATAATATTATCACATTTTACTATATGCACGGGATTATGCCATTTTAATATTATGTTGACTTATTATTATTATGCAGACGGGATTATGCATTTATAATATTTTAAATGACTATGATATTGTATACAGCTTATAACTGTAACCATTTGCAAAAAGCAAATGCAGCATTACTTCTTGTCAAAATACTATTTTTAAAAGGGGTGTTTTTATTATTACTAACATTAAGCACCCTAGAGATTTTCGCACCCTGTAGATTTTCTACACACCCTGTACAATGACCTTGATATTGATATTGTGAGATTTCAAAATGTGTAGGCTTTCAGGAAATGTATACTTTCCTTATATTCCTATGTATAGTTATCATAGTGAACACGTTTTAAGCATAACCCATGTCATTTTTCCATTTTTCGTACATGTCACACAAAGGGGTACCAACTTTTAAGTAAAGGCATATTATGTGATCTTTTCCAGAGAGCGCCCTCTATTCATGATATTTTTTTAGAAAGTAGATTTTCTTGCAGATTTACATTTCTGATCATAAATCGTACATACATTCCAAGTTACAGAGCGATACGATTCCTAATTACCTCAAAATTATGGTTTTAGAGTGAATTTAGACTAGAATAAAATAAGTTGTCGGATATCCGACAGTTTATTTTCACTCTAAAACCATGATTTTGAAGTAATTAAGAATCGTATCGCCCTGTAACTTGGAATGTATGTACGATTTATGATCAGAAGTGTAAATCTGCAAGAAAATCTGCTTTCAATTTTGTTTTTTTCGATGTTGAGGGCGTTCCATGGAAAGATCACATAATATACCTTTAAGTAAGACACACGACCTTTTGTGTTTTTTGCTTACCGTGTCGAAAACGAAAGTAACGAAAAACTATTGTCCGGTTATATAAACGGACACGTTCAAGCATTGCGGTCATTCAAATCACGTTCAAATCAAAGTCAAGGACGAAACCTGAATGAATTTGTATGTATTTCTGTGACCGTATTGATTCTTTATCAAATCATATGATTGGAATATTATATTCTTCGCCATTTCTTTGTTGACAGATGCCAGTAACCTTTTCTTCCGTTTACCAAGCAGGTAAGTTATGGCTATAGGCTTACGAAATATATATCTAAAGCAGACAGGCATTGTTACATTGCATTCAAATTATAAATTTTAAATCGTAAACTGATCTCGGCCTGATTCTGATGATAGGGATTGCATACCAAATCTATTCAGTAAATCGAAACTTCTATCTTAAAAAAATCCCTGCAAATTGTGGCGTGTGCTTGGCTTTGTTTTAGTCTCGATTTAGACAAAATCAATCATTATTGCATGTTGACTTGCTGCACTTCTGTAATCTTGTAAAGATGTGGTTATCTTCAATACCGCGAACCGGCCAAAAAAATCGCATGGTCAAAATCACGAATGTACCGACGTCACTGCGTTGTGAACCGACGGGGGTTAATTTTAGGGGGATAGCCTCTCCCCCCCCCCCCTCCCCCCACCTCCTGGCTATGCCACTGAAGTCATGATCAATGATGGTTACAATGGACTGATTGAATTGACATGATTGAGGGCCTATACCCAGGATACCGGTACAAATGTAAGCTTATTGCTTACGATTGACATCTATATCATATCAGATGTGAATATAGCCGTATACTAATAAAGGCCCAGTGTATTTTATTGCAGAGGCAACAAATTGATATGTGTGTACTGCATACAATTATAGGCCACTGGCTTATTGGGTAATTATCTGTACGACAGTGCCCTTTTTAGACGCTTTATACCAAATATTATAATCCTTTCTATAATATTATCACATTTTACTAATTTATATGCACGGGATTATGCCATTTTAATATTATGTTGACTTATTATTATTATGCAGACGGGATTATGCATTTATAATATTTTAAATGACTATGATATTGTATACAGCTTATAACTGTAACCATTTGCAAAAAGCAAAAGTAGCATTACTTCTTGTCAAAATACTATTTTTAAAAGGGGTGTTTTTATTATTACTAACATTTATATCATTATTAGGCAATAATTTGAAACCGAAAGAGAAAGTGAATTATATTTGGTATCGGTATCCCCAACCGTGGTCACGGTCTGAGATTTTCATGAATAACTGTATTGTTATATCCAGGGAATTGACTGGTTATCATGGTTATAGTTCAGAAACTTCACACAAAATGCCAAAATAATTTAACGATATAGTATATTGTAATAATAATCAATGTACATATATTGCTGAGCTGTGAAGTATGTATGGTTATACGTAGTATACACTTACACTACACATCATGTCTCATGTCTGTCACTTGACGTGTCACTTAAATTATACTTATTTAAAGGTGGTTTTCCGATTGCTGACCCGATTTTCAAATTGATGTTTTCTACTATACACGAAATGTCATCCTTAATATTCATATTCCAAAGTTTTGAGTTGTATATGACTCCAATGGTTAGAAGCACAATGTGACATGGTATTTACCTATTGAATTGAGTTTAAAATACACTGCATGTTGGCCTATTATAACATCCTAAATGGAACAGCTGGTGGGTGACAAAGACCGGCTAAAAGACAACTGATAGTAGGACCAGCGACCACTATCAGACAATCAGCTATAGAAAGACAAACATGATAGCAAAACTATTGACACCAGGGTTAAAGTCCCTGCTAATATTCTTGATGATGAAACCACCTCATTTGATGATGAAACTGATGACGTCGATACCTCAAAGCCTTCGGGAAGGGTACCGATTGATAGTGGTGGAGTCAGCAAGAAACCTAACTTTTTAAAGTGAAAGAAGACAGTGAACATTTCGACAATGAATACAAGAACTTAAAGCGCCCACATAAACAACTAGAACTGTGCGCATTATCCCAGTTGTATAACATAGATGTGATTGGCATCCAAGAACACGTATAAGTTGTTCCATCATGAGTGCCCGTGAGGGCACGAATGGAACATTTTACTTGTATGCCTACCCAGCCAAATAGTCCCACTGTGTCAGACTTGATTAATGAGGACTCACCGAGTTGTATTGATTTTAATACCAACAGACAAAAACAGGCTGGTATTAACTTACAAACCATAATCAATACACACTTAACTGGAAAAGTGTCATATTTAGCCCTTGTTTCAGTTGGTGCAAAGGTGAACCCTGACAAGGATTCATTTTAACTACCTATTTTTAAGTGTGTAGAGGATAATTGGCCCAGACATATCTGTCATCACTGGTCTGGTCCTTGTCTGGTGGTTTATCTGGCTAAGTTTATAATTACCCTGTCATTTAATTCCTCTGGTATAAATTGTATGAGGATTGTTTGTGAGTGGGTATAGGGTATTCCATAAAGTGCCCGTTTGACATCAACACAGGTATATTTTTCATGTACAAGCTGAATATGGCCAATATTTCCACTGTAAACAAAGTAAACAGATTGTAACCCTATCTGCATGGAGAAAGACTGTCGGTGCTGCAGTTGGTGGAGTTGGTGTTCTACTCAGTCCATTTGCTAGAAGAGTATTAGTGTCTGTAACTTGCATATCTCCTAAAATTTTGCAAATACCTCTCAATGGTAATCCTCAGTCTACAATCATAGTGACGTATGCCCCAACAAATGTTGCAGATTCAGAGGTGGTGACTGATTACTACAATTCCTTGAGTGAGTGTACCAAAAAAGTGCCAGGACACCATTTTCTGACAGTGCTAAGTAATTTCAATGCAAGAGTGGGAAAGGACATGGCTAAATTCACATATCACCAGACAACAAACAGTAATGGTGACCAGCTATTCGACTATACTCTTGAGAACAACCTTGTTATAACTAAAGATACCTTACAAAAGAAGATGACAAAACTGTGGACATGTGTACTTCCGAGTGGTTATAGAGTTCAACTGGATTATATCCTGGTCAGGAAGAAATGGAAAAATAGTGTGACCAACTCAGAGGCCTATAACTCCTTCGCCAGTGAAGGGTCAGACCACCGAATCATCACAGATAAACTGAGACTCAGACTTAGAGCAAATGGTAAGGGATCACGTCAAAACTCGACCGCCCGTTGACCGCCGGTTACGGCCGGTTCCGCCCGGCTCTCACAAAACGTGTCGTCTGTTATAATATACACACATAATGAGGTCAAATAGTTACACTCTAGTGAACAAGACCGGTTGAAAGTGCCTCGTCACACGCGTGAGCAATAAAAGTCTCAGTTGACAACCAGTACAATGCAGCTATTGATTTTCGCTGGGGTTGGCTTTTTCAATCTGTTTATAGCTCAATTAACTTTTTAAAATCAATACCGAAAGTATTCTATGAAATCTATGAATGGTTATTTTTATAGAACGATTATAGAGAGAGCTATTATGACCGCAAAGTAACAGATTGATAGTGTAAATTGGTCCGGTTACAGCATTAAGTCAACCGGCAGTTGTTCAGTGTTGCATGCGTGAATATTCATATACCAGTAAAACATTTGACCTGAAAGAACCGGGCGGAACCGTACGTAACCGGCGGTCAACGGGCGGTCGAGTTTTGACGTCTCCCCTAAATCCCCTCCAAAGAAGATTAAGTACAATTGGGGCAAGCTTGCAACAGATCCCGACCTGTATGAAAAGTACACGGTGAAAGTGAAAAACAGATTTACATGCGTTATGTGAGGCTGACAATGATATAGACCAAACCACAAAGTACAGCTACCTGACTCAAGCCAATAAGGAGACAGCTGCTGAATTGCTACCACATGTCCAAAAGAAACATCAGAAGGCTTTCTGCTATGATGTGAATGTGGAGAAAGCTAGGCATCAGTTGAAGAAAGCGCATAGCCGACATATCACAGTGAACACCAATGATAGCTGTGAGACATTTGAGGAAAGCAAACAGGCTCTGATGAAGCATATGAAGCTGCAAACAAGCGATAGACCATTTCAAATCCGAAAATATACGACCACCCGAATGCTTCCGATTAGCCGAGTGATTTGACGCTCGGTTACATGACCTGTCAGCTCCTGACAGGTCATGGCCATGTGCGGAGAAAAACAAACATGTTTTTCACCCGTCTGCCCGTGTGGTAGATTGCGCTGGTGTTGGTGATATAGTGTATCCCTCACAATGTTGATGTTGCGGCATTTCAGTAACAACAAACGGTGAGATGAAAGAGATTTGGGGTAATATTTTCACTTTTTACCGTCTGCTCGATACATTTGGAATTTGCCGGTCAACGCCTTTGTTTATAAAAAACCAAAATATTCTCGTTCCACGTTTTACTTCTCATGTGCAAGCGTGTATGTAAACATAGTAAATCACTAGGCGGACAACTAACTAGGGCAATGCTGTGAATGCGATTAACTGTTGGGAAGAACGCGCAACGCACCTACTCCATGTGACCTGTTTTTCCGAAGATTTCCGATCTCAATTTGAAATGGTCTATACCTAGAAGTGAAACTCAATTATTACGGGGAAGCTAACAAACAACGGCAGCACAAAATGGCTTGGGACATCGTTAATGAGATCAGTGGTAGGAAGATGTCAAAAGGTAGTAGACTAAAGGGAGCCACTAAGGAAGAAAGATTGCAAAGTTGGCACGACCATTTTCAACAGCTTTTTGGTAATCCTCCGGTAGTAACTGATAAAGATGAGGAAATATCAAAGGCTTTTAAGCCTGGCCCGAGCAATTTGCTTGAGTCTGGTCCCTTCAGGACCCAAGCGTGTGTCTGTACGGACCGACCGTGTAAACAAACAAACAAACAAACAAAAGGTTTTTGATCAACTGCCAATTCGAACTGGTCCTTTTGATGCTGAGGAATACCATAAAGCTAAAAGTCTTTAAAAGTAGGGAAAAGTTTTGGCGAAGATGGAGTTCCTCCTGATGTATTGAAACGGTGTGATATTGATCAGATAATTCTTGACTTCTGCAATGAGGCTCTCCTCAAAAACAAGAAACCTGAGCAGTGGTCTAATTTAAATCTTATACCTGTTCCCAAAAGTGGTGACCTTAACAACACTGCAAACTACAGAGGCATCAGTTTGAGTTCCATAGTTGCAAAAACATATAGTCGTATGTTGCTTAACAGGATAAGACCGCATATAGATAGCAAACTGACAGATTTACTTCAAACTTGGAGAAAAGAAACATGAACGCCGGGTGAACATTTTTCTGGGTCTAATTTGCATAGATCATCTGAGGTCAAAGGTCATCCAGGAGTCGAATCGTAAAAGTTGCCCGATTGACTTCAAACTTGGAGAAAAGAACATGAACCCCGAGTGAACATGTCTAAAATAAAATTAGAGATCATCCGAGATCAACGATCATTAGAGGTAATCCAAGGTCAAAGGTCAACCAGGGGTTAAATCGTGCAATGAACCCCGGGGGAACATGTCAAAAAATAATTTGGGGTCATCCGAGGTCATCTGAGGTCAAGGGTCATCCAGAGGTCCAATTGTAAAAAGTTGCCGTATTGACCTCAAACTTGGAGAAAAGATAAATGAACACCGGGGGAACATGACCCCTATGTGACCTTTGACCTCATGTAGTTGATCTCCCAGCCAGGGGATTTGCAAAGTCGTGACTTGCAGTATTTTTAGATTTTGACCCCTATATGACATTTGACCTTCTATAGCGGCCATCAGTACAGGCTGCGATACGGCAGCAATATAAAATATTGACTCTTGGCACCCAACTAAACTAATCAGATCATCAAACCTTTTGCACCTTCTCAGCTGATTAAAACTTCTGGGCTCCCGGCCTATCAAATTGAAACAGAGGATTTTCTTTTTAATGCTCAATTGTCATCAGAATATTCGAATATGTGACGAGTATATAGCTAAAATGAATGAATATAATTACTGCAAAACCACTTAGTTTCACGAATTTCGCGAGGATGTGGATTGGCGAAATTAAATACCCTAGAAACTGAACAATTTTGCATTGAAAGAAACACTTTTTTTGTAACATTTCCAGATTCGCGAATTTAAATGCCCGTTTAAATAGCAGTCATTTTGAATTCGCAAAAATAAATTATCCGCGAAATTACAGTGTTTTACAGTGTTATATAGCTCACACATAGTTGTACGTGCCAAAAGAATGTGACACATGACACATGCGCACTAAGGAAATAGGGGAATATGGGGTAACTGGTCCGTGGGGCAAGTGGTCCGAAATGAAGGATTTTGTAATTGTATGGGCATACTGCTTTCTTTTGAACAGTACGACTTTTGTTGAAACTTGACATATATCCTTACCTTCTACAATCCAAAACATTTGGAACTTTAGGGTATTTACACATGTGATATTCTCCAGATCTTTGAAGCCACCTCCTTGAGTGACTGATTGAAAATTCACAGATAGTATGGGCGATATATGAAGATGGGTTTAGATCATGTTTAATGTACTTTATATGATTGACAGATATGCAACAAGAAATATATACATGCAGTACAGTCGTCTTAAGATGCTAGGTGCATATTACATTTGATGGGTGCTATATTGTAGACTCTGTTGATTGTAGTGTGCTTAGGGACTTTCCGAAATAATATGATTAAAACCATAGGTTGTGGTTGAAATGACCGTAAAATGGCCCATATTGCTAACATGGGACATCGGTAGTTTGGATTTGCGATCAATATTATCATTCAAAGAATGCTTCAATTTAACTCAATATCACGGGTATTCATTTGGTAGAGTTATTAGTTTATGAATTTGCAAATAACAAAGTACACCATTTCTTATTTTATGTAAAGACACTCGTCTACTTGTAGGACCCGAAAGCCGTAATATTTGCGAATTCAAAGATACTCGCTGGCTGCAGAAATCGGTGTAATGGCTAAAAATAAAAATGCAGTTTTGCCTTTTTTCTGAAATGTATTGGAGTTATTGATTATTATGTCAAATTGTGGTATGTTTTTAAAAATGTTGGCGTAAAATTTATTACGTCACAGGCGTATTTGAATAATGTTTCATCTCGACAAAATGCGAAGTAATTTGTTGGGGCAAGTGGTCCGAAGGGGTATGGGGCAACTGGTCCGCCTGCAAAAACTTAATCAAAATTGTAAAATTCATTTTGAAAATTAGTTGTTAGATTCAATAAAACATGACTCGGTATTGAAATATGAATAGATTATGAAATAATTCACATTCTTTCTAGTTCTTAGACATTTTGGGGCATTTTGGGTCTACATTTGTAATACCACTATTTCTGCTATTGACGGATTACAATATGACATGAAATTGCTTTAGAATGGTTTAAAACCTCGGTATTATGAATTACATCTTTATTATATTTTGAATGGTGTCTGTAAAGGTATTTGCAATGACGAGATATCATGATTTATTTATTTTATCCACTGCTTTTTGTGTATATTAACCGTTGGGTCATCATTGTCATATTGACTAACTTCCCCTGTAACATGAAAAGCTGGCTAAATATCAAGATGGTTTATTATAAGTACTAAATGATGATTATATGAAGTAAATAAAATCATTAAAGAAAGGGGTACATATAGACAAATGTATGGGGCATCTGAATATCACAACCATGTAACCATTTAACTAGGTTCATACCGTTTTATCTAATAAATGTGCAGTCGAAAATTTCGCTTGCTTTGCACACCATTAGTATACTGCTATTTACACGTTAACCACGAAAACTGTATAAAACATGGGTTTCATGAGACATGTATCCCTTTTACATAATAAATAACATGGAAATGTGTTTGTAAAGAAAATACTGCCTAGTTTCCGTGTTGTCATTCACTGATTTCTGTGTATTCTAACCGTTGGAACATATAGGACCAGTTGCCCCAATGATGGGGTAACTGGTCCGTGCCAGGTAATGTTTTCAGTTAGTGGTAATTGGCCTTTTCTTTAGATCTTTTTTTAACATTGATTATATGTTATGTAAACAGTTACATGGGTGATATTTTATGTTCATGGATAGATTTATTGATCTCTTCCCTTCAAGAAAATGTTTACTTTTATATATATGGATTATTTGAATAATGGAGAAGTTACGGCAGTTTTACGGAGGCTTTTCCTAACACTTGACAGCCCCTTAACCCTTATAGAGCAATTTGTTTTCCTTCCAAAATTGTGTAATTTTCATCACTATAACCCTAATCCTACTACACCACACGGCAACAACACGGCCAGCCTGTTTTTATAACCTGGCGTGCAAGTTTTTTGGCTATAAAATGGACCCAGGCCTATATACGAGGCGAAATATACTGAGCCGGGTAGCCTTGACAGCCGTGGTGCAGTGGAATGGACCACGGCTTTGGTGCTGGAGGTGGGCTTTGGTGCTGGAGGTCCGTGGTTCAAATCTTGGGGGGAGGTCGGGGGGCCTTTCGGGTGAATTTTCTACGTCGGAAAAAAATCTGTTGCCGTGTGGTGTTAATATAGAGTTAGAGTTATATATCGTTAGCCTGCTTCGATAATTGCCTAACTCATTTTTTTTAGTTCTTAGAAAACAACAAAAGTAGGAAACCTCTTACCTTTGTACCTGTTACTCATTTTGCATTATTGATGTATGGTTTTTCATTATGTGGAATGTGACATGCATTGTTGATGGCCTCGATTGGCGTGCATGGATGCACTAATCCAAGTCATAGAAACAGATGAACACAGCCATACAATAATTTGATTAATTCCATGGATTTGTCAATGCAAATTCAATAATGCAAAATGAGTAACATGTTGGAGTGGTCTGGTGGCCCTTTTGCAACAAATCTCTTCATTTATCAACACTTTTGATTGGTCAATGACTTAGATATTATAACAGCATGTGCATAATGTAATGAAGTCATGATTTATGCAAAAATCTCAATTTTGCTGAAAAGTGAGTTAGGCAATTATCGAAGCAGGCTGACGATATAGCACTTGATATCGATGACGTCTCCCGATATATCATGATATCATTCAACCAATCAGCCAGCACAATTTTTCCGGGAAAAATCTTCCGTAAAACAATACAGAACAACACAAATATCCCCCGGAATGGGTGAAGAGTGGTCTATTTGTATAGAGGGCGCCAACACTGTTTTAAAGGTGGTCACACATACCACCACAACGCCTTGATGAAAGGCTATGTACAGGCTGTAACAACAACAAAAAAGTTATACAGTTTTGAAATAAATATTAAAAATATCTCCCGTAGAATTTCTGTTTTGAGTTTAAATGGTATGCGAGGGGAATTTTCTAAGCTTTCGAATAAGCTTTGATTCATGACAGTCGATGGTCGGTAAGCAGATTATATGATCAATTGTATAAAGTAGTCATGAAATCACCTGGGCCACTTTAGTTTAATCAATGGTAAAACCACTGGTATGAATATAAATGGAATCGAACTAGGAACATAGCAGTATTGCGCTCTTGGTAGACAACAAGGGTTAATTTCAAGTGGTTACAAGTATTACAAAGAAAGTAGCCTAAGGTCTTTACAAAGATCTGTAATGTGGGTAGAATTAAAACCATCCCTTACTAAGAGCATGGCTGCCGCTCAACAAGTGCCCCAATTCACATTGGAAGAACGAGTTTTTATGGTTATAAACAGAACTTTAGAATGACATTGATTGAGACAGTCTTTGTGCTTACACGTTTGCTCAGGAGGAATAATGAGCTATTTTATTTATGAACTCCAAATAAATTTGTCATAATATAATTTAGTTATTCCATGAATTTATTTACTCAAATGAAATAAAACTATTTGAAAAAGAATGATATTGATCCTTGCATGATACCCTAACCATTTAATTGTATGATATTGTGAAAGTGGCCCAACCTGATTTATAGACGACTTAGTAGACTATTCATTAACTTTTAAACACAAGTAGTAAAAAGACCAAATAAAATTATTCTGGTAGCCAAAACGGAATTTAACACAGAGTGTAAAAGATTTTGACATTGCATGATTTTAACATTGGGTTAAAAATAAAATTGCGATTGTATAACTTTTTGTTACAGTTTATTCCGTCAAATTAATGTTAGGCCCCTAAAATCTAAAGAATATATCAATGGCAACAGACTTAAATGGCCTCCAAAAACGTAAAAAATAGGTCAAAAGGGAGTAAAATTTTGACATAAATGGTGGTTGCTATGGAAACTGCACTGCCGGTAGATTTTACAATTGTCTCAAAATCAAAGTAGGTATATTAACCAGCAATATACGATGTATTCCGATTATCCAAGAGCCAATAATATTTTTCAAAATAACGATTACATGTCATTTTGGCCAATTTCGTGAAAAACTGTAAAAAACGGCCGTTTTTTGCTGACATGTCATTTTCAAAAGGTCATAGGTCAAAGAGTATTGATCGACAATTAAAGGGTTTTTTCCCATGTTAAATTAAAGTGTTGACGTCCCATAGAAACACATGTGAACTTTGACCCTAAATCGAGGTCAAAGGTCAACTTAACATCCGAGTTGGCAAGGATGTGCAACTAGGTTGTATGCTACAGATTTCAAGGAACATTTTGGTATATGTCTCCCTGTGCCAGCATTCCGGGACCAAAAAACCCTAAAAATGGGCCTCCGCTCCCCTACTATAGCTTTACCGTACCCGTACGTGTGAAACTCACTTTTGAATTGCCTGCTTTGAATTGTTAGGCCTATCATTTAAACATTACGCGCTCCATTAAAATTATGATGACAATAGGCGGTAGAATAGTATGACCAGCAAGAAAAGAACCCACGTTCAATTTTAATTATGCAGCGTGTCCCAAAAAACTGGGTTCAAAAGTTTGCAATTTAGTAGGAAATATGGATAGTTTATATATAAGGATATCAAACAAAATATCCCTGACCTTAATTGGGTAAATTCGGAGACCAATCCAATGTAAACTTTTTGAAATACAAAGATTTGAATAGAGCGTGGTCAGAACCCATTTGTCCCGATTTATTATGTTTAAAGAATAAACCATCCATGCGTTGCATGAAACTGTGCGCTTCGTGCAGTATTCCCGGCATGTGGTTTATTCTCCGAAAGAACTTGACAGTAACTCGGACTAAAACAAAGAACATTTTGTTTTAATGTTATGTATATATAATGAACTTGTTTTATGGCAATATGACCCAGATAATTTTGTTTACTACCCAAGTCTTTGTAAAGAATGAATGCAAGGCAAAAACGTTATTGAAGTCACAACAACGCGCAATTGCAACACATGGGGGTGTTCCTTGAAAAGTGGGACAAATGGGTTCTGACCACGCTCTATTCAAATATTTGTATTTCAAAAAGTTTATATTGGATTGGTCACAGAGTTTAACCAATTAAGGTCAGATATATTTTATTTTATATCCTTAAATATAAACTATTCATATATCCTACTTTTTAAGTTATAAGCTCGCAAACTTTTGAACCCAGTTTTTTGGGACACGCTGTACAGGTATGGTAAATCCGAGCACGTTAAAGGTCACAGACTCCTTCGTAAAGAGTAGGGGATCATCCCGGTCTGTGTACACAAAAACTCATGTCCCTAGGTTTCAGGGGCACTGTACCGTTAATGCCCGAGGTAGGGCGCAGTGTACAGTATAACAGTATGTATGTATATATGTATGTATGTACCACCCAGGTACATAGGTACCTATACCACGCATAAAAGGAAATAGTTTAACACTGTTCTTCGGGTCCACTTTGTTTCCATCATTTGATAGATCAACCATGGCCGCAGTTGACAGAGGACTCAATAACCCAAGGGAGAAAACCAATGATGTGGACTTCACCATTCCACTTCAACGCCAATGGCATTTTGCCCATGGACCATCTGGAGGAGATAGCATACAGGGTGAGTCCAAAAACCCACTTAACACAACTTTGTGGAATTTTTGAAAATCTGTATTTGAATTATCGATATTGCATTGCATTTCATATATATAGCTTCCACCATACATTTTAATTTGTCAAAATTGGTTAAGCACCATTTAATTTCACTATTTATCATTGTATATTAACGGTCATCGGTAGTTGATCATAGTACAACATGATTCTTGTCAGGTGGGCAAACAAATACTAACACTATTGGCTTTGCTTTTCTTCATATAATATTATGAATTAATTTTAAATTTTATTTATTTTGAGTAAGGCGACAAAAAAAGAAACCCTGCTCTACGGGCCGGAACGATTCATTTTTCTAGAAATTGGTGAAAAAAATTGTCACCATGCAAATGACGGTATTCATTTGCATGTGATAATAAAAATGTATAGCTTGTCAAAATATGGCACGATTTTCACAAATTTGTTTGATTTATACGGTCATTTTCAAGAGGGAAAAGGTTTGTAAAAAAAGTAAAAATCACCCGACCAACCGACCCATCCTGAGAGGTCTGGGAACAGGGTTTCTTTTTTCATCGCCTAAAGCGTTGGGGTTTTTTCCTTCTTCACCCTGTAGCAGATAACACAGATGATAGTGGCACGGGCAGGGATTTCAGCATGGTCAGTTACAACATCTTAGCAGACTGCGAATTCTTGATGAAGATTGAGAATACCGCGCCACACTGTCCCAGGGAGTGTTGTCATGATACGCAACGCTTTCCACAGCTAATGCGGGAGCTGAATCACCATTCAGCGGATATTGTCTGTCTGCAGGAGGTTGGTATTGATTAGGCATTTGTATTAATTTGTCTTCTGTTTGTATGGCATATTATGGGGCGAACGAACAAACAGCTCATGTGACATTGCTAATATATCAATATTATATTAAAGGACAACATTTTTGAGGGTCGGTAGGTCTCTCTTTTTCTATTCTTTTTTTCCCTCTCACTTATTTCATTTTGACATATAGACTAGACATACGTAGAAAGTGAAATTTTGATGAATTTAGAGCAATATTTGTTGGCTTAAAATCCCCTTAAAATTGATGGATTGCGACTTGAAACACGCAAAATAATTATTAAACATTGTTTCTACACTTTTGGGATACAAAATATACACAA
Source organism: Ophiura sarsii (assembly GCA_035610835.1). NCBI lineage: Eukaryota > Metazoa > Echinodermata > Ophiuroidea > Amphilepidida > Ophiuridae > Ophiura > Ophiura sarsii. The sequence continues at coordinate 12,939,260 of CM069442.1, read as the reverse complement.
ATATTGACATTTTATGAAGTCAACAGCGAGATTAAAAAAAAGATGTAAACAAATAGTGACCCGAGATTTTCGTATTTTTGGATCACGCAGTAACTAAACTTATATTGGGTGATAAATATTTTCTAATAGAGGGTATGCAATGAACCAAATAATGGATCGGGCAGCCATTATGGAGGTCGGGCTAGTCACGTATTCGGATTGACAATTAAATTTCCCGCTCCAAGTGATCTGAACTGACCAAATCATATTGTTCCGTGGCATCCATCTTGGAGGCACAGTTCAAATGAGGACATAGTGTCGTAGCATTGCATACTCTCTATAGAGAAGGTCAGACTTGGCTGGTTTCAAAATTCTCTAAAAGGACTTGACACGCCGTCTCGCTAGGGGGTGTCACTACTTTGAGCATTTGTCCAACTCAAAAATGGGAAGATTACAATTTAACCAGCCATTTTTACTAAGATGAGCTCAATGTTGTATACAAATATGTATGGTGTGCTTTGTGCACACTTCATGTCCACCAGTTTAATGTGTTCTATGCACACATTTCAATATGACAGAATACCCCTGTATGCAAAATTGTAATGCTACTGCAAGTTTTAGTCCGAACATTTGGCTGGTTCCCAGTATGCGACATGTATCATTCTACAACCAAAAGTTTAATAAAGTGTTGTATCTAAGTACAGGGTGTCCCAAAAGTCTATGCACGTTTTTGAAGAGTCATATCTCATAAAATATAAATCATATGGTATAAATTTAACCATATTTTGATAGACGAGACTTGGGAAATTAATTTGATACCAAACACAACTCTATTGGTGAACCCACAACATTATAAAACTGGTTGAAAGTCATTGGCCGTGTGCCAGACCAACCCATACCAAATACAACACATTGTTGCTAAAGGTGCGCATAAATTAACGGTATGAAAGCAACGTTGCGCATTAGTCATAGTTCACTGCTTACCTTGCAACATTAATGTTATTTAATACCAAACTCGGTCACTCACAACGTAAATAAGCGTAGTTAGACAACATTGCTCAGCAAAAGTCTTCATTCAATATGGTTTACAGCATAGATAAGCGAATACAAATTGTATGGTTCTACGCTGAAACACATTCAGTTCAACTTACTCAACAAAAGTTCAAAAAACATTTCAAAGTGAAACGCGCACCAGGAAGAATATCCATTCTGAAGTTGGTGGATACATTTTTGAACACAGGAACATATTCTAAATGGGTAAAACAACCTTCGATGAGGCCTTCAAGCAGCATTAAAATAATCCGCTAAGTTTAAATTTTAACATGTTTGACAGCTGTGTGATGTGTGTGTACACTTTTCTGTTATGTTATTCAATTGTTTAGGTCTGTGTTTTTGCATTAGCACACGTCTCTGTATACATGGAAAACATTTAAATTAGATTTCACTATAGAAACGAAAATTATGTGTGATATAGTTTGTTATTATGATGATATCACTGTAATGTAAAATTTTGAATATTACAATTGACGGATCACTTTCCGTGTAACCAACTCTACCCGTATTTTTGTTAATCTCAATAGGTATGGATTTATGAACTTTATTCCTCCGAAGTATAAAATTAATTTTTTGCAGTAATACACGTTTTACTTCTAGATTGGCATTACAAACAGATGTTACTCCAATGTTTGGTATCAACATTATTTCCCACATCTCCTCTTTCTAAATATGTATTCATATTTTCAATACGACTTATATTTTGTGAAATACAAAGCTTCAAAGTCGTGCATAGACTTTTGGGACACCCTGTATCAGCTTTTTGGGGCAATTCCAGTAACCTTGTCAAAACACGAGCCATGTTTTGGGTATATTTGAGCATTACAGATCCCTGTCTTGATCATTATTATACGTGCTTACATTTTCTAAAATAATGTAAAAATAATGATTAGTCGGAGATGATTTTCGCAAGCAAGGATATCCCATAGCGCTATAACAGCGATAATGAGCTCATGAATATTAATGAGGCGAGAATTGCATTAGAGAAAATAGCGACCTCGGAAAGATATTTATTTTGAAAAATGTGTAGGCCTAGGCTTTAAGGTCAAGGAGAGATGAATTTATGAATGAGAATGTATTCAGGCACCTATATAATTTATTATAAATAGGATTTGTCCTTGATATGGGTAAAGTTACAAAACTGTTTGGGGAATAAGTTCGCTCGATGGTGTGCGCAAGGAGTTTAGACCGGGAGTGTATGTCCATTGGGACATTGACAATAGCAATCAATAAAATCCATTGTTTTCTGTTGTTTATTATTGACGAGTTCAATAAGACAATAGAGTGTATCTCAAAACGTGTTCCGGCGACCCCTTTGTGATGGATGGTCACACATTTCTTGGTACTGAAAGCAAGATGTTAATAATGATGTAATAGGTACTCATTTTATCATAATTGTACCATAATTGAATTAATTTGTACGAGCTTCACCCCCAGTATCAAGATTGCTGCACAAATAAAGATTTATATCACATCTTCTTATCTCCGTTTTCTTCAAATTCCCACCCAACGACAATGATATTCCACAATGCCTTCTGCGTTGTTCACATATTTTATGTATCATTTTAACACCAATAGGTTGGAGCAGAGTTCTACCAGAATCACATAGAACCCGCACTCCGTCAAAAGGGTTATAAAGGGACTCTTGCCAAGTATACCGGTTCCGAGGCTGGCTGCGCAACATTCTATAAAGAAACTGCATTTGAACTGATGGAAGAACAGGCACTAAATCTCCCTGAGCTTTTGACTGTGGTAAGATTAATGATTATTTGTACTAAAAATGTAGTTCAGTCCATGCCAAATCTGAAATCAGCAGGGTATGGCACAATGGATCCTCCCCTTTCCAAATTATCAATTACCACTTCCCTACATGCCGCTCCCTCCCCACATGCCCCCCCCCCCCTCCCCCCTGCCCAATTTGTTGACCCTTAACCCTTATTCATAGGAGAATCAATGATTTTCCCCAACAAATTACACTTGGGGGGGCTGGTACTCAATGCTTTTTAGGTCGTCCGTAGGAGAGAGACCTTATGGCTGCATCCCATCCTTTATCCATTTCTTTTCCATACAAAGACCAATTGTATACCAAACTTGGGTCATAGATGCAACATGGAAACCTTCATATGTAAATGAGGTCAAAGTCACATACCAAGATCAAAGGTCATCTGAGGAAAAGATGTAAAATTGGCTGCATATGTAAAATTGATTACATTTAAACAGTACAATTGCAACCGAACTCCAGGATGTTTATTTATTTACATTATGATGTTTACTTATTATGTCTTTAACAAGGAGGCTATACTACGCCCTCTTTCTTTCTAGTTGACTGATGCTTGTGGTTTGAGAGCCGCATTGTCTTTAATCTACCCATATAAACGGACGACCTATTTGGTCCCTATTTTATACGGATATCTGTGGCTTCAATTTTCTTTGTAGTTAACGAGTGAACTGTATGATCATCCCTGAAATGGGGGTCTATAGAACGGCTAGAGGGTGAAATGGTACCAGGGTTCAAAATACATGGGGATGAAGGGTGATTAGCCCCCAGTTTTCACAAAATAGACCTCTGAGAAAATGTTGGCTTATGGTAAAATTTCCTAAAATGGCTACTTTTGGCAGAATTTGCTCAAAATAGCCTTTGTGCCCAATTAAAGGGGCATTGAGAGATACATATAGGAGGGTGCCCTCAATTTTCCTGGAAATCAGGTTTTTTTGCACCTACGTAAAAATTGTGTATCAAGTTGTATATGGTAATTTTGATGTAGATCACAATGTGGGAGCAAATATATGTAAAAATTCCCACTTATGCAGTATATGGCAATTATGAAACGACTAATATGCTGAGGTTGTTTGTTACTCGATCTTGATAGTTTTTGTACCACATTTCAATGTCCAGTTGTAAGCAGTGCTAGCTCTGGTACCGAGCTGCGAGCGTAGCAAATGCGCTCTAGAGGTTCCAGCTCTAGAGGTTCCAGCTCTAGAGGTTCCAGCTCTAGAGGTTCCAGCTCTAGAGGTTCCAGCTCTAGAGGTTCCAGCTCTAGAGGTTCCAGCTCTAGAGGTTCCAGCTCTAGAGGTTCCAGCTCTAGAGGTTCCAGCTCTAGAGGTTCCAGCTCTAGAGGTTCCAGCTCTAGAGGTTCCAGCTCTAGAGGTTCCAGCTCTAGAGGTTCCAGCTCTAGAGGTTCCAGCTCTAGAGGTTCCACCTCTAGAGGTTCCAGCTCTAGAGGTTCCAGCTCTAGAGGTTCCAGCTCTAGAGGTTCCAGCTCTAGAGGTTCCAGCTCTAGAGGTTCCAGCTCTAGAGGTTCCAGCTCTAGAGGTTCCAGCTCTAGAGGTTCCAGCTCTAGGGGTTCCAGCTCTAGGGGTTCCAGCTCTAGGGGTTCCAGCTCTAGGGGTTCCAGCTCTAGAGGTTCCAGCTCTAGAGGTTCCAGCTCTAGAGGTTCCAGCTCTAGAGGTTCCAGCTCTAGAGGTTCCAGCTCTAGAGGTTCCAGCTCTAGAGGTTCCAGCTCTAGAGGTTCCAGCTCTAGAGGTTCCAGCTCTAGAGGTTCCAGCTCTAGAGGTTCCAGCTCTAGAGGTTCCAGCTCTAGAGGTTCCAGCTCTAGAGGTTCCAGCTCTAGAGGTTCCAGCTCTAGAGGTTCCAGCTCTAGAGGTTCCAGCTCTAGAGGTTCCAGCTCTAGAGGTTCCAGCTCTAGAGGTTCCAGCTCTAGAGGTTCCAGCTCTAGAGGTTCCAGCTCTAGAGGTTCCAGCTCTAGAGGTTCCAGCTCTAGAGGTTCCAGCTCTAGAGGTTCCAGCTCTAGAGGTTCCAGCTCTAGAGGTTCCAGCTCTAGAGGTTCCAGCTCTAGAGGTTCCAGCTCTAGAGGTTCCAGCTCTAGAGGTTCCAGCTCTAGAGGTTCCAGCTCTAGAGGTTCCAGCTCTAGAGGTTCCAGCTCTAGAGGTTCCAGCTCTAGAGGTTCCAGCTCTAGAGGTTCCAGCTCTAGAGGTTCCAGCTCTAGAGGTTCCAGCTCTAGAGGTTCCAGCTCTAGAGGTTCCAGCTCTAGAGGTTCCAGCTCTAGAGGTTCCAGCTCTAGAGGTTCCAGCTCTAGAGGTTCCAGCTCTAGAGGTTCCAGCTCTAGAGGTTCCAGCTCTAGAGGTTCCAGCTCTAGAGGTTCCAGCTCTAGAGGTTCCAGCTCTAGAGGTTCCAGCTCTAGAGGTTCCAGCTCTAGAGGTTCCAGCTCTAGAGGTTCCAGCTCTAGAGGTTCCAGCTCTAGAGGTTCCAGCTCTAGAGGTTCCAGCTCTAGAGGTTCCAGCTCTAGAGGTTCCAGCTCTAGAGGTTCCAGCTCTAGAGGTTCCAGCTCTAGAGGTTCCAGCTCTAGAGGTTCCAGCTCTAGAGGTTCCAGCTCTAGAGGTTCCAGCTCTAGAGGTTCCAGCTCTAGAGGTTCCAGCTCTAGAGGTTCCAGCTCTAGAGGTTCCAGCTCTAGAGGTTCCAGCTCTAGAGGTTCCAGCTCTAGAGGTTCCAGCTCTAGAGGTTCCAGCTCTAGAGGTTCCAGCTCTAGAGGTTCCAGCTCGAGAGGTTCCAGCTCGAGAGGTTCCAGCTCTAGAGGTTCCAGCTCTAGAGGTTGGGAGACGCTGCGCCACACAGACAGGCTGGCCATAAAATAAACGCATCGTAATCGTGGCGCAGTTCAATATTAGCGCGTGTACAGAAACTGTTGCCCGCTGAAAAACACGAGGCGTGCGATAGTACGAAACGTATGGAACCAAATTGCACGGCAAATGGAACCAAATTGCATGATTAATGACTTATGATGTAAAATCAATGAAATGGGACAAATATTTCATGTCATGTGACATACAATCCACCAATCAAATGACAAGGACATTTCCAAGTGTTATATAAAAACAGATAACACTTGGTACATAGCTAGAACACACAATAATCTCTGTTTGACACTCTTTTTCAAATCTGAATTCCTTAATAGTAATAAGAATGGACCATATCAAATACACTTTTATTAAACGAAATCCGCAATAATAAACCGTGGAAAACGACAAAGGATAAAGAACATGGAGGGTTATAATTAAGTAAATTGTTGTGGGATGTATATACATTTATATAAAGCAATAATAATTAAGTAAATTGTTGTGGGATGTATATAAATTTATATAAAGCAATAATAGTGAAAATTATGTGACGATTACTTTAACAATACACATCTAGTAGCTCTTAGGGGTCGTCCAAAATTATCGCCATTTTCACTTACGTACAGAGCGTACGTAACTTTTGACCCCCCTTCCCCCCCCCCCCCCCCCCCCCCCCCCCCCCCTCGAGTTACGTACTCAATAAATGGCGAAATTTCATTTTATTTTGTACTTTAAAAAAAAGATCCCGCCTCTCAAGATCGCCATTTAAGTTACGTACGGTTGGGGTATATTTCGACCCCCTCCCCCCCCCCCCCCCCCCCCCCCCCTCTTACGTACGCTTTGTACGTAACTGAAAATGGCGAAAATTATGGACGACTCCTTAAAGGGCACAGGAAATGCAATATAAGTAGTGTGATTTGAGTCAAGTCTACGAGGAGGGACAAGAAAGCATTCAATATTTGTGCTAGTTGATGATGACATCAATTGTGGAACTATTGATAGCTTAGTGAGTACTATGAAAAGAAAATTCCAGGTGACTGGTTTGAATCTATTCATGATACTCACTGATAATCAATATACCACAAATTATGTCAAATTATGTCATTTGTGGTGTGTTCATTTTTCTGGCCCTGTTTATTGTGATGGAATGTCCCACACAGACTTGGAGCAGGATTATCATCCCTTTTCCTGTGCCCTTTAAGATAGCATTAATAAGAGAGGTTGTGGAAGCCAACTTTAATTGATGATACACTTATGTATATCTTCATTTTGATTATCGAATTCATTATACACATTGGTTTTATAAGCACTTTTCAATGTTTCTGATTAGATTTTTAAAGGCACAGTAAGCTTTCATCCAGTAAATTTCATGTTTTTAGCCGTATTCAAAATGATCTGCCGTCTGCGCATGCACATATTTTTGTATGAATAAGTTCAGATAATTAACTAACTTCTATTTTTTCCCCCAAAATGAGTGATTATAGTCAGTCGACTGGACATTTGTAATAGTATTTGAATAATGATATTTTAATACTTTTTATTTAACTGCTTCTCCTTACTTTCCCTCTTATGCTATATACACCTAGCACATAAAGTCCCTGCCCAGGTGCTTTGAGGTTGGCTAATTCAAAATATATGATCGGTACCAAAAATCTGAGATATTCATCATTAAATGAGCAAATTTCTTCTCCGCAGTTTGATACCTCATTCAACAAAATCGAATGGATACTTTTAAAGTTATGTCGATTTCAATGACCGCGCATGCAACAGAAATGTTGCACTAGGTATAGGAAATCATTGATTTGTGTGTGATTTACCATAGACGGTAAAAATCGATGTTTTACCCGTCTATGGATTAACGCACTGAAAAACTCACAGCTTATCAGCTAAGACTTGTATTCTTCACAGCCAGATACACCCTTTGTCCCGCACATTGCGGTTATCACTAAAGACCCATTCATCTATCTCGTTCAGATAGCACACAGTTATGACAGTAATCACACACAAATCAATGATTCCTATACCTAGTGCAACATTTCTGTTGCATGCGCGGTCATTGAAATCGACATAACTTTAAAGTATCCATTCGATTTTGTTGAATGAGGTATCAAACTGCGGAGAAGAAATTTGCTCATTTAATGTATATCTCAGATTTTTGGTACCGATCATATATTTTGAATTAGCCAACCTCAAAGCACCTGGGCAGGGACTTTATGTGCTAGGTGTATTTCAAATTACACAGGGCTTAAAGTTATTGTTTAGGTACTTGTATCATTGCAAACAAATTCAGGATTTACCTGCTTCTGGCTAGTGTCATGTTATGCAATCTATTTAGCATGTGTTTCACACAAGGAATTCAAATTTCCCCCAATTGACTGAGTTGGAAAGAAAGAAGTATTTAATACAGATCAGACAATATGGACAATAATTTTAACCAGAATTAACTTTTGTTTTCATGAAATGCATTCCAGGAATCTCAAACATATGATACTAAAGGGTTGGAGAAAGTGGCCCATGAAAGCAGTAACACAATCGTTCTGTTTTCTCGCCTGCGTTGTCGACATTCCAACAAGATTTTAAGTGTAGGCAACTTGCATCTGACATTTGATAGATACAAAAAGATGGATATTACTGTATTAGAGGTATGTAAATGAACTAAAATCTTGTTGTTGGGGTAGATAGAGCACAGCCTAGGGGAGAGGAGAGGTTGTAGGCTCAGTATATGATCATTCCAGCATGTGTTGCAAACATGGATTCAATATTATTTGATTTACCAGTTACCATTTTCCAGGTCAGAGATTCAGGATGGGGCTGTCAAGATTCTCTCAAAGTTTTGACAAAATGGTGTCAAATGTTTATGTTGAGGTCATTGGTCAATCTTTGTACACCCCATGACTTATGAGCATCTCAAGTCCCCTTACCCACGGATTATTGTCACCAAATTTGGGTGACATTGAAGTCTGACTTGTCATAGGAGAGCCATGTAAGAGCAATAAGTGCAGTTTTAAAGTGTTGACAAGATGGGGTCAAAGGTCATGTAGGAGTCATTAGAAGTCAATCTGTATACACCCCATGAGCATCTCAAGTCCCCCTAAGTTTTGGCGGGAATGAAATTGAAATCTTACTTTTCATATGAGAGCACTGAGCAAGCCAAACCTAACCAAAAGGGAACACAACCCATGTACGCCATACACACAAATACTTTGTGTTACAGCATAATCACCTTATTTTCACACTCTGAAGCATTTGAAGTCCCTCTTTTGATGTTGGTAGTGCAGCTGTTTAGTGCTATAATACATTAATTGCCACTGTAAGTGTAATTACTCCTCTTTCAGTACCCTTCTATCATCCCAATTTGAGCACTTCTAGGATAGTCAATGCAGAATTACACATAATTCGCTTATCTACATTTTACACTGATCCGGCATATGCTTGGTCTCATCATGTCCGGATAACCGAGGTTGGACTGTACTCAGTATCTAACTCTTCCCCCTTGTTTTTGAAGGCAATATTGGCTCTGAGACATCTGCTTAGGTTTGCCGGTGGAGCTGATCAGCCACACATACTCTGCGGAGATTTCAACATTGAACCGTATATGCCAGGATATCAAAACCTACATGATGGAAGCCTCAGTGAATTTAACAAGAACTATTTGAGACGGTTTCCGGAGGCTGATCCAGAAAGGAAGACAAAGGTAATATTTTGAAACCATGGTGGTCAGTCAGAATAAGGTCACAAATAAAAATCATGCTGTTCTACTCATTTGTGGACTGCTTTAGGTAGGGTTGGTCAGTCGAGCATTTTATTTCTTTCAAAAATTTAAAAAAATGTTGCACAACTAAATTTGAAAATATTTTTGTTTAATCAAGAACAAAATCTCATGGCATTTTAAGGGTTCAAGATGTTTGTGAAGAATGGAATTACTGGGCCACAGACTAGAACTTCCATGTCAGGGTTCATGTGTGCTGGTTTCCTGCATCAATGGGCTCCACACAACTCATCCATAGATGCAGATACGCGCAAATCATGTCATCACATTGATTTGCTGGCAAAAAAGTCATGCATATGCATGAGATGACATAAAATAATCCACAAATAAATTTGGTCAATTCCAGCGTCATGCTTTAAACCATAACAAATTTGATGATCGGCACCAAATACACTGTGTCTGCGCCCACAACAGCTTAGCCCATAGCAAAATACTTGATGCTAGCAGTCACCTATCTGCTAATGCTAGCCGATAGTTAGCTGCTATGGTTATCGAGCAGAGGTAGCGGCTCGTTAGCTGCTAATATAATCACATGCCAATTAGTTAGTAGCGGCTAGTTAGCAGCTACTGTTTATGCAAATTAGTTACTAGCCAGTTGCTACCGTTTCTTGCTAGCCATCTGATAGTATTAGCAGGTTGTTATCCGCTAGTATTAGCGGCTAGCGGCTTGTTAGCCGCTAATAGAATCACGTGCAAATTAGTTACTAGCGGCTACTGTTTTCCTGATGTTAGCAAGCCTCTTGTTTTGGTTTTCCCAGCATGCACTATTTATTTCTAGGGACACTGTTGTTTGTTGCTGTTTTAGCATAACAATTCACGTTCAAATGTCACATCGCAATGGTATGCATCGCCCCCCCCCCCCCCCCATATGTTGTGCCACTCTGTCGGTTGTGGGGCAGGGCAGGGGAGATCATCAACCCCCCCCCCCCCCCTACCCACCACCCATTATTGGAGTCGTGTCGGTCGAAATTGGCACTGTCTGTTGCGATTGGCCCTCTGTTGGTCCCGTGGGTTGAGATTGGTACTGTCGATAATTGAATGTCCGTTTTTTCGGAAACCATGTCACAGTCACCCTCCCCACCCCAATCATACACTATATTCTAAACCTGGGGACATTTACAACTAAGCGCTATTTGGTAAATCATAATAATATTCAACTTCAAATATTCACATCACAACAGTATCTATAAACTTAGGCGCAAAGATGAGGATGACATGCTGATTGCCTCCCCTCTCCCAATATTTGAGTCGTGTTGGTCAAAATTCGCAGTTGGCACTAGCGGTTGTGATTTCGACGTCTGTTGAGCATGGTAGTCTGATTTCGTGCCGGTTTATGGGAACCCCCCCCCCCCCCCCCCACACCTTAATATTAAAAAAAAACTAGCTATGCTGGCACTGCCAGAATAAATAATTCGTTGTGGGATATTGTAGGGTAAATAGGGTTAGGTTCTATAAACAAGGTTAACATGGTTAAGAAGCCTCACGATACTTAACGTCAAATACGCGGTCACTACAATTTAAAGGATCCTTAATATGCTATATCGCCCATCCCATTTATTTCTACACAATTGACCAACATGGTTCTCAATTTCTCATGTTATTTTGCATTGTCTTAAATAACAATTTGTTGCCAAATGATCCACTTTAAGAACTCCAACATAATACACACAAAAAGCTTATCTTAAATTGTGTGAATAGCAGAATTCAACCAGCTTGCACATTCCCCCCAGCTTCCACCGTCAGATTTGAAATGGCAGATGGAAGTCATGTGACTGTATGCAAATTACCATCAATACTAGCAGCTACTGTTTTCCTAATTTCATTATATATGCCGCTATCCTTCTGCTACGGTTAACAGCTAGCTGCTACCATACTGCTATGTATATTTTGAAGAATAAGTTTGCTGCTAGCTTCCTGCTATGTGTATTTTGAAGACTAAGATTGCTGCTATCGTTCTGCTACTATTAGCAGCTAGCTGCTACTACTAGCAAGAAGTTAGCAGCTAGCTGCTACCATACTGCTATATACTGCTGATAGGTTCAAATCATTAGCAGCTAACGATCGGCTAACTAGCGGCTAGTTAACTGCTACTATTTTTTTTTTGCTATGGGAGGACTTCACATGCATCGTGTAGCGCGTTCCCAATTGCGCCATAGCCATGGCAACGCAACAATGCATTCGGTATTCGATGCGTCACCCCAACTACAACTTGTGTTGATCATTATTTCCTGTATGTAATATTAAACAGAGCGACAACGCAATGTGGTGTAGAATCTATTCTCTGCACCTATGGATGAGTTGGCGCAGAGATCTAGGGTGCAGGGAACCAGCATAGAGATCATGGCGTGGTGGTCAAACCATTGCCAGCGTTCATTAGTGTGTTGCCTCTGATAGTTATTTTCCCAAAATCAACCATTGGGCATCAAGGTTAATGGAACATGAATCATTCCTAAAGTCAACTCTAATTCTGGTATGCACACTTTTCTTTTCAGATCTGGCCATCCGTGGAACAATGTATCGCCGTCTATCCACCGATACTGATTTAGAAAATATGTCACTCGGTCAATTCAAATCCTATCCACTCTGTCATAATTGAATTGTATCATAATTGTTGTTTATTTAAACTTTGTAACATTTGTTATTTGCATGTAGGTATCTAAATGAGGACCTGCTTGGAAAGCAGTACAGGTCACTGAAGCGTATTACCCTCAAACAGATGGAACATCTCCATCAGGCTGACCAGAAAGGCGACTATTCCACCACATGGAAAATCATCCATGATCTCTCTGGGAAAGATAGGAAGTCCAGCGTCAAGAAAAGAGATGGTACCACCCCAAAGGATGACAAAGACCTGCTTGCAGAATGGAGAAAGTATTTCAGCTCACTGCTAAACAATGACAGTGGTCAAATCCCATCCGATCTACCATCACCTGCTGCTCAGAACTTGCCCATCCACATTGATCCTCCCACACTTGAGGAAACACAGGAAGCCATTCATCAAATGAAGCCCAAGCTGCAGGTCTTGACTGTGCAATCACATCAGAAGCACTCCAAAATGGCGGTGACGGTTTGGTACAAGTTGTCCATGGGTTCTGCATGGAAGTTTACACCACCCTGAAACCACCCAACCAGTGGACCACCAGCGTTATTGTGCCTTTACCAATTTTGTCTTAACATAAACCATGACAGCCACGGTATGGCATTATTATTTTTCCTCAGCAATTAACGAAAGAAGACTCAAACTTGTTGGCACTTGAGGGCAACTATGTATGGCCTAAATGGGAGAAATGGAGATCTTCTCGTATAATCACATTGTTTTTGTTTTCTCTGTACAGTATGAACCAATCGTTGATTCTCTGCCATACTTGTTCTCACACGAATCCGGGCACCTGCAGAGTGCATTCAAGACCATTGTGGTGAGTACACTGTTTTTTGGTTTTTTTATGTACAGTCATCACAATAAGTAACTGACCAGGTAATAAACATGCTGATAACTCTAAAAGTATAACACCTACATAAACATATTTAATTATAAAGTTGTTGTAAAATTTCTCTTCTTGAATTTGAGATATTACACGCTAAGAATGGTTGATTAATGAGGAAGTTACGATCCCAAACGTTAGGGCAAGTCTGATTTTCATTTTAACACAGGGAGAGTATGACAGGTAAAGCGTGTGTGCCGTATTGATCAACCGTAACAATGCCACCGGCCGACTATCCAACAACCAGGCCATCGACGGGTGAATTGGCACTACCACAACCAGTAATTTGCCGGTCTGAGTCCCCGTGTTGAAATTGAAAATGTGAAAATGAAAATCAGACTTGACAATACATTTGGGATTGTAACTTCCTTAATAAACAGCCATTCTTAGCGTGTAATATCTCAAATTCAAGAAATTCGAGAAATTTCTCAACATGTTTATAATTTAATATGTTTATGTAGGAGTTATACTTTTCAGAGTTATCAGCACATGTATTACCTGGTCAGTTACTTATTGTGATCACTGTATTTTAGGCGATGGGGGAAAGCCTTGTTCTACGGGCAAATGGACCTCTCAGGTAGGGTAGGCGTTGTTTTAGGGGTGGGGGTTCAAACCATTAGGTTCCAAGGCCCGCTTAGCAGCGCTATACATTGATGCCCTAAAAACCGTCAACAAATTTAAATATTCGCCTTGCTTCCATCCAAGCTGGTTGCTATACGTGACATAATTCTCGTGTGCAACCAACCGGCTGTACAGTATTGCAACGCCCATTAAGTAGTTTACACGCATGAGCGTAGATGTAATTTGCAACTTAATGGAAACTTACCAATGCAGTTAGCGCCGAATTTGAATATATGCACTGGGTAATCCTCTGCATAACAATAGGTTTACCAGAGCGAATTAATAGCGCTTCTAAGCGGGAAATTTATGTCATGCATCCTGGGAAATGTGCCGCCGATTCAGAAATTTGAGAGCGGGGATGCCGCCGAGTCATGGCGTCAATAATCCAGAGAGATAACCGACAGTACGCTATTATTTCGGTTAATATTCAGGCAAATTTCAAAATATTTCACAAATTAAAAAACAAACAAAATGGCCTTACTACAAACTTGAAGAATAAAGTTAGAAAATATTGAACAATGTGCACTCAAAAGCATGTGTAACATATTAGTTCAGTGGGTTTTTATGATTTTTTTTATGAATTATGAAGAAAGAAAAAAAATGGCCTTACTCTAAATTTTGCAGAATGAAGTTTGAAAATATTAAACAATGTGCACTCATAAGCATGTGTAACATAAGTACAGTGGGGTTTTTAAGTTTTATGAATTTTAACACTTACTTTGAACTTTGCAGAATTAATTTAGAAAATATTGAACAATACGTGTTCACTCATCCTCATGTGTAACAAACATACTGTATTTCATTTCAGATATACATTTGACAATGTTAATTTTTGTACCCGGGATATGTCAATTTACGAAAATCTAATTTGTGAGTCACCGCTGCATTTTTTCCATTCTAATTTCGAGGCCCGATTATATTTTTATCTTTATTATAGGGCCATGAACCACCTTTCACATCACATGAAGATGACTTTGGAACCGGGAAATACCCATCAATGGATGACATCTACGATTTGCAAAAGGAACATCCTTCGCTCCTTGGATGGTCCGAAACGAAGCCACCCCGCCGAATGTACCGGACCAAGCCTGATAAGTACGGCACCGAGGTGTTCATAACCACACTGGACTACTTCTGGTTTGGCTCAGATCAACTCGGCTGCACCAAAGTATTGGGAATGGTAGACGAAAACAAAATACTTCCACACGTCAGCTGTCCAAATCGGGTATTCCCATCCGATCACATGCTCATGGCTGCTCACTTTAGTTTTTCACCCGTATTTTTCAAAGCGTAGTGACCACTACAAGTATAACTCATAGAAATTAAGCTCGCCTTATAATGCCCATAACATACTTGCAGTCGCAGTTTGTAGCAATTTTCAGTCGCTTGAGTGAACTATGAAACACAAATTGACAGTGTTGTAGTCGAGTCCTCATCGTCCGAGTCCTTAAAGTTGCACATCATTCTAGTGACAGTTACATTTCAAATGAAAGCTTGTGACTTATAGATTCCAAATTATATTTTTAATTTTTTTTATAAACTTCTAGTAAGCCTGTAGGCCCTTTTAAAGATTTCATTGACTCCCCTATCTAAAAAAAAGATTTAGCGACCTTGCAAATCCACCCCTGCTGTGATGACATCATCTCCTGTACACTACCAGCACAGACAGCACTCATGCACACACCCCCAGTCTATGGAGTGTCGATACATACATGTACTTGTATAACATGCATGGACCCCACATAGCATAACATTTATATAATTCTATTATTTAATCATGGAAATATTTGTATTATATAAATTCTACCTGTATTTTATTACAATGTATATTTTAAATCATCATGTATATGGGCAATTCCATATTGGAATGAGAAAAATCACTATAATCATTGTATAGATAAATGCATACTATAGGCGAGGAACAAAAAAAAGTTTTTGAATAGCTGTACTATTTAGTTTGTTGAAAATCCTGTTTGAAGTTGTGTGATATTTGGCTTCGAAATTTGGGAAATAGGAGCTAAATATTATGAAATTAAATAGCAAAAGGCTTAACTTTCTAAATATTTCTTATTACACAGGTTTGGGGCAATAGTTACTTTATATCAAATGCAATTTCTACCAAGGGATAAGGGACCGTTCATAATTTCTACCGGAGGGGGGGCCGGCACCAAACAGGGGTGGGTCATAACTTTTTCAAGAAATCAAAAGGGGGGATTACAACTTTTTTTAGGAAATTAAAGGGGGGTCATAACTTTTTTGTACTAATATTTCAAACCATAATTTTTTAGTACAAATATGGCTATATTTCTTGTGCTATGCGCGCATGTGCCCACAAAATAGATTTTCGGTGTTTTAGAGCAGGTTTAAAGCAAAAATAGACCTCAATCATGGGAAATATGGCTATTTTTCACGCGCTATGCACGCATGTACCCACAAAATAGATTTTCAGTGTTTTAAAGCATTTTTAAAGCCAAAATAGACCTTAATCATAGGAAATATGGCTATTTTTCTAGCGCTAGGCGCGCATGTGCCCACAAAATAGATTTTCGGTGTTTTAGAGCACGTTTAAAGCTAAAATAGACCTCAGGGAAATATTATACAAATATTGAATGCCTGGGCGTGTTATAGTAAAAACTATATCACAAGGTCAAATTTGGATTTTTCCATTGCACGAGGCGAAGCCGAGTGTAATGGAATAATCCAAATTGGACCGAGGGATATAGTTTTACTATTGCACAAACAAAAGGCATTCAATATTTGTTTTATATCATGATATCACATCATTCTTGTCCAGCCATAATGATAGTAAAAACTATCACATGGTTAAAATCAGGCCTATCATGATATAATGCTATTTTCTCGCGCTATGCGCGCATGTACCCACAAAATAGATTTTCGGTGTTTTAAAGCATGTTTAAAGCCAGAATAGACCTCATTCATGGGAAATATGCCTATTTCTCTTGTGTTATGCGGGCATGTGCCCACAAAATAGATTTTCGGTGTTTTAAAGCACATTTAAAGCCAAAATAGACCTCAATCATGTGAAATATGGCTCTTTTTGTGTGCCCACAAAATAGATTTTCGGTGTTTTAAAGCATGTTTAAGGAGAGGAGGGGACTAAAGGATTTTTTTTTGGAATTTTGTGAGTGCTGTAATTATTGAACTATTAATCAAATGCATATAGAAGTATACATTTTTGGATGGGATTTGGGTCAGAGAATCCATTGTTGGTATCATTTTTGACCAAAAATGTTGTTTTTTGAGAAAATCACAAAAAAATCACTTTTTTAACCATTTTTTTGGGACAAGCTAACAAAATTATTTTTGAGTAAAAAATGCCAACATTTGCTTGATTATACTATTAAGGGGGCTGTGCACCTTCAGGTACAGCCTCCGTAAAACTGCCGTAACTTCTTTATTATTCATTAAATCTATATAAAAGTATACATTTTCTTGCAGAAAAGGGTTCAATGAATCCAACCATGATCATGAAATTGACCATTTTGGGAGAAAATTATAAAAAAAACACGTTTTTTGACCCATTTTAGGTTTGGAAAAGATAACTCAAAATATATTTTGTTAAATTTTATCATACTAGTTTAATTATATTCCTCATGCAATTCCCTAGGAATCTTTTTTTTTTTTTTTTTTTACTTTATTATTTTTTGAATTATCGAACAAAAAGTGCCAAAAAATATGATTTTTTACCAAAAAACGTGATTTTCACGATTTTGGAGGTTAAAAAACAGGTTTTTTGGCACTTTTTGGTCTGTAATTCAAAAAATAATAAAGTAAAAATTAAAAAAAAAAACCATTCCTAGGGAATTGCATGAGGAATATAATAAAACTAGTATGACAAAATTTAACAAAATATATTTTGAGTTATCTTTTCCAACCTAAAATGGGTCAAAAAACATGTTTTTTATAATATTCTCCAAAATGGTCAATTTCATGATCATAGTTGGATTCATTGAACCCTTTCCTGCAAAAAAATGTATACTTTTATTAAGATTAAATGAATAATGAAGAAGTTACGGCAGTTTTACGGAGGCTATGCGAAGGTGCACATCCCCCCTTAAGACACTATTTTAGGGATGATTTTCTCATTTTTTCTTAAGGCATATTTTTTCAATTTTTTGGCACTTTCTGGTTAAAATTTCAAAAAATACAAGTTTAGGTGAAAAAATGAGAGAATCGTCCCTAGATTAGTGACATAATATTAGAATCAAACAATTTTGGGCATTTTTTACTCAAAAATAATTTAGTTAGCTTGTTCCAAAATAAATTGAGTCAAAAAAAGTGGATTTTGTGATTTTCTCAAAAATTCAACATTTTGGGTCAAAATTAACACCAAATTTGGATTCTCTGATCCATTTCCTTTTCAAAAATGTATACTTTTGTATTCATTTGATTAATATTCAATAATAACAGCACTCACAAAAATCAAAAAATCAAATCAAAAATTCACCCCTTAAAGCCAAAATAGACCTCAATCATGGGCATGTGGCCACAAAATAGAATCTCGGTGTTTTAAAGCATGTTTAAATAAAAGTTACCTGCACAACAGCAATATTTCCTTGATTTTTTCTTTCCCCCTTAAAATTGTAAATATGGCTGAATATCACAATTTTACATGCACGCAGGCAAATGTTTGCATGCACAGACCCAAAGTTACATACACTGTGCCCATGCTGACAACATGCCCACACATACACTGTCTGAAATTATACACTTTACTCCACAAAAATCACAAGTGTATATCACATACACTGTCTGAAATTATACACTTTACTCCACAAAAATCACAAGTGTATATAATAATATAATTGTTGCATATAATTGGAGGACGGGGTACCGGCATCCTAAGATTTTGAAATCAAAGTTTGTGTGTGAAATATCTCGAAAAATACAGCTTGAATGAGTAAGATTTTTGGATACGATATTGGTACAGTATTTACCTCGGCTGAGTTCGAGGGAAAGGTTATTTGGACAATCATGATGGAAAATGTTCCCACGATAGGGATATTTATTCCCAGTATCCGATATCGTCACATCATAGAAAATGGCGGTGATTCTAGTTCGTGTACCCCCGTATAACACCCGTAATTGTTTATATACTCCGTAACGCTCAGTCGCTGAGCGCAAGCGTTGATCACCGTATTTCAGATAGGGGCGTCAAAAATGGGGGATGTAGTCTACGTCATTTTGTTGCGCCGTAGTTTACTACCCATGTGTGTGAGCGGAAAGAGTTGTGAGCGTTGTAGAGTATGGTATCTAAACTAACGAGCTCGTTTTGTAACGAACTCAACGTCTACGTAATTTCCCATTTGTTCACCGCTCTAGGCTAGGTACCACCCCTAGATATTGCCTCAGAAAAATATTGTGTTTGCGATTTCGTCTTTATTAATCCATCAATGGATTCCAGATTTTGTGAGCATGTACAAATCGCAAATAACTTGGACGAGTTCAAAGTTGGGGTTAATCTGCCTCATAGGAGTAAAAATATTTTTTTGCCTTGAGAAGCATATTTTTCTTAGTAAAATACAACGATTCATGCTCGGGGGTGGTACTCACGTATGTAAGGCATACGAGGACGTGCCGCTCCAGTGGTCGTTTTTTCATGAGACATCCTTAGCCATGGGTAGGCTTTTCAACTGAAAAATCCTTAGACATGGGTCTATCCAAAATCACCCTTAGAAATGGGTAGGGGCTTTGAATCTCCAGCGGCACACCCCCGACCAAACCAAATCTGAGTATGGGGATACATGAGCGTTGCTATTTTTGTTTGATGTTTACATAACAAACAGAGTCCCCGACTTGTCGCAGTTTTAGTTATACCATTGTAATACTTGCTACGTCACCATACTTGATGTATGAGGGCGAATCTTTGCTGTATAGATAATCAATTGTTTGATGTTTACGTAACAATTGGATGCCTTTTCACTGAATCACGCCTCGGCCCATTACATGGAAAGAGCGTGGACATTTACATAACAATAGTGATCACGTATCATACATGACTTCGACATGGATGTGGCGATAGTGATGAGCTAATCGATGCGCGCGTGCATATTTTTGTTTTATGTTTACATAACAAACAGAGTCGCGCGATCGTGTTCATGAATGTCGAAAAAATGATGGTTCAACCATGTCTGCAGGCTGAATAATAAACAAGTTATAACCAAAAGTAGTTTGCCTCATATTGCTGAAAACTGGGCAAATCATGCACATTTTAAACCATTTTAGGTAAAAAAAGGTTTACTTTCATGATATCTAGTTGCTTGTGCGGGTTATATACTATAGACATCAGTGAATACATCCTAGCCACATCCTACTACATCGGTGTATTCATCTAGGTAAACATGGAGTTTTCTACATATTTTGGTCAACTAATTTTCAAAAAAATGTCGCCCTCTGTAGTCAATGATATGAACATCCCTACCCTAGCATAGGCTATACCTTTTAATTGAAAAAAATATCTATATTATCGACTCGCACATAGAAACGATTGGTTCTTTAAAAAAAATGAATTATTTATCCAAACATTAATAATGATATTTCCTTCAATTTCCCATTTTGGACATTTGTTGGTCAGACTCAAGCCTACTTATTTTTTTTTTTTAAATGCTCATGATTTCTATACGAAAGACATTTTTGTCATGAAATTGATTGCGACTTGACTTTTTTGTATCATCGATCTCATATATACCCCCAAAAAATGAATTATTTAACCAAATAATGGTATTTGGGCTAATTTGTCAAATTTTGATATTTGTCGGTCAAGCCGAGAATTTTAAAAAAAAATGTTATGATTTCTATGCGAATTACTTTTTTGTCGTCAAATTGATTGCGGCTTGACTTTTTTGTATCATTGATCTCATACGTACCAAAAAAAATTGAATTATTTAACCAAATAATGGTATTTGGGCTATTTTTTCAAATTTTGATATTTGTCGGTCAAGCCTAGAATTAAAAAAAAATTCATTAAGCCTATGATTTCTATGCAAACAACTTTTTTGTCGTCAAATTGATTGCGACTTGACTCTTTTGTATCATCGATCTCATATGTACCCAAACAAAATTGAATTATTTAACCAAATAATGGTATTTGGGCCAATTTTTCAAATTTTGATATTTGTCGGTCAAGCCTAGAATTTAAAAAATAATAATTATGATTTCTATGCGAATGACTTTTTTATTGCCGAATTGATTGCGGCTTGACTTTTTTGTATCATTGATCTCATACGTACCAAAAAACAAAAAAAAATTAACCAAATAATGGTATTTGGGCTATTTTTTCAAATTTTGATATTTGTCGGTCAAGCCTAGAATTAAAATAAATAAATCATTAAGCCTATGATTTCTATGCAAACAACTTTTTTGTCGTCAAATTGATTGCGACTTGACTCTTTTGTATCATCGATCTCATATGTACCCAAACAAAATTGAATTATTTAACCAAATAATGGTATTTGGGCTAATTTTTCAAATTTTGATATTTGTCGGTCAAGCCTAGAATTAAAAAAAAACCTATGCGAATGACTTTTTTGTCGCCAAATTGATTGTGGCTTGAGTTTTTTGTATCATCGATCTCATATGTACCCCAAAAAAATGAATTACTTAACCAAATAATGGTATTTAGGCTAATTTTTCACATTTTGATATTTGTCGGTCAAGCCTAGAATTTTAAAAATAATAATTATGATTTCTATGCGAATGACTTTTTTGTTGCCGAATTGATTGCGGCTTGACTTTTTTGCATCATCGATCTCATATGTACCAAAAAAAAATGAATTATTTAACCAAATAATGGTATTTGGGCTATTTTTTTTCAAATTTTGATATTTGTCGGTCAAGCCTAGAATTAAAAAAAAAATTGTTATGATTTCTATGCGAATTACTTTTTTGTGGTCAAATTGATTGCGGCTTGACTTTTTTGTATCATCGATCTCATACGTACCAACAAATGTTTGAATTATTTAACCAAATAATGGTATTTGGGCTAATTTTTCAAATTTTGATATTTGTCAGTCGAGTCTAGAATTTTAAAAAAATTGTTATGATTTCTATGCGAACTTTTTTGTCGTTAAATTGATTGCGACTTGACTTTTTGTATCATCGATCTCATACGTACCCAAACAAAATTGAATTATTTAACCAAATAATGGTATTTGGGCTAATTTTTCAAATTTTGATATTTGTCGGTCAAGCCTAGAATTTAAAAAAAAATCATTATGATTTCTATGCGAATGACTTTTTTGTCGCCAAATTGATTGTGGCTTGAGTTTTTTTGTATCATCGATCTCATATGTACCAACAAAAATTGAATTACTTAACCAAATAATGGTATTTGGGCTAATTTTTCAAATTTTGATATTTGTCGGTCAAGCCTAGAATTTAAAAAAAAAATGTTATGATTTCTATGCGAATTACTTTTTTGTCGTCAAATTGATTGCAGCTTAACTTTTTTGTATCATTGATCTCATACGTACCCAAACAAAATTGAATTATTTAACCAAATAATGGTATTTTGGCTAATTTGTCAAATTTTGATATTTGTCGGTCAAGCCTAGAATTTAAAAAAATAATTATGATTTCTATGTGAATGACTTTTTTTTGTCACCAAATTGATTGCGGCTTGACTTTTTTGCATCATCGATCTCATACGTACCCAGACAAAATTGAATTATTTAACCAAATAATGGTATTTGGGCTAATTTTTCAAATTTTGATATTTTAGAATTTAAAAAATTAAAAAAATTCTATGAGAATGACTTTTTTGTCGCCAAATTATTGCGGCTTGACTTTTTTGTATCATGGATCTCATAGTCATACGTATTTAAAAATACTTTGGGTCCATTTTCCAAGTTTCGACATTTGGCGGTCAGGCAAATTAAAATAAACCTTATGATTTCTATGCGAATATAATATTATATATAATTGTTGTCGTCAATTGATCTCATAGGTAACTAAAAAGGTGATAAAACAACAAAATGCAACAATGAATGAAACTGTAAAGTGCAAGTGAATGGCAGTAACAAAACAAGTAAATAAAGATGAATGATCGAATCTTTGACAAAAATAAATAATCACACTAGACTTAAGATTACATTATGTTGATATCCATGCTGATCAAATTACGGGCGAAATATCTGTTTTCAATCAATTACGAAAACTAATCTCAGTCATTCAATACATCGCGAGACTGCCGCATTATGCGTATTCGCTGTCAATCGAAAGCAAAATCCATTTTACCGCAAAGCTTTTTTAAATTGCCTCTTTATTCAGTTTAAAGAAATTTTAAGCCACGTTTTCAATTAGCGTTTGCCTGGACTGTCGGTATACAAAGACGAATTTACAAAATTATTAACTTTAATCGATCGCGGCTATTCCGTTCAAAAAGCGCATGTGTGTAATGCCTTGTTTTACGATGTAAACAATAATATCATATGCCGCCGGGCGATCAGCTGATCGATGTTGAGAGAACACAATGCGCATGCTCTAATCAGTTTCGTTCATCTCTCGTCGGTGATGGCGTAACGAATAAGATAGCCCCTCGGCCCTCGTGTTTGTGAGGATTGTTTGTTTATTTTGTTTTAACATTATGCATACATTAGGAAGTTCAAAATGATGTTTTGGAATTCAATCAGGCAACTTTCAAATTTGACTATCATGTCACACTTTGTGTACGCAACTTCGTGGAAGGACCCATGTTCATCTTAATAAACTGTTTATGTAAAGATTATTACTGTTTCTGTCTATTCTTCTTTGTATATTGTGCATTTTGTGTACAAATGTTCACTTCACTCAAACTTTCACCAGCCCCATTCCATTTAAATGGAATTTGCATTTCAACTCTTGCTAATTAATAGACAAGCATGTCTATATAAATTACATGCTACAATTGTATTGGTGACAAAACGTAATGATATACCACTTATGAGTACTGACTCTTGTCCCTGCGTAGAAAGGCAACATTTTTCTTGCCCGCATGGTCCCCGCTAAGTCCTAGGTCCCACAGGGCCAAGGTTGCAACCGGATCAAACTTTTTACCTTCACACCTGAATACACTCTACAGGCCACATCAAACACCAACGGCAGCTCTGTCAGCAATTCATTCTTATGGTTGAATCAAATACAAAGCAAACCCTTTAGAACAAACAAACGGGTTTCAAATATTATCTCCCACACAATAAATCCAAACCACTTCATAATCATTTCATTTTCATACCATCACTCTCCGCCCGTCCTCCATGGTTCTGGTCAGATCCTAACATATCATGTTAAAACCAATACAATGTCAATAACCGCCCTATTGATAACCACTAAATCTGACACTGCTAAATCCCATCAACCGCGAAACTCGAAAACCGCGAAACCCGAGAACCGCCCTAGTTGTTGTATATAAGCTATCTCGAAGCTTTTAGACCGGTCCTGAGAAAAATGGTCTGGTTGGCTTACGGGCTAGAGAAGTGTGATACACTTTTAGTGATTAAACACCATTGAAAGTGTATGCATCCTAATCTAGTCCAGGGTTAACCAGTCACACAATCAGTATCCTTGTCGTCTGACGATTGCGTTAAGCATGAAACTCAGAGTAACGACTCCCTTTCTCGGAAGGTCTAAACTTTGAATTTTTTTTAATTGTTGTATATATATTTTTTTATTTTTTTTTGGTGTATATTTTTAAGAATAGTATTCTCAAATATTCATAATTGAAGGGGTGGGTGCAATAAAGTGCTAATTTATTGCAGCCACCCCTTCAATTGTGTATGCTTATTGTATTTGTAAGCCGGGGTGTGTGTACAAAAAAATAAGGGGGGGTCATAACTTTTTTCTACATTCCAGAGGGGGGTCATAACTTTTTAGTATCTTGGGAAGGGGGGGGGGTCATGTGTTTTTTGGTTGTTGCTTTCTTCCAGCTACCGCCCCCCCCCCCCCCCCCCCTCCGGTAGAAATAATGAACGGTCCCTAATATGGTATTTTCAGGAGAACGTTTCCTATTTGGGTCTGATTTAGATGTAATTCCGTTACCGAAAAGTAACTAAAGTTTTTCTACTGAACTTGTTCTTGGTGGATTATGATGTCATGGTAAATTCTCATCCTTCACCAACCTACTGAGATTCTCAAACAACTTCAGTAATATCTATACTTGTTCTTATCAAAACAGTGTTAACGGAATTACATTTGGTAACGGAATTACACAATTACAGCTTTAGCTTTCTGAAGCTATAAAGTAACTATCTATGTCTCTTTACTTATTGTTTAACAATCAATCACAGAATATGTATGTTAGGTTATATTATTTACTTAAGTCCAATTTTAAACACATTGGTCCAATAGGTTGATATATATATGGGTGTTTTATGTTTTCCCTCCATTTCCTGGTTTTTAAAACAAACACAAATCATCTTTGTGAGCTAAGCTAAGTTTACATACAGGGATTTTCATTTTAGTTTATAATAGTCAAAGTTATACTGAATGTTGACACACTCATTCAGATAAGCTGATATTCAAACAATGTACATTTATCTGGTATATTTAGTCACAATTTCGTAATTCCGGGTCTCACTAAAAATGAAATTGTTTGTATAATGATATTATAAAATTGAATCCTACATATTAATTGTACTTTTAATTCAAACATCACACAATTGTACGGTATTCCATACTTTCACTATGCATATCATGGGTTTGTGTACATAATGTTATCAGTGGTGTGTGCAGTGGTACAGAGCTGATGTCATCAGCTTGTTCTGTAATATGATCTGGTGATTTTGTTAGATATGAAGGAGGCCCTCTGGAGGCTAAAAGATTGGTGATTTTGATTCTTTTTTGGTGATTTTTTGGCACACTGGGTTTCAGGGGAACATCAGAGATCACCAGCTTTCCAATGATATATAATGATCCA
This sequence comes from Ophiura sarsii, assembly GCA_035610835.1. NCBI lineage: Eukaryota > Metazoa > Echinodermata > Ophiuroidea > Amphilepidida > Ophiuridae > Ophiura > Ophiura sarsii. Next base: position 12,913,831 of record CM069442.1, on the reverse strand, counting down.
TAGAATAACAGTCACCTTTAAGAAAAAAAACTCGAGTCCGAGTCCGAGTCGTTGCTTTTTCTGTCCGCGTCCGAGTCCTCAGTGTCCGAGTCCTCAGTATCCGAGTCCGAGTCCTTATGTATAAAATTCAAGCCACAGTTCACCAATACTATATCAACGTTTTCGTAATCATAATTTCAGTTCTATACTGTTTAAACTAAATTAAAGTATAATCACAGTCAGTTCAGTAACTTATTAACTTATCAGGCTTGTGTTGGCTTTGTGGTTGTTCTTTAATTTACAAACTGCTTATATCTGCAATTATTTGCATGCAAAATTACTTAAATCATAGATCCTTGTCTCAAGGATCTATGCTTAAAGTAATCATGTGAATGATGCGATGTAATGAGCATAAGGATTCCGAAAATGTATAGTTTGCCTCACTTCCGATGTCTAGTTAACGAGTTATCAGGTAAAACGTAAAAATGTCGTTGCATTTGGGGTCAAATTTTAACTTGCTCTCATTTTGAAAAATGATATATGATTTTTTTCGTCTGATTGCAAGGATTCCAGAAATTATAGTTTTTACGGAATCCAAGATTATGACCCTACTATGGGTAATTAAATCTCGGATTAGAAATATCAAAGTCAAAAGGTAAGTAAGCTTACTACAAATTCATTCATTGGGTAAACTTGCCAAAAATCACTCAAAAATACTAATACAGACAAAAATTAGGTGCAGACTTGTTTTAGAGTTAACTCCGGACAGGATATGAGCCTATAAAATTTGTGGTCCCGATGATTGATCAATTAGAAAACAATTTCTCAAAACATAACGTAATACATTTCCAAAGACGAAAAATCAACGTATTTTTCATATGGCGGATAGCATACAAAATAAAAATTCCGTCTACAAAAATTCACCCAAAAATTCACCGTATGAATTTAATCGAGTCCAAAAGTTCACAAAAAGTACAATACGATGACACAGTTATTCAACGGCGATGATATCCATCTCTCGTCCAATCAAAGCCATCGACACGGATGGAGCTGGAGGCGCATATAATTGATCTGAAACAAATACAAAATGATATCCAAGCGGCACACTTCTCGTCAAATCAATATGAACGTATGAAAGTATCGTTTGGCTGGACCCGTTTGAAAATTATTCCAATAAGGTTTTCTGTGCCAAGTGACACTCGGAACCATAAATAACGCGTACTCGTTCGATCGATTACCAGATCCAAGTATATAGTAAGCCTTATGGCTAGCACAAAAAGCTCTAGAAAACAGTCAGCTAGCATGTCACGCAAATGGTCGCTATTTACTTTTTCAGCCAGCGCGAATGACCTCGCTCGGCCAACGGACGATTTTGCAAGGATGAAAATGAGAAGAGTTTTAAATTTGCTATTTTTGTGTCAATTCAGGTAAAATCTCCACTATAAACTCTTTATTATGGTTGGCAAGGCTTCAATCTGAATTAATACAGGTTAGATCCTTTAAAATTATGTGTAGGACCTAAAACACTGAAAACAGTATCACAATTTTTCTGCAATATTTACATTTAAAAGTGTCTCCATAAATATGCCGTATCTCGTTAAAAAATGGTCACAACCCTCCTGAATATTTTGCAGCAAATAAAGTTCAGTCTTCGTCCACGTAAAATGGGCAAATTTCGCACATTCTGTCATTCTCTGTGTAGAAAATCGCGAAACCGATCGATGAACCTATTGTCCTGTCAAGGTAAAGTAAACCAGCCGTGCTACATTAGTAGTGTCGCGGGAAACACATGTATTTCAATTATGGATCCCTAACATAATAATGCTGGGTCTATACAGAGAGCATGTAACCACAGCAAAATTCTGATCTCTCCACCAAAACTGTATATTTCATGTGAATATTTGAAGCAGATAATCATTCTCAACCCTTCTAATCTTTTACTATATGAAAGATCGATGCTTCAAATTGAAGTCTGCGTTAGCAAATTGATATATTCAAATGCTTCAAACAGTCACGACCAGGGTTTTTTAAATCGCATAATCACATAATTATGATAATTTTACCTCGATTTTTAAATCAAGAATAACATCATTTTATAAACTAAAATGCCATTTAAGCCATATTAAAGAACGTTGAATAATGAAAATTAAAACTAATTCGCGCGAAGCGCGTAAAAATGTTTCGTTTTTTCACTAAAATGGTCTAGAAAACGTTCCTGAAACCATTACACATTGAAACTAATTTCCCGCAAAAAATTTGCTTCTTTTGAGGCCGGCGTTGTCCCCACCTTGAAAATTTTAGGGACGATCCCCCTTCCCCCTCGCACTGTCTATGCTCGTTACCTCTTTTGTCAAGAGTGGCTGCTAGGGCCCCTGGTTACGCCACTGGTTGTGGGGGAATGCCGTTGGCGGGGCCTCAGAGAGCCGAGCTGTTTGGTCTCAACTTGCCTGGGTGACTTGAAACTCTCCTTGCTATCAATATTTACATTTGTTATAAAACACTGACATGGTTCAGGGACGTAGAGATAGAGTGAGGGACACTAATAAAAGCTCCCTCTCCCTTTCCTCCTCCTCCCCTCCCCTCTTTTCCTCCTCCCCTTCCCTTTCTCCCCTCTATTTGATTTTTTCCCCTCTGGGGACCCGGGGGCTTGAGCCCTAAAGCCCCCCCCCCCCCGCCCTCTGGGCACGCGCCTGGTCTCCCAAACCAAGCATTAACCTACACTGGAACCATGACAACCATGCTAATGTTAAGCCAGATATTAAAAGGAAGGGCGTCATGAAAGAGTATGCTACTAAGGCAAGAGTTTAAGGTGTCTGTGCACGTGGCACTTGAAATGTTCCTGCCTCTGAGTTGTTGGCCATTGGAAGACTCAGTATGGAAACGGCTGAATGTGATGGAGCATGAACTAGCATTGATACACTTGAACGGGTAGTACGACGTTGAATATAAGGTGTGGGGAGTAACGCTACTGAATCTTTGGCAGTGGTTGGTGTGCGTTTTGTGCAATACCGTAGCCAGTACTTGCTGTGATCTGTCGCCTGTGAAACAGGCTGGTGATGTCGAGCTGTGACAGAGCATTAGCTTCGTGAGCTCAAATGATTTTGAGTGCCTTCTTTTGAATGTTGTTGTTTGGATGTTGATATCAAACTGGCTAAGTAGGTGAAGTAGAAGGCATACTGTCAAAAGAAGACCTCGGATCCTCTTTATACCACGGTTCATACAAATATATCCTTAGAACATACCACACAGTGACTACCACACAGTGACTAATAATCAATGGATACTCAGACGGTCACAACAACTAAGATGTTATTTTGATCAAATTACATCATAGATTTATTAAATATTTAAAAAAAACAATTGTATACATATAACAAGTACTGCAGTACAAGAAAATTAATGAACGCGAGCCGGCAATCGTAGTCGTGGGCAACCTGTGTTTCCCGTGAAATCAGGATATCAAAATGTTTATTGTTTAGCTCACGGACTTGCAGTTGTCTTGCGTCTTGTCTTGCGTCGATGTCTTGATTATATGGCCATTGTTGTTTCTCGTTGTTCTCAGTGTCGTGGAAAATAAGTCGTCGTCGTCGTCGATGTCAAAACTCGAAAATGTAACTCTCTCCAAAACGGCAGTATAAATTACAAGACGGGAAGATTCACAAATACCAGTTCGCTTGAACTAAATGTTCACATTTATATGCATTGGCATAATATAATCCACTGACGAATAGGAGTTACTGTCCATTGTTATGTAAATTTAACCATTTCTCTGATGTATCCACATGACCTTTTATTATGAACGCATTGACAAACTTGAATATTTCTCAACTCACAAGAGCTTAACCTAATCATGCTAATGATGAACAATACCACAATCAGATTGAATAATGTATACTAAATGCTATCAAGTTGATGAACCCCAAAATGAATCGGTTTTGGATATGCTGCCAAAATCTTACTGGTTTCAAATACATTATCAACACAACATTAAATTAACCAATACAAGAGTGGTTCATCTCTTGCTTTAAATAACATCACTCTGCCGAAAATTAATAACTAATAATTTTCCAGAAACAAAATTTGGTGTATATAATATGATACTGAAATTGACTTTCACCAAATATTATCTAAAATAAAATATAATCATAATATTATTATACACTCAGAATAAAGATATTTACTTACACGAAAACTCAAAATAAAATGCCCCATGTCGTAAGCTGTTTAAGTCATCCTTTTGTCTTCCCTCTTTTGGTTACAGCACACAATTTACATCTCCATAGCACAACATTCTTGGCACATAAGAAGTCCTGAATTTACTTCAACTGAAAAATGCCTAAAATCGCCCTGCGGAATGTATTTCTCTCATGGAAGAAGGTGGCTTGTAGGTAGACTTGACTTTATAAACTATTTGACATAGTGTACGTTTGGTGACGCATACACTTAGCCACACAAACGGGCGGGATAGGAACTACACTGTTATTATACATGTATATCCTACCTGGTCTTAGATTCATCTGCAAAGAGAAACTCTCTATACACACAGAAGAGGTCCAGCTAATCTAAATATCAATATAGCTTTTCCTGCACCACTGAATCCTACCAACAATGACAGTGTTGTGTTGTGACATAACACTGATCATTGCCTGATCCATTAGAAAATCAATAAGGTTTGTCCCCATTGGTCAAAGGTATTTCTGGAGGAAAAACTTTTATTTTACTAATGACACATACCCATAGCCAAAAACAAAATTACCGGGTGCCCTGGAACTTATCGATACCCGATAAAACTATACCGGATGGTTACCCGATACCTTGTGCAGACAGTCAAAAGTAACCTGAACATCTCTGCTGGTGGAGAACATTTTTGGGGAGCAGTTAGCTGTATTGGAGAGTTACCCGATGGTTCTCCAGAAACCTGACTACTACCAAAATGGTCTCCGAAAACATACTCAACTCCCAAAAAGCAATCCCCGAAACTTGTTTTTAAAATGAGACCCTCAAAACACCCTCCAAACAATCACCGAAAAGCTCTCCACATGCTTATTGTTGAAATGAGATACTCAAAACACTCTCCAAAACAACCCCCGAAAAGCTCTCCACAAACTCAGTTCAATTGACAGGTCAACTGTCAGATCAATATTCAACTGGTATTTTTCAAATTTTATATTAGGAAGTGAAGTGTGTGCTGTGCTGGTGTTGGTGAAGCTGCATTGAAAAATGGTGGATGTTACAACTTATGTGCGGATAGGTTTGCGTTAGAAATTGGCAGCACCCTGTAGTTGATGCGACCTGATTCTGATGATTCACCAGCAGCAAAATTACAACGATTTGAGCCATTTGGAAAATATCATTATTATTATCATTAAGAGAAATTGCGTTATATATTATATTGTCAACAGGTTAGCATTATTTATTTTGTGTTTGCACACCACTAAAAAAACCAGTATACGCAGTAAATTTAAAATGAGCTTATTTGAAATTGTTTAGTTTTGTTGTTGTATTTTTAATCTGCCTTTATTTAGATCAAACTTGCACATCATACAAGCTGCCCAAGAGTGAAACATTTATGTGGGATACACATAATACATATGGGGTGGTAGTGTTTTAGGAATGAAAGGATTTGGGTTCTTTACCAAAGTGTAAGCGCTGTAAGATTATGGGCTCTTTATGGGGCAATCACATGTATCCGTGTGAGCTGGGCGGCCCCTTACCGTCTTATAGAAAAACAACAGAGTCCAACACGGTGAACAATCAGCAAAAAATGTCAACGGCCGCATTTTTTTTTTTGTCACCGGGTTCATACTGTTCTATACCGGGTCCTTATCGGCCTGTAACCGGGCTCATACCACCTCCTCACCAGGTCCTCACCGGCCGAAACGCTTGGGTACCGACCGAACCGCCTTGATAACGTCATCAAACTGCCCTGTATAAGCTGAGCGCTCAAGCTCGCCGCTTCGCTCACATTCCGGGAATCTCTGTAAAATACATTTGTACTCACATGTATCCGTGTGAGCTGGCCGGCCCATTACAGTGTAACAAATTACACGGTAGCACACGGTGATGTCACACGGTGGGCCGTTTCCCGTCCGTTGAACACGTTGCCGGGGACGTTGCCGGTCATCCGCGCCCGGCAGGAAGTTTGACCATTCTCAAAACTCTTGCCGGGTGAGTAAAAGCGGCGGCAAACGGTGAGAGCCCGGTTTCAGGACGGTATACAGACGGCGCACCCGTTTCGCACCCGTTTCGCGCCCGTGCGGTAATGGAAGGCGGCCACCTTACCGTCTAATAGAAAAACAAACAATCAGTAAAAAATGCCAACGGGCTCATTGATTTTTGTTGGTGGTCACTGGGTCCATACCGTTATATACCGGGTCTATGCGGGGTCCTCACCAGCCTGGTACCGGGCTCACTGTCCTCATACGTGGCTAGCTTACCGTTCTCGCCGGGTGCATAACACCTCCTCACCGGTCCTCGGTCCATACCGCTCTACACCGGGTCTGTACCGGGTTCTCACCGGCCTGGTACCGGGCTCACCGGCCTCATACAGGTCTAGCTTACCGTTCTCACCCTGTCCTCACCGTGTGCATACCACCTCCATACCGGCTCCTAACCGGTCGGAACGCCTGGGTACCGGCCGAAACGTCTTGATTATATCATCAAACCGCCCTTTTTAAGCTGAGCTCTCAAATTCGCCGCTTCATTTGCATTCCGGAATTCGTACGACCAACATCTATAATACTCTCTAAATGTAAAAGAACTAAACCTCACTCTTTCGAGAGCTCTAGGAGGGACGGCTCTAGGAAGTGAAGTTGACTCTTTTCTGATTGATTTTTCACTCTTTTCAGATTGATTTTTTACTCTTTTCAGATTGATTTTTCACTCTTTTCAGATTGATTTTTCACACTTTTCAGATTGATTTTTCACTCTTTTAAGAGTGATTTTCACTCTTTTCAAAGTGATTTTAACTCTTTTTAGAGTGATCGCTCTTTTAAGAGTGAACTTCACTCCAAAAAAAGATATAACTAGACATGCGTAAGAAATTGGTGCAGATAAATACTCAAGTGAGTTGACCTGTTAATTAATAATTATATAAACGAAAGAAATTGAACAGATCAAATGCGTAGCACTATTACTCGCTAAAAGAACTAACTGTAATGGGGAATCGAACCGCCAGCCTCTCGATCACCGGACAATTCTGTTGTTATAGTCATGTATGTAAAACCGATGAATTAGGGCAAGTTCACTGTGTAGTGAATAGGGAAAAAGCCAAGGACAATGCAATCGATTCGTGATTACAATTGTTACGTAATAGTTGACACGTTTGTTGAAACAGAAACTTATAGAATATAAAACAATCTATAAAATGAGAGCAAAATCATGTTTATACCATACAGAGATGAGGAGTTATTGCAATTTGAACGTAGAATTGGGAACATTTTCTATATTCCCCATAGAGATTGTACACAACGCCACCGCCGCCATCCATGACTTTCGAAATATAATCAATCATATCTCAGCTAAACAGTTATAGAAATACCTGATTTATTCACACAGTGTAGCTAGATAAATAAGCTTTGAAATGACACCTAAACCATAGCTCTACCACATTTAGTTGTTGAGTTAATAGAGAGAGATGGATGATTCGTCACCAAAAATGCAACGCCGCCACCCTTTTTGGGTGGTCAGTTCAAAACACATGGCCATATGTATGTACTGCATACAATTATAGGCCACTGGCTTATTGGGTAATTATCTGTACGACAGTGCCCTTTTTAGACGCTTTATACCGAATATTATAAACCTTTCTATAATATTATCACATTTTACTATATGCACGGGATTATGCCATTTTAATATTATGTTGACTTATTATTATTATGCAGACGTGATTATGCATTTATAATATTTTAAATGACTATGATATTGTATACAGCTTATAACTGTAGCCATTTGCAAAAAGCAAAAGCAGCATTACTTCTTGTCAAAATACTATTTTAAAAGGGGTGTTTTTATTATTACTAACATTAAGCACCCTGTAGATTTTCGCACCCTGTAGATCTTCTACACACCCTGTACAATGACCTTGATATTAATATTGTGAGATTTGAAAATGTGTAGGCTTTCAGGAAATGTATACTTTCCTTATATTCCTATGTATAGTTATCATGGTTAACACGTTGTAAGCATAACCCATGTCATTATTCCATTTTTCGTACATGTCACACAAAGGGGTACCAACTTTTAAGTAAGACACACGTCCTTTTGTGTTTATTGCTTACCGTGTCGAAAACTATTGTCCAGTTATATAAACGGACGCGTTCAAGCATGTCATTCAAATCACGTTCAAATCCAGGTCAAGGACGAAAAATAAACATGAATGAATTTGTATGTTTTGCTGTTTTGCTGTGATGCGATCTGTAAAAACCCGCCACATGGTGGCATTTTTCATATTGGAGATATTTATATCATAAGAAAGCTAAAACTGTGCTGATTACAGAACTGTTTCGATCATTTTTCTACGATCACTACAAAAAAAGTTATGAGTGAATGATGATTGTGATGTCATCAAAAGCTACAAAACAAGAAATCATGAAAACAGGCCAAAAAAGATACATAATTCAATATAATAACATTATAAGGTTAATAATAAAAGTGACTCAAGTAAGTTTTTGAAGGTGAAATTTCATGAAAGATGATGATATAAAGTATTGGAAAACTAATTTTCTTTTAAAAAATCTAAAAATAAAAAACAGTTTTTATTTTTTTTATTTTTTATTATTTTTTTAGTTTACCCATAATCCCTAGTTCACATTTTGCGACATCCGACGGGTTTTCACAGATCGCATCACATATGATTGGAATATTATATTCTTCGTCAGTTCTTTGTTGACAGATGCCAGTAGCCTTTTCTTCAGTTTACCAAGCAGGTAAGTTATGCGAGCTATAGGCTTACGAAATATATTTCTAAAGCAGACAGGCATTGTTACATTGCATTCCAATTATAAATTATAAATCGTAAACTGATCTTGGCCTGATTCTGATGATAGGGATTGCATACCAAATCTAGTCAGTAAATCGAAACTTCTATCTTAAAAATCCCTGCAAATTGTGGCGTGTGCTTGGCTTTGTTTTAGTCTCGATTTAGACAAAATCAATCATTATTGCATGTTGACTTGCTGCACTTCTGTAATCTTGTAAAGATGTGGTTGTCTTCAAAACCGGCCAAAAAATCGTATGGTCAAAATCACGAATGTACCGACGTCTCTGCGTTGTGAACCGACGGGGGTAATTTTTCTATGATATTGTATACAGCTTATAACTGTAACCATTTGCAAAAAGCAAAAGCAGCATTACTTCTTGTCAAAATACTATTTTTAAAAGGGGTGTTTTCAGATGTCACAGATGTAAGTGATGCGACTAGTGCATTATAGTAGATGTAGTTGTAGATGGTGGTGGTAGATGTAGCTTCTTTCCTAGTTTCCTATCTATTTTCCTTGATGCTGGTAGCTCTCTACATCTAATTCTTGACAATAACTGCTGCCGCTGGCTAGCCGTCAGGTGAACCGAGAAGCCGAGTGCGTAAGCATTCTTCTGTCAGTACATAGCCTCTCCTTACTCAAGACTCCTACATGGCCTCCTAGCGGTCACTGGCGGTAACTGGTTATCTTGCGATTTCCAGGCTGACTATGTGGGTCATCTCGGAGCAGCAAGTGGCCCTGGAGGTGCAGTATGCAAGACCCATCGGCGTGTGGAAATGCTCTGGTGCTCACCAACACCTGCCCCATCAGCTATGGGTGCAATAGTAGGGAAGTCTGTTTCCCTTGGCGGATGAGAGGTTTCACCTCCAACGGCTCAAGGGCGAATAAGGATTAGTAGTATGACTAACATCCAAGCTCATCCCACCGGCTAAAAGACAACTGATAGTAGGACCAGCGACCACTATCAGTCAATCAGCTATAGAAAGACAAACATGATAGCAAAACTATTGACACCAGGGTTAAAGTCCTTGCTAATATTCTTGATGATGAAACCACCTCATTTTATGATGAAACTGATGACGTCGATACCTCAAAGCCTTCGGGAAGGGTACCGATTGATAGTGGTGGAGTCAGCAAGAAACCTAACTTTTTAAGTGAAAGAAGACAGTGAACATTTCGACAATGAATACAAGAACTTAAAGAGCCCACATAAACAACTAGAACTGTGCCCATTAGCCCAGTTGTATAACATAGATGTGATTGGCATCCAAGAACACGTATAAGTTGTTCCATGAGTGCCCGTGAGGGCACAAATGGAACATATTACTTGTACGCCTACCCAGCCAATAGTCTCCCACTGTGTCACACTTGATTAATGAGGACTCACCGAGTTTTTATGATTTTAATACCAACAGACAAAAACAGGCTGGTATTAATTAAGTTAACTTACAAACCATAATAAATACACACTTAACTGGAAAAGTGTCATATTTAGACCTTGTTTCAGTTGGTGCATAGGTGAACCCTGACAAGGATTCATTTTAACTATCTATTTTTAAGTGTGTATAGGATAATTGACCCAGACATATCTGTCATCACTGGTCTGGTCCTTGTCTGGTGGTTTATCTGGCTAAGTTTATAATTACCCTGTCATTTAATTCCTCTGGTATAAATTGTATGAGGATTGTTTGTGAGTGGGTATAGGGTATTCCATGAAGTGCCCGTTTGACATCAACACAGGTACATTTCTCATGTACAAGCTGAATATGGCCAATATTTCCACTGTAAACAAAGTGTCTCTAGAGCTGAAATCACAACCTTGAGCGTACAAAGAATTGTACACAATGAAGCAGTGATATACAGTATGAAAACATCACTGATGGATATCAGATTGTAACCCTATCTGCATGGAGAAAGACTGTCGGTGCTGCAGTTGGTGGAGTTGGTGTTCTACTCAGTCCATTTGCTAGAAGAGTATTAGTGTCTGTAACTTGCATATCTCCTAAAATGTTGCAAATACCTCTCAATGGTAATCCTCAGTCTACAATCATAGTGACTGCCCCAACAAATGTTGCAGATTCAGAGGTGGTGACTGATTACTACAATTCCTTGAGTGAGTGTACCAAAAAAGTGCCAGCACACAATTTTCTGACAGTGCTAGGTGATTTCAATGCAAGAGTGGGAAAGGACATGTCTAAATTCACATATCACCAGACAACAAACAGTAATGGTGAACAGCTATTTGACTATACTCTTGAGAACAACCTTGTTATAACTAAGGGATCACGTCAAAACTCGACCGCCCGGCAACCGCCGGTTACGGCCGGTTCCGTTCGGTTCTCACAAAACGTGTCGTCTGTTATAATATACACACATAATGAGGTCAAATAGTAACACTCTGGTGAACACGACCGGTTGAAAGTGCCTCGTCACACACGTGAGCAATAACATCTTGAAGTAATGGGCTCTTTTAAGACTTAAAAGTCTCAGTTGACAACCAATACAATACAGCTATTGATTTTCGCTGGGGTTGGCTTTTTCAATCTGTTTATAGCTCAATTAACTTTTTAAAATCAATACCGAAAGTCTATGAATGTTTTTTTTTTATAGAACGATTATAGAGAGAGCTATTATGACCGCAAAGTAACAGATTGATAGTGTAAATTGGTCAGATTACAGCATTAAGTCAACCGGCGGTTGTTCAGTGTTGCATGCGCGAATATTCATATACCAGTAAAACATTTGACCTGAAAGAACCGGGCGGAACCGCCCGTAACCAGCGGTCAACGGGCGGTCGAGTTTTGACGTCTCCCCTAAGATACCTTCCAAAGGAAGATGACAAAACTGTGGACATGTGTACTTCCGAGTGGTTATAGAGTTCAACTGGATTATATCCTGGTCAGGAAGAAATGGAAAAATAGTGTGACCAACTCAGAGGCCTATAACTCCTTCGCCAGTGAAGGGTCAGACCACCGAATCATCACAGATAAACTGAGACTCAGACTTAGATCAAATGGTAAATCCCCTCCAAAGAAGATTAAGTACAATTGGAGCAAGCTTGCAACAGATCCCGACCTATATGAAAAGTACACGGTGGAAGTGAAAAACAGATTTACTGCGTTATGTGAGGCTGACAATGATATAGACCAAACCACAAAGTACAGCTACCTGACTCAAGCCAATAAGGAGACAGCTGCTGAATTGCTACCACATGTCCAAAAGAAACATCAGAAGGCTTTCTGCTATGATGTGAATGTGGAGAAAGCTAGGCATCAGTTGAAGAAAGCGCATAGCCGACATATCACAGTGAACACCAATGATAGCTGTGAGACATTTGAGGAAAGCAAACAGGCTCTGATGAAGCATATGAAGCTGCAAACAAGCGATAGACCATTTCAAATCCGAAAATATACGACCACCCGAATGCTTCCGATTAGCCGAGTGATTTGACGCTCGGTTACATGACCTGTCAGCTCCTGACAGGTCATGGCCATGTGCGGAGAAAAACAAACATGTTTTTCACCCGTCTGCCCGTGTGGTAGATTGCGCTGGTGTTGGTGATATATTGTATCCCTCACAATGTTGATGTTGCGGCATTTCAGTAACAACAAACGGTGAGATGAAAGAGATTTGGGGTAATATTTTCACTTTTTACCGTCTGCTCGATACATTTGGAATTTGCAGGTCAACGCCTTTGTTGATAAAAAACCAAAATAGTCTCGTTCCACGTTTTACTTCTCATGTGTGCACGCGTGTATGTAAACATAGTAAATCACTAGGCGGACAACTAACTAGGGCAATGCTGTGAATGCGATTAACTGTTGCGAAGAACGCGCAACGCACCTACTCCACGTGACCTGTTTTTCCGAAGATTTCCGATCTCTATTTGAAATGGTCTATACCTAGAAGTGAAACTCAATGATTACGGGGAAGCTAACAAACAACGGCAGCACAAAATATGACCCAGATAATTTTGTTTACTACGGTACCCAAGTCTTTGTAAAGAATGAATGCAAGGCAAAACTTTATTGAAGTCACAACAACACGCAATTGCAACACATGGGGGTGTTCCTTGAAAAGTGGGACAAATGGGTTCTGACCACGCTCTATTCAAATATTTGTATTTCAAAAAGTTTATATTGGATTGGTCACAGAGTTTAACCAATTAAGGTCAGATGTATTTTATTTGATATCCTTAAATATAAACTATTCATATATCCTACTTTTTAAGTTATAAGCTCGCAAACTTTTGAACCCAGTTTTTTGGGACACGCTGTACAAGTATGGTAAATCCGAGCACGTTAAAGGTCACAGACTCCTTCGTAAAGAGTAGGGGATCATCCCGGTCTGTGTACACAAAAACTCATGTCCCTAGGTTTCAGGGGCACTGTACCGTTAATGCCCGAGGTAGGGCGCAGTGTACAGTATAACAGTATGTATGTATGTATGTACATGTATGTACCACCCAGGTACATAGGTACCTACCACGCATAAAAGGAAATAGTTTAACACTGTTCTTCGGGTCCACTTTGTTTCCATCATTTGATAGATCAACCATGGCCGCAGTTGACAGAGGACTCAATAACCCAAGGGGGAAAACCAATGATGTGGACTTCACCATTCCACTTCAACGCCAATGGCATTTTGCCCATGGACCATCTGGAGGGGATAGCATACAGGGTGAGTCCAAAAACCCACTTGACTCAAATTTGTGGAATTTTTGAAAATCTGTATTTGAATTATCGATATTGCATTGCATTTCATTATATAGCTTCCACCATACATTTTAATTTGTCAAAATTGTTAATTTCACTATTTATCATTGTATATTAACGGTCATCGGTAGTTGATCATAGCACAGCATTCTTCTTGTCAGGGGGGGGGGGGGGGGGCAAACAAATACTAACACTATTGGCTTTGCTTTTCTTCATATACTCGTATTATGAATTAATTTTTAATTTTATTTATTTTGAGTAAGGCGACAAAAAAATAAACCCTGCTCTACGGGCCGGAACGACTCATTTTTCTAGAAATCGATGAAAAAAATTGTCACATGCAAATGACGGTATTCATTTACAAATTTGTTTGATTTTTACGGTCATTTTCAAGAGGGAAAAGGTTTGTAAACAAATTAAAAATAAAAATCATCCGACCGACCGACCCATCCTGAGAGGTCTGGGAACAGTGTTTCTTTTTTCATCGCCTAAAGCGTTGGGTTTTTTCCTTCTTCACCCTGTAGCAGATAACACAGATGATAGTGGCACGGGCAGGGATTTCAGCATGGTCAGTTACAACATCCTAGCAGACTGCATATTCCTGATGAAAATGGAGAATACCGCGCCACACTGTCCCAGGGAGTGTTGTCATGATACGCAACGCTTTACACAGCTAATGCGGGAGCTGAATCACCATTCAGCGGATATTGTCTGTCTGCAGGAGGTTGGTATTGATTAGGCATTTGTATTAATTTGTCTTCTGTTTGTATGGCATATTATGGGGCGAACGAACAAACAGCTCATGTGACATTGCTAATAATATATCAATATTATATAAAGCAAAAAAAAAATTGGTTTTTTGCCCTTAAAGGACAAAAATGTGGAGGGTCGGTAGGTCTCTCTTTTTTTCTTTTTCTTTTTCCCTCTCACTTATTTCAATTTGACATATAGACATATAGGCCATGTACAATGTATAGAAAGTGAAATTTTGATGAGTTTGGAGTAATATTTGTTGGCTTAAAATTGATGGATTGCGACTTGAAACACGCAAAATAATTATTAAACATTGTTTCTACACTTTTGGGATACAAAATATACAAAAATATTGACATTTTATGAAGTCAACAGCGAGATTAAAAAAAGATGTAAACAAATAGCGACCCGAGATTTTCGTATTTTTGGATCACGCAGTAACTAAACTTATATTGGGTGATAAACATTTTCTAATAGAGAAGGTCAGGCTTGGCTGGTTTCAAAATTCTCTAAACGGACTTGACAAGCCGTCTCGCTCGCTAGGGGGTGTCACTACTTTGAGCATTTGTCCAACTCAAAAATGGGAAGATTACAATTTAACCAGCCATTTTCACTAAGATGAGCTCAATGGTGTATACAAAAAATGTATGGTGTGCTTTGTGTACACTTCATGTCCACCAGTTTAATGGGTTTATAACCCATGTTCTATGCACACATTTCAATATGACAGAATACCCCTGTATGCAAAATTATATGCTGCTGCAAGTTTTAGTCCACATTTGGCTGGTTCCCAGTACGCGACAGGTATCATTCTACAACCAAAAGTTTAATAAAGTATTGTATCGAAGTACCAGCTTTTTGGGGAAATTCCAGTAACCTTGTCAAAACACGAGCCATGTTTTAGGTATATTTGAGCATTTCAGATCCCTGTCTTGATAATTATTATACGTGCTTACATTTACTAAAATAATGTAAAAATAATGATTTGTCGGAGATGATTTTCGCAAGCAAGGATATCCCATATAGCGCTATAACAGCGATAATGAGCTCATGAATATTATTGAGGCGAGAATTGCATGGATTACCCCATAGAGAAAATAGCGATCTCGGAAAGATATTTATTTTGAAAAATGTGTAGGCTTCAAGGTCAGGGAAAGATGAATTTATGTATGAGAAGATATCCAGGCACCTATATAATTTATTATAGATATGATTTAACCTTGATATGGGTAAAATTTCAAGACTGTTTGGGGAATAAGTTCGCTTGATGGTGTGCGCAAGGAGTTTTGACCGGGAGTGTATGTCCATCAATAAAAGGGTTGAGAAATCCATTGTTTTCTGTTGTTTATTGACGGGTTCAATAAGACAATAGAGTGTATCTCAAAACGTGTTCCGTCGACCCCTTTGTGATGGATGGTCACACATTTCTTGGTACTGAAAGCAAGATGTTAAAAATGATGTAGGGGAATATGGGGCAACTGGTCCGTGGGGCAAATGGCCCGAAATGAAGGAGTTTGTAATTGTATGGGCATACTGCTTTCTTTTGAACAGTACGACTTTTGTTGAAACTTGACATATATCCTTACCTTCTACAATCCAAAACATTTGGAACTTTAAGGTATTTACACATGTGATATTCTCCAGATCTTTGAAGCCACCTCCTTGAGTGACTGATTGAAAATTCACAGATAGCATGGACGATATATGAAGATGGGTTTGGATCATGTTTAATGTACTTTATATGATTGACAGATATGCAACAGTAAATATATACATACAGTACAGTCGTCTTAAGATGCTAGGTGCATATTGCATTTGATGGGTGCTATATTGTAGTGTGCTTAGGGACTCTCCGAAATATGATTAAAACCATAGGTTGTTGGTGAAATGACCGTAAAATGGCGCACATTGCTAAGTTGGGACATTGGTGGTTTGGATTTGCGATCAATATTACCATTTAAAGAATGCTTCAACTTAAATCATTATCACGGGTATTCATTTGGTAGAGTTATTAGTTTATGAATTTGCAAATAACGAAGTACACCATTTCTTATTTTATCTAAAGACACTTGTCTACTTGTAGGACCCGAACGCCGTAATATTTGCGAATTCAAAGATACTCGCTGGCTACAGAAATCTGTGTAATGACTATATAAAAACAAAAATGCAGTTTTGCCTTTTTTCTGAAATGTATTG
Organism: Ophiura sarsii; assembly: GCA_035610835.1. Taxonomy (NCBI): domain Eukaryota; kingdom Metazoa; phylum Echinodermata; class Ophiuroidea; order Amphilepidida; family Ophiuridae; genus Ophiura; species Ophiura sarsii. The sequence continues at coordinate 12,897,207 of CM069442.1, read as the reverse complement.
GAGTTATTGATTATTATGACAAATGGTGGTATGTTTTAAAACATTTTGGCGTAAAATGTATTACGTCACAGGCGTGGTTGAATAATGTTTCATCTCGACAAAGTGCTAAGTCATTTGTTGGGGCAAGTGGTCCGAAGGGGTATGGGGCAACTGGTCCGCCTGCAAAAGCTTAATCAAAATTGTAAAATTCATTTTGAAAATTAGTTGTTAGTGTCAATAAAACTTGACTCGGTATTGAAATGTGAATAGAATATGAAATAATTCACATTCTTTCTAGTTCTTAGACATTTTGGGGCATTTTGGGTCTAATACCACTTTTTCTGCTATTGAAGGATTAAAATATGACATGAAATTGCTTTAGAATGGTTCAAAACCTCGGTATTATGAATTACATCTTTATTATATTTTGAATGGTGTCTGTAAAGGTGTTTGCAATGACAAAATATCATGATTTATGTATTTTATCCACTGCTTTTTGTGTACTTTAACCGTTGGGTCATCATTGTCATATTGACTAACTTCCCTTCAACATGAAAAGTTGGCTAAATATCAAGATGGATTATTTAAGTACTAAATGATGATTTTATGAAGTAAATAAAATCATTAAAGAATATATATACTGCTATTTACATGTTAACCACGAAAACTATATAAAACATGGGTTTCATGAGACATGTATCCTTTTTACATGTTAAATAATATGGAAATGTGTTTGTAAAGTAAATACTGCCTAGTTTCCGTGTTGTCATTCACTGATTTCTGTGTATTCTAACCGTTGGAACATATAGGAGCAGTTGCCCCACTGATGGGGTAACTGGTCCGTGCCAAGTAAAGTTTTCAGTAAGTGGTAATTGGCCTTTTCTTAAGATATTTTTTAACATTGATGATATGTTATATGTAAACAGTTACATGGGTGATATTTTCATAGCAATTCCATAAATATTTACACGAGCTTTAATCTTTTATATCATGAAATATGCTTAACCGGACCAGTTGCCCCATCCTCCCCTAATAGGTACTCATTTTATCATAAGTGTACTATAATTTAATTAATAGCACATACACAGCCAGTCCAGAGTTCCACAAATTTCATTTATCGTACAGCTTCAGAGTGCTGATAATTTGACGTCGTAAATAACCTGATTATTACCCAACTTGGTGTGTGTGTGTTTAGTAGATGATTATATCTTTATGGGTGTTGCTTGAATCAAAACTTAAGAATAGTCCTGCAGTCCTGCTGAGTGAGAGGTGTCCTACTGTGAAAGTGGTGTGTATATGTATTGAAGTGTCCTACTGTGCAGGGGTGTGTCAATGAGTGCTATTAATTCCTTATAGCACTCGGCAGCTGCGCTGCCTCGTGCTATAAGTCATACTAATATGTACGAGCTTCACCCCTAGTGTCAAGAATGCTGCACAAATAAAGATTTATATCACATCTTCTTATCTCCGTTTTCTTCAAATTCTCACCCAACGACAATGATATTCCACAGCGTTGTTCACATATTTTATGTATCATTTTAACACCAATAGGTTGGAGCAGAGTTCTACCAGAATCACATAGAACCCGCACTCCGTCAAAAGGGTTATAAAGGGACTCTTGCCAAGTATACCGGTTTGGAGGCTGGCTGCGCAACATTCCATAAAGAAACTGCATTTGAACTGATGGAAGAACAGGCACTAAATCTCCCTGAGCTTTTGACTGTGGTAAGATTAATGATTATTTTTACCATACTTTATGGCTCAGTCCATGCCAAATCAGAAATCAGCAGGGTATGGCACAATGGACCCTCCCCTTTCCAATTATCAATTACCCCTTCCCTACATGCCGCTCCCTCCCCCACATGCCCCCCCCCCCCCCCCCCTGCCCAATTTGTTGACCCTTAACCCTTATTCATAGGAGAATCAATGATTTTCCCCAACAAATTACACTTGGGGGGGCTGGTACTCAATGCTTTTTAGGTCGTCCGTAGGAGAGAGACCTTATGGCTGCATCCCATCCTTTATCCATTTCTTTTCCATACAAAGACCAATTGTATACCAAACTTGGGTCATAGATGCAACATGGAAACCTTCATATGTAAATGAGGTCAAAGGTCATATACCAAGATCAAAGGTCATATACCAAGATCAAAGGTCATATGAGGTCAAGATGTAAAATTGGCTGCATATGTAAAATTGATTACATTTAAACAGTACAATTGCGACCAGACTCCAGGATGTTTATTTATTTACATCATGATGTTTACTTATTATGTCTTTAACAGGGAGGCTATACTATGTCCTCTTTCTTTCTAGTTGCCTGATGCCTGTGGTTTGAGAGCCGCCTTGTCTTTAATCTACCCAAATAAACGGACGACCTAATTGGGACCGGTGTCCCTATTTTTTACGGATATCTGCGGCGTCAATTTTCTTTGTAGTTAACGAGTGAACTGTATGATCATCACTGAAATTAGGGTCTATAGATCGGCCAGAGGGTGAAATGGTACCAGGGTTCAAAATACATGGGGATGAAGGGTGATTAGCCCCAGTTTTCATAAAATAGACCTCTGAGAAAATTTTGGCTTATGGTAAAATTTCCTAAAATGGCTACTTTTGGCAGAATTTGCTCAAAATAGCCTTTGTGCCCAATTAAAGGGGCATTGAGAGATACATATAGGAGGGTGCCCTCAATTTTCCTGGAAATCAGGTTTTTTTGCACCTAAAAGGTTCCAGCTCTAGAGGTTCCAGCTCTAGAGGTTCCAGCTCTAGAGGTTCCAGCTCTAGAGGTTCCAGCTCTAGAGGTTCCAGCTCTAGAGGTTCCAGCTCTAGAGGTTCCAGCTCTAGAGGTTCCAGCTCTAGAGGTTCCAGCTCTAGAGGTTCCAGCTCTAGAGGTTCCAGCTCTAGAGGTTCCAGCTCTAGAGGTTCCAGCTCTAGAGGTTCCAGCTCTAGAGGTTCCAGCTCTAGAGGTACCAGCTCTAGAGGTACCAGCTCTAGAGGTTCCAGCTCTAGAGGTTCCAGCTCTAGAGGTTCCAGCTCTAGAGGTTCCAGCTCTAGAGGTTCCAGCTCTAGAGGTTCCAGCTCTAGAGGTTCCAGCTCTAGAGGTTCCAGCTCTAGAGGTTCCAGCTCTAGAGGTTCCAGCTCTAGAGGTTCCAGCTCTAGAGGTTCCAGCTCTAGAGGTTCCAGCTCTAGAGGTTCCAGCTCTAGAGGTTCCAGCTCTAGAGGTTCCAGCTCTAGAGGTTCCAGCTCTAGAGGTTCCAGCTCTAGAGGTTCCAGCTCTAGAGGTTCCAGCTCTAGAGGTTCCAGCTCTAGAGGTTCCAGCTCTAGAGGTTCCAGCTCTAGAGTCCAGCTCTAGAGGTTCCAGCTCTAGAGGTTCCAGCTCTAGAGGTTCCAGCTCTAGAGGTTCCAGCTCTAGAGGTTCCAGCTCTAGAGGTTCCAGCTCTAGAGGTTCCAGCTCTAGAGGTTCCAGCTCTAGAGGTTCCAGCTCTAGAGGTTTCACCACCAATGTGATTACGGTTTCCAAATGTCCAGAGGATTCCGTCAAAATGTTGCATACAGGATTCTTGATGAAATTTGATGATTATGGAAGTGTTTTGGTCTATCTATCAAATTTTATTCGCATTCAGCTTTTACATTTTAAATTTTGTTTTATTTATATATACAATTTCAACAGATAATCCTAACCCTACCATATACCCCAAAATACCACAACTGGGCACGTTGGTACCACCCGGCGTGGAAGTTATTTGATGAAAAAATGGACCCAGCCCATATAGTTTGTGCAATATACTGCGCAAACTAGCCTTAACAGCCGTGGTGAAGTGTGGAATCACTCGCCTCTGGTGCGAGAGGTCCCTGGATCAAATCCCGGGGGATCGGGGGATATTTTGGTCAGTTTTCCGCGTTGAAGAAAAAATTCTGTAAAAACTGGGGGTAGAGTTAGGGTTAAGAAGCAATTTTTTGAATTTTTTTCTTCTTCAAAAATGGTCTAAGTTTTGTTAATATAACCCTAACCCTACCATATACCCCAAAATACCACGACTGGGCACGTTGGTACCACCCGGCGTGGAAGTTTTTTGATGAAAAAATGGACTAGCCCATATAGTTTGCGCAATATACTGCGCAAACTAGCCTTGACAGCCGTGGTGAAGTGTGGAATCACTCGCCTCTGGTGCGAGAGGTCCCTGGATCAAATCCCGAGGGGATCGGGGGGATATTTTGGTCGATTTTCCGCGTTGAAGAAAAAATTCTGAAAAAAGTGGGGGGTAGAATTAGGGTTAAACAGTTTGTTGTGTTGTATGAATAACTAATAGTACAGCGGTGTTAACTGTTAATATCCACCAACTTGGAACACTTTGGATTTCGCGCTTTTTCGTAAATATGTTGTAATTCTGGCATGGAATATGATATTTTCTTGAAGTATGGAGAAGTATGCCTACTCTTATAAACACTGATGAAATTGACCAATTTTTAACAAAAAGTATTTTTCCTGATTGATTTTTTGAAAACGAGACCTGACTATTTTGACTCACCCTGTATAACTATAACTATAAAAAGTTCACACTCAGAATTGCATGATTTAACTACACCTAGAAGCGTAAATTGGTATTCTGATGGGCTCATTTTCATGTATGAGGGTCGGTCAATATGTAATGAAAATGATCTTGGTATTGGATGCATGAGTGATTCTATTGAGGGATAGTGTGATCAATACAAAGTATGAACTTTTGTCTTTCTAACAATACACTTTTGGATGTTTCAAGATACCTTTGGTTATGTAACATCATTAACATAAACACAATAGGTTTCAACCACTGGCTGAAATCTGTCAATATTTAGCTGGACATCAAGGTCTTAGGCAGAATTTGAAGATATGGGAGTGTAAATGTGTATATTCAAATTCAAAAAACTGGGTGTGTAAATTTAAGGATTTGTGTACAAAGTATAGGCCGTGGACAAAAACTGGGTGGGTAAAAACTGTGAATTTACAAAAGTGGGTGTGTAAAACACTCCCTACACGGCTGGCTGCCTAAGCCCTTGGGCTGGATATGTATACAAAAAGGTTAAAATATGGGTCGATTGATACATTTGCGGGTGCACTACACTAAATGGGGTATCCCCTACCCTTAAGGATGGTGTTTTATCAATTCTGGAACTGAAAATGTTATTTCAATCGGACATTCGGTTGCCGAGATATGGTAGGTCAAAGAGACCTAATACCAACATATTTGGCAACAACATTCTTTTTATTTTATATATTTTTTCCAATTCCAGTTGCCATGAAATGTCCTAATTATGGCTAATTATGTATGCATGAAATATGCAAAGTAAAGTTTGTGGACTAATGAGATGAGCTATGATGATGTGACTTGGGACATGGGTAGAACACCTGGAGAGCTAAAAACGTACGTTAGCTTTTGTCTAATTTCCATTTGCATAATTAATTAGGCCCACTAATTAAAATGTTTAAACATTTCTTAAGCCACCAAAATCCTCAATTAAAAAGACTTGACAGTAATACCATTGCGTACACGCCTATGATTTTTTATTTATTATGATAAATGGGACATCACCTACATGCACCCTGACTATAAACTGTGAATATCATCTAGGTAAATTTTGAGAGATCTTTCAAATTTGTGCTTTTTACTGGAAACATTGGCGATTACGGCGACATTTCCAAACTCGTCAGAGAGGTAGTCGACTCCATGGGCATATTTTGGAAAATCGAGCAGGTTCACCTACCATCTACGGGGTCCAATTTCGCAATTTAGTGGTCTAAAACAGAGTTTTATATCAGTATTTTGTACATATCCCTATGGAGCTCTATTCAGTGGTGTGACCCCTTGCGTATATCTCGGCATGCATGGCATAGTATACAAATAATGAATGTTTATGAGTGCAATGGTATGAATATTTTCATGAGGTGAAAGATGAAATGTTCCATTCAACGAAGCGAATTTTATATAACAGTAACACATTCGGTAGGTTATTTGTCATAAAAAACGGAAGCTGACAGGCCTACGCTACTGAAGTGAATGAGTAGGTCCCCGAGTAGGCCTAGCTAAGCTTATTTTGATTTAAAATTGATCATTTTAATTAGACCTAGCCCTCTCCTGGAAGCTTGCGTTCTCACTTACAATATTTGTCTCATGTACAGCATTAACATTAGTCCCATCAATACAAGAAGGCGATTATAATCCAAGATATGTAGGCAGCAGAACAAAACATAGGCCTCCCAGCGGCTACGCTACGGCACTTTCACCGGAAGATTGGTTGTTGGGAGACGCTGCGCCACACAGACAGGCTGGCCATAAAATAAACGCATCGTAATCGTGGCGCAGTTCAATATTAGCGCGTGTACAGAAACTGTTGCCCGCTGAAAACACGAGGCGTGCGATAGTACGAAACGTATGGAACCAAATTGCACGGCAAATGGAACCAAATTGCATGATTAATGACTTATGATGTAAAATCAATGAAATGGGACAAATATTTCATGTCATGTGACATACAATCCACCAATCAAATGACAAGGACATTTCCAAGTGTTATATAAAAACAGATAACACTTGGTACATAGCTAGAACACACAATAATCTCTGTTTGACACTCTTTTTCAAATCTGAATTCCTTAATAGTAATAAGAATGGACCATATCAAATCGACAAAGGATAAAGAACATGGAGGGTTATAATTAAGTAAATTGTTGTGGGATGTATATACATTTATATAAAGCAATAATAATTAAGTAAATTGTTGTGGGATGTATATAAATTTATATAAAGCAATAATAGTGAAAATTATGTGACGATTACTTTAACAATACACATCTAGTAGCTCTTAGGGGTCGTCCAAAATTATCGCCATTTTCACTTACGTACAGAGCGTACGTAACTTTTGACCCCCCCCCCCTCCCCCCCCCCCCCCCCCTCGAGTTACGTACGCAATAAATGGCAAAATTTCATTTTATTTTGTACTTTAAAAAAAAATCCCGCCTCTCAAGATCGCCATTTAAGTTACGTACGGTTGGGTATATTTCGACCCCCTCCCCCCCCCCCCCCCCCCCCCCCCCCTCTTACGTACGCTTTGTACGTAACTGAAATGGCGAAAATTATGGACGACCCCTTAAAGGGCACAGGAAATGCAATATAAGTAGTGTGATTTGAGTCAAGTCTACGAGGAGGGACAAGAAAGCATTCAATATTTGTGCTAGTTGATGATGACATCAATTGTGGAACTATTGATAGCTTAGTGAGTACTATGAAAAGAAAATTCCAGGTGACTGGTTTGAATCTATTCATGATACTCACTGATAATCAATATACCACAAATGATGTCATTTGTGGTGTGTTCATTTTTCTGGCCCTGTTTATTGTGATGGAATGTCCCACACAGACTTGGAGCAGGATTATCATCCCTTTTCCTGTGCCCTTTAAGATAGCATTAATAAGAGAGGTTGTGGAAGCCAACTTTTATATGATGATACACTTATGGTCACAGGTCACTAATAGGTATATCAAATAAGGTGGGATCGTTTCAAAAAATCCTTAAAATCGTGATACGTGTCTCTATTTTAAATAGAAGTTGTCAAAAAAACATAACATTTTTGGTATCATATCAAAGACAATTTATCCAGCTACCGAATAAAAAAAGAATTAAAGCCACATGTTTAGCAACAGTGAAGTTATCAATCTAAACGTCGAGTGAGTCAAGGGTGGGAGCGGTGGATGAGGAGCCGGTGGATGAGGCGCCCATAGGTTTGTACACAAAATAGCGGAAAACTAGAACTTTTGAAATTGATGCCATTTTAAAAGTATACATAGGAAAGTTTTCAAACTTCTCATATGTGTTAATAACATGTGCCTGCTACTATGAATACTAATATCGAATTGTTATCTAGACATTCTCTACTAGAATATGATGTTCAATTCAGGGAGTGTTTTAATGTAAAAAATACACAGTTTTATTCATTTTATTGATTAAACAATGGCCAAATCGCAGTCTCTCTATTTCATTTGTGTGACTCTTCAGTCCTTTTCTACCCTGGGTAGTAAAACATTTAACTAAAAAAACCAGAAGTGTTTCTTCACAGAATTGTTCATAGATTTATGAAAAATTTGCTATTTAGACCTATTTTGGACCACCCTGTATTCAAAATAAAAGGAACTTTAACGATATTCATGTAGTTCATTTTGATAACCATTTTCTTTTAAATTAAATGGTCCATGCTAACTAAATTTCATAGAATATTATATACAAACATTCATTTTATGCATTATTTCATCATAATTTTAGACACCCTGTACTTTTCCTGTGTACATTTTGGGCAAATGATTCTTAGCAAATTTGGTAGCACCTTCTGCGGTTGTTCTGATTTTGGTGACTATTTTCAGCTAAACCCTAATTGTACAAACTATCAAACTATTTTGTGAGGAGCAAAAACGATCAAATTTTTTATGTTCCACCCTGTAAAAATTGTACACACCCTGTATAATTTGATTCTTTTTAGCAAAAATAAAAAACCTTGAATCTTAAGCTTTCCAACAATATATAGTTTGTGGGTCATTAAGTATGTAAAACTTAAGTTTTGTCCCGTTTAATCAGAATTGGTGCATTTCTCAACATTATTAGAAGTGAAACTTTTTTTTGGACCAGTTTGTGACTTCTAACCTTATGTATATCTTCATTTTGATTATCGAATTCATTATACACATTGATTTTATAAGCACTTTTCAATGTTTCTGATTAGATTTTTAAAGGCACAGTAAGCTTTCATCCAGTAAATTTCATGTTTTAGCCGTATTCAAAATGATCTGCCGTCTGCGCATGCACATATTTTTGTATGAATAAGTTCAGATCATTAACTAACTTCAATTTTTCCCCCGCAAAATGAGTGATTATAGTCAGTCGACTGGACATTTGTAATAGTATTTGAATAATGATATTTTAATACTTTTTATTTAACTGCTTCTCCTTACTTTCCCTCTTATGCTATATATTTCAAATTACACAGGGCTTAAAGTTATTGTTTAGGTACTTGTATCATTGCAAACAAATTCAGGATTTACCTGCTTCTGGCTAGTGTCATGTTATGCAATCTATTTAGGGGAGACGTCAAAACTCGACCGCCCGTTGACTGCCGGTTACGGGCGGTTCCGCCCGGTTCTTTCAGGTCAAATGTTTTACTGGTATATGAATATTCGCGCATGCAACACTGAACAACCGCCGGTTGACTTAATGCTGTAATCTGACCAATTTACACTATCAATCTGTTACTTTGCGGTCATAATAGCTCTCTCTATAATCGTTCTATAAAAAAAAAACATTCATAGACTTTCGGTATTGATTTTAAAAAGTTAATTGAGCTATAAACAGATTGAAAAAGCCAACCCCAGCGAAAATCAATAGCTGTATTGTACTGGTTGTCAACTGAGACTTTTAAGTCTTAAAAGAGCCCATTACTTCAAGATGTTATTGCTCACGTGTGTGACGAGGCACTTTCAACCGGTCGTGTTCACCAGAGTGTTACTATTTGACCTCATTATGTGTGTATATTATAACAGACGACACGTTTTGTGAGAACCGAACGGAACCGGCCGTAACCGGCGGTTGCCGGGCGGTCGAGTTTTGACGTGATCCCTTAGCATGTGTTTCACACAAGGAATTCAAATTTCCCCCCAATTGACTGAGTTGGAAAGAAAGAAGTATTTAATACAGATCAGACAATGTGGACAATAATTTTAACCAGAATTAACTTTTGTTTTCATGAAATGCATTCCAGGAATCTCAAACATATGATACTAAAGGGTTGGAGAAAGTGGCCCATGAAAGCAGTAACACAATCGTTCTGTTTTCTCGCCTGCGTTGTCGACATTCCAACAAGATTTTAAGTGTAGGCAACTTGCATCTGACATTTGATAGATACAAAAAGATGGATATTACTGTATTAGAGGTATGTAAATGAACTAAAATCTTGTTGTTGGGGTAGATAGAGCACAGCCTAGGGGAGAGGGGAGGTTGTAGGCTCAGTATATGATCATTCCAGCATGTGTTGCAAACATGGATTCAATATTATTTGATTTACCAGTTACCATTTTCCAGGTCAGAGATTCAGGATGGGGCTGTCAAGATTCTCTCAAAGTTTTGACAAAATGGTGTCAAATGTTTATGTTGAGGTCATTGGTCAATCTTTGTACACCCCATGACTTATGAGCATCTCAAGTCCCCTTACCCACGGATTATTGTCACCAAATTTGGGTGACATTGAAGTCTGACTTGTCATAGGAGAGCCATGTAAGAGCAATAAGTGCAGTTTTAAAGTGTTGACAAGATGGGGTCAAAGGTCATGTAGGAGTCATTAGAAGTCAATCTGTATACACCCCATGAGCATCTCAAGTCCCCCTAAGTTTTGGCGGGAATGAAATTGAAATCTTACTTTTCATATGAGAGCACTGAGCAAGCCAAACCTAACCAAAAGGGAACACAACCCATGTACGCCATACACACAAATACACCTAGCACATAAAGTCCCTGCTCAGGTGCTTTGAGGTTGACTAATTCAAAATATATAATCGGTACCAAAAATCTGAGATATACTTTAAATGAGCAAATTTCTTCTCCGCAGTTTGATACCTCATTCAACAAAATCGAATGGATACTTTTAAAGTTATGTCGATTTCAATGACCGTTCATGCAACAGAAAAGTGGCACTAGGTATAGGAATCATTGATTTGTGTGTGATAACTGTGTGCTATCTGAACGTGACAGATGAATGGGTCTTTAGTGATAACCGCAATGTGCGGGACAAAGGGTGTATCTGGCTGTGAAGAATACAAGTCTTAGCTGATAAGCTGTGAGTTTTTCAGTGCGTAAATCCATAGACGGGTAAAACATTGATTTTTACCGTTTATGGTAAATCACACACAAATCAATGATTTGCTATACCTAGTGCCACTTTTCTGTTGCATGAACGGTCATTGAAATCGACATAACTTTAAAAGTATCCATTCGATTTTGTTGAATGAGGTATCAAACTGCGGAGAAGAAATTTGCTCATTTAATGTAAATCTCAGATTGTTGGTACCGATTATATATTTTGAATTAGTCAACCTCAAAGCACCTGAGCAGGGACTTTGTGTGCTAGGTGTACTTTGTGTTACAGCATAATCACCTTATTTTCACACTCTGAAGCATTTGAAGTCCCTCTTTTGATGTTGGTAGTGCTGTTTAGTGCTATAATACATTAATTGCCACTGTAAGTGTAATTACTCCTCTTTCAGTACCCTTCTATCATCCCAATTTGAGCACTTCTAGGACAGTCAATGCAGAATTACACATAATTCGCTTATCTACATTTTACACTGATCCGGCATATGCTTGGTCTCATCATGTCCGGATAACCGAGGTTGGACTGTACTCAGTATCTAACTCTTCCCCCTTGTTTTTGAAGGCAATATTGGCTCTGAGACATCTGCTTAGGTTTGCCGGTGGAGCTGATCAGCCACACATACTCTGCGGAGATTTCAACATTGAACCGTATATGCCAGGATATCAAAACCTACATGATGGAAGCCTCAGTGAATTTAACAAGAACTATTTGAGACGGTTTCCGGAGGCTGATCCAGAAAGGAAGACAAAGGTAATATTTTGAAACCATGGTGATCAGTCAGAATTAGGTCTCAAATAAAAATCATGCTGTTCTACTCATTTGTGGACTGCTTTAGGTAGGGTTGGTCAGTCGAGCATTTTATTTCTTTCAAAAATTTAAAAAAATGTTGCACAACTAAATTTGAAAATATTTTTGTTTAATCAAGAACAAAATCTCATGGCATTTTAAGGGTTCAAGATGTTTGTGAAGAATGGAATTACTGGGCCACCGACTAGAACTTCCATGTCAGGGTTCATCTGTGCTGGTTTCCTGCATTAATGGGCTCCACACAATTCATCCATAGATGCAGATACGCGCAAATCATGTCATCACATTGATTTGCTGGCAAAAAAGTCATGCATATGCATGAGATGACATACAATAATCCACAAATAAATTTGGTCAATTCCAGCGTCATGCTTTAAACCATAACAAATTTGATGATCGGCACCAAATACACTGTGTCTGCGCCCACGACAGTGTAGCCCAGCTTGCGTAGCCCATAGCAAAATACTTGATACTAGCAGCCACCTATCTGCTAATGCTAGCCGATAGTTAGCTGCTATGGTTATCGAGCAGAGGTAGCGGCTCGTTAGCTGCTAATATAATCACATGCCAATTAGTTAGTAGCGGCTAGTTAGCAGCTACTGTTTATGCAAATTAGTTACTAGCCAGTTGCTACCGTTTCTTGCTAGCCATCTGATAGTATTAGCAGGTTGTTATCCGCTAGTATTAGCGGCTAGCGGCTTGTTAGCCGCTAATAGAATCACGTGCAAATTAGTTACTAGCGGCTACTGTTTTCCTGATGTAAGCAAGCCTCTTGCTTAGGTTTTTCCCAGCATGCACTATTTATTCCTGGGGACACTGTTGTTTGTTGCTGTTTTAGCATAACAATTCACGTTCAAATGTCACATCGCAATGGTATGCATCGCCCCCCCCCCCCCCCCCCCCATATGTTGTGCCACTCTGTCGGTTGTGGGGCAGGGCAGGGGAGATCATCAACCCCCACCCCACCCACCACCCATTATTGGAGTCGTGTCGGTCGAAATTGGCACTGTCTGTTGCGATTGGCCCTCTGTTGGCCCCGTCGGTTGAGATTGGTACTGTCGATAATTGAATGTCCGTTTTTTCGGAAACCATGTCACAGTCACCCTCCCCACCCCAATCATACACTATATTCTAAACCTGGGGACATTTACAACTAAGCGCTATTTGGTAAATCATAATAATATTCAACTTCAAATGTTCACATCACAACAGTATCTATAAACTTAGGCGCAAAGATGAGGATGACATGCTGATTGCCTCCCCTCTCCCAATATTTGAGTCGTGTTGGTCAAAATTCGCAGTTGGCACTAGCGGTTGTGATTTCGACGTCTGTTGAGCATGGTAGTCTGATTTCGTGCCGGTTTATGGGAACCCCCCCCCCCCCCCCCCCCCCCCCCCACATCTCAATATTAAAAAAACTAGCTATGCTGGCACTGCCAGAATAAATAATTCGTTGTGGGATATTGTAGGGTAAATAGGGTTAGGTTCTATAAACAAGGTTAAGAAGCCTCACGATACTTAACGTCAAATACGCGGTCACTACAATTTAAAGGATCCTTAATATGCTATATCGCCCATCCCATTTATTTCTACACAATTGACCAACATGGTTCTCAATTTCTCATGTTATTTTGCATTGTCTTAAATAACAATTTGTTGCCAAATGATCCACTTTAAGAACTCCAACATAATACACACAAAAAGCTTATCTTAAATTGTGTGAATAGCAGAATTCAACAAGCTTGCACATTCCCCCAGCTTCCACCGTCAGATTTGAAATGGCAGATGGAAGTCATGTGACTGTATGCAAATTACCATCAATACTAGCAGCTACTGTTTTCCTAATTTCATTATATATGCTGCTATCCTTCTGCTATGGTTAGCAGCTAGCTGCTACCATACTGCTATGTATATTTTGAAGATTAAGTTTGCTGCTAACTTCCTGCTATGTGTATTTTGAAGACTAAGATTGCTGCTAACTTCCTGCTATGTGTATTTTGAAGACTAAGTTTGCTGCTAACTTCCTGCTATGTGTATTTTGAAGACTAAGATTGCTGCTAACTTCCTGCTATGTGTATTTTGAAGATTAAGTTTGCTGCTAACTTCCTGCTATGTGTATTTTGAAGACTAAGATTGCTGCTAACTTCCTGCTATGTATATTTTGAAGACTAAGTTTGCTGCTAACTTCCTGCTATGTGTATTTTGAAGACTAAGATTGCTGCTATCGTTCTGCTACTATTAGCAGCTAGCTGCTACTACTAGCAAGAAGTTAGCAGCTAGCTGCTACCATACTGCTATATACTGCTGATAGGTTCAAATCATTAGCAGCTAACGATCGGCTAACTAGCGGCTAGTTAACTGCTACTATTTTTGCTATGGGAGGACTTGACATGCATCGTGTAGCGCGTTCCCAATTGCGCCGTAGCCATGGCAACGCAACAATGCATTCGGTATTCGAAACGTCACCCCAACTACAACTTGTGTTGATCATTATTTCCTGTATGTAATATTAAACAGAGCGACAACGCAATGTGGTGTAGAATCTATTCTCTGCACCTATGGATGAGTTGGCGCAGAGATCTAGGGTGCAGGGAACCAGCATAGAGATCATGGCGTGGAGGTCAAACCATTGCCAGCGTTCATTAGTGTGTTGCCTCTGATAGTTATTTACCCAAAATCAACCGTTGGGCATCAAGGTTAATGGAACATTAATCATTCCTAACGTCAACTCTAATTCTAGTATGCACACTTTTCTTTTCAGATCTGGCCATCAGTGGAACAATGTATCGCCGTCTATCCACCCATACTGATTTAGAAAATATGTCACTCGGTCAATTCAAATCCTATCCACTCTGTCATAATTGAATTATATCATAATTGTTGTATATTTAAACTTTGTAACATTATTTTGTTATTTGTATGTAGGTATCTAAATGAGGACCTGATTGGAAAGCAGTACAGGTCACTGAAGCGTATTACCCTCAAACAGATGGAAGATCTCCATCAGGCTGACCAGAAAGGCGACTATTCCACCACATGGAAAATCATCCATGATCTCTCTGGGAAAGATAGGAAGTCCAGCGTCAAGAAAAGAGATGGTACCACCCCAAAGAATGACAAAGACCTGCTTGCAGAATGGAGAAAGTATTTCAGCTCACTGCTAAACAATGACAGTGGTCAAATCCCATCCGATCTACCATCACCTGCTGCTCAGAACTTGCCCATCCACATTGATCCTCCCACACTTGAGGAAACACAGGAAGCCATTCATCAAATGAAGCCCAAGCTGCAGGTCTTGACTGTGCAATCACATCAGAAGCACTCCAAAATGGCGGTGACGTATTGGTACAAGTTGTCCATGGGTTCTGCATGGAAGTTTACACCACCCTGAAACCACCCAACCAGTGGACCACCAGTGGACCACCAGTGTTATTGTGCCTTTACCAATTTTGTCTTAACATAAACCATGACAGCCACGGTATGGCATTATTATTTTTCCTCAGCAATTAACGAAAGAAGACTCAAAATTGTTGGCACTTGAGGGCAACTATGTATGGCCTAAATGGGAGAAATGGAGATCTTCTCGTATAATCACATTGTTTTTGTTTTCTCTGTACAGTATGAACCAATCGTTGATTCTCTGCCATACTTGTTCTCACACGAATCCGGGCACCTGCAGAGTGCATTCAAGACCATTGTGGTGAGTACACTGTTTTTTGGTTTTATTATGTACAGTCATCACAATAAGTAACTGACCAGGTAATAAACATGCTGATAACTCTAAAGGTATAACACCTACATAAACATATTTAATTATAAAGTTGTTGTGAAATTTCTCTTCTTGAATTTGAGATATTACACGCTAAGAATGGTTGATTAGGGCAAGTCTGATTTTCATTTTAACACGGGGAGAGTATGACAGGTAAAGCGTGTGTGCCGTATTGATCAACCGTAACAATGCCACCGGCCGACTATCCAACAACCAGGCCATCGACGGGTGAATTGGCACTACCACTACCAGTAATCAATAATTTGCCGGTCTGAGTCCCCGTGTTGAAATTGAAAATGTGAAAATGAAAATCAGACTTGACAATACATTTGGGATTGTAACTTCCTTAATAAACAGCCATTCTTAGCGTGTAATATCTCAAATTCAAGAAGAGAAATTTCTCAACATGTTTATAATTTAAAATGTTTATGTAGGAGTTATACTTTTCAGAGTTATCAGCACATTTATTACCTGGTCAGTTACTTATTGTGATCACTGTATTTTAGCACTTAGGCGATGGGGGAAAGCCTTGTTCTACGGGCAAATGGACCTCTCAGGTAGGGTAGGCGTTGTTTTGGGGGTGGGGGTTCAAACCATTAGGTTCCAAGGCCCGCTTAGCAGCGCTATACATTGATGCCCTAAAAACCGTCAACAAATTTAAATATTCGCCTTGCTTCCATCCAAGCTGGTTGCTATACGTGACATAATTCTCGTGTGCAACCAACCGGCTGTACAGTATTGCAACGCCCAGTGAGTAGTTTACACGCATGAGCGTAGATGTAATTTGCAACTTAATGGAAACTTACCAATGCAGTTAGCCCCGAATTTGAATATATGCACTGGGTAATCCTCTCGTAGTATTGATAACAATAGGTTTACCAGAGCGAATTAATAGCGCTTCTAAGCGGGAAATTTGTGTCATGCATCCTGGGAAATGTGCCGCCGAGTCAGAAATTTGAGAGCGGGGATGCCGCCGAGTCATGGCGTCAATAAACCAGAGAGATAACCGACAGTACGCTATTATTTCGGTTAATATTCAGGCAAATTTCAAAATATTTCACAAATTAAAAAACAAACAAAATGGCCTTACTTCAAACTTGAAGAATAAAGTTAGAAAATATTGAACAATGTGCACTCAAAAGCATGTGTAACATAAGTTCAGTGGGTTTTTATGATTTTTTTTATGAATTATGAAGAAAGAAAAAAATGGCCTTACTCTAAATTTTGCAGAATGAAGTTTGAAAATATTAAACAATGTGCACTCATAAGCATGTGTAACATAAGTACAGTGGGGTTTTTAAGTTTTATGAATTTTAACACTTACTTTGAACTTTGCAGAATTAATTTAGAAAATATTGAACAATACGTGTTCACTTATTTATTTATGTAAAAATGTCAGTAAAAGAACTGGTATCATCAAACGTATGAAACATTTTCTTCCATATCACTATCAGACTATTGTAATGCTATCAAATGCTCTTGTTATTCCTCACTTTGATTATGGAAGCACTGTTTGGTCAAACTTTTCTGCTGAGTTTCATAACAAATTACAGGTACTTCATAATAACTTAGCTAGGATAATTCTATCAGCTGATATTAGAACACCAACAAATTATATGATGGATATACTTAAATGGGTGAAACCCCGGGTGAAACTTGATAAAAGATGGCATAATCACCTAACTCTTATTGTGTATAAATGTTTGAGAAATTTAAGTCCATCATACATATCTGCCCAATTTGAATTTGTTCATAACAGCCATTCACATCTTACAAGAAATCACACCAGTAATACATTGGCTGTGCCAAAATTTAAATCCAATTCAGGCTTGCGCACATTTCATGTTAGGGCAGCATATGCCTGGAATAGCCTACCAGCAGCAGTCAGAATTGAACTGGAGAACTTGACCGTGCACCAATTTAAGTCTAAGATTAACGGACTATAATTGTGTGCAAAGTACTTCTTAATTATATTATTTTGCTATTTCTGTTTGATTCATGTATTATGTGTAAATAGTTGAACATTTCTTTGTAAATACTGTATTATTTTCTGTATGATGAGGGCCTGCTTGGAAAGCAGTGCTTGACACTGAAGCTGTTTACCCTCAATAAAGAAAGATTAAACAAACAAACAAACACTCATCCTCATGTGTAACAAACATACTGTATTTCATTTCAGATATACATTTGACAATGTTAATTTTTGTACCCGGGATATGTCAATTTACGAAAATCTAATTTGTGAGTCACCGCTGCATTTTTTCCATTCTAATTTTGAGGCCCGATTATATTTTTATCTTTATTATAGGGCCATGAACCACCTTTCACAGAGCACGAAGATGACTATGGAACCGGGAAATACCCATCAATTGATGACATCTACGATTTGCAAAAGGAACATCCTTCGCTCCTTGGATGGTCCAAAACGAAGCCACCCCGCCGAATGTACCGGACCAAGCCTGAAAAGTACGGCACCGAGGTGTTCATTGCCACACTGGACTACTTCTGGTTTGGCTCAGATCAACTCGGCTGCACCCAAGTTTTGGGAATGGTAGACGACAACAAAATACTTCCACTCGTCAGCTGTCCAAATCGGGTATTCCCATCCGATCACATGCTCATGGCGGCTCACTTTCGTTTTTCCCCCGTATCTTTCAAAGCGTAGTGACCACTCCAAGTATAACTCATAGAAATTAAGCTCGCCTTACAGCCAGTATGCAACCACACGAAAAGTCGTTCCTTTTCTAACCCAGCAAAGCGACCCGGAAGTATTCACCCGTAACGATACTGCTTCGCAGTCATAGTTGACCTCGTAATAGCACGATGTAAATGAGCTCTTTTCATGATTATAATCACACATTTCAAACACATTTGCCATGAAATTGTAAAATAAAAAGGCATATTATGCGAATTATATTATCTAATATTAGCTGTGACTTCATGACATGTTGCATTTTCGGTGCAAATTATTGTCATCACACACAGCCGAATTCGAGAAAAACTTGACGAAACTAAAGCCAAATTAACAGTAAATATTCCCTTTTTGAAGAATTAGGCACCAATTGTATTGATGGTATCATATTATTCATAGTCTTTTGTAACTAGAAACATGCTTAAAATATTGTGAAATTATTTAGTCCAGTCAAGTGAATAGTTAATAAAATGGGTGTCCGAATCTGGCTCGAGCTATATTCATTTCGTACCGTCGTTGGGTTGTTGATGAAGTGTTTAAATCTCACGAATGGAATTAGTTTCGCTTGATAGCTCAGATGGTAGAGCGTTAGACTGAAGAGCGAGAGGTCCGGGGTTCGAAATCGATCCTTCTGCTCTGCACAATTTCATATGATATTTTTTTTCTCGTCAAAATCATTTTTCACAATTTCATCACACAAAATACATAAATTCGGACGTTTTCATTGCAAAAACGGTATTTTTTCCCAAAATTTCTAATGAATTCAAACGCGGGCATGAAAATGAAGCGCGGGCGGGTTATAGGAAACTAAAAATCAAGTTGGCGAGGCCTAACGGGGGATCGTAAGTTTCGTTTTCTGACCGAAAATCGCTGAAAATTAAGACTCGATTTTCTCATCAAAAAAGAACTCGGGCATCAATGATTTTGATATGAAATTAAAGCTTGAACTTCCGTTAGTATGAAAATTGCTCTTAAAATATCGTACGATTCTTAGTCCAGTCAAGTGAATAGTTACAAGAAGCAAAGTCACAAAAGTTGTTAGATTCTAAAATAAGCGATAAAATCACTGTTTGTGGACCAAAAATGGTCAATTTGGTCCCATATTATTAAGAAAATTACGGTGATTATACCTATCTAGCTATTTGGCTGCAAACTGATCCTATCGCAGTGTATGCTGGTAAAACTAACTTGTCGTAAGGCTGACATAGGGTATTTAGCTAAAGGGAGACATCCTGAAATCGATCATTCTGCGGGTTAGAAATCGGCAAGGTCACGCTTTAAAAGCGACTGTTGCGTACTGACTGCTTATAATGCCCATAACATACTTTCAGTCGCAGTTTGTAGAAATTTTCAGTCGCTTCAGCGGACTATGAAACACAAATTGCCAGTGTTGTAGTCGAGTCCTCATCGTCCGAGTCCTTGAGAAAAAGACTCGAGTCCGAGTCCGAGTCGTTGCCATTTCTGATGTCCGCGTCCGAGTCCTCAGTATCCGAGTCCGAGTCCTTATGTATCAAATTCAAGCCACAGTTCACCAACACTATATCAACGTTTTCTTAATCATAATTTTAGTTAAATATATACTGTTTAAACTAAATTAAAGTATAATCACAGTCTGTTCAATAACTTATTAACTTATAAGGCTCGTGTTGGCTTTGTGGTTGTTCTTTAATTTACTGTTTAATAACTGTTTAAAAAAAAGCAAAACCAGGCATTCAAGCCGACCCAGGTGAAAAAGTAGGAGAAAAGTAGGACCAAAATAATAGGATATGAGAGGCTAAAACTAGGATAAAAGTAGGACATAGTGCAGGCTTTAGGAGTAGCTTTTGTCATCGCTAACCCGCGCTCTTCATCATTTACCACAATTTGTATGTTAAAATAGATGGGTTGGAACCTTCTTTCAATCTGAAAAGAAAAATCAATGTTGTGTTATGTTCACTTTAGGTTCTCAATGATGGCTCTGAAAAGAGCCTTTGGATTTTTCGAAGATATACTGTTATATTATAAAAAGAGATATGTAAGGGAATGTTAATTAAAATGGTGGAGGAGAGGGCGGGAGCTGAGTAAAATTAAAGACTTGTATATCAAGACTACATATCTCCCTACAGCTGCAATTAAAATATACCCCTGCTAACCGTGCAGAAACCTTTTTCATAGACCCCACAAATCCTTGTTCCACTTGACATACTTAAATGCATATTATGTGATCTTTTCAAGGGGGCGCCCTCTATTCATTATTTCTTTTAGAAACTAGATTTTCTTGCAGATTTACTTTTCTGATCATAAATCATAAATACGATAGTTACAGAGCGATACGATTCCTTATTACTTCAAAATCACGTTTAAAGAGTGAAAATAAACTGTTTCGGCTAGGAAGACAGTTTATTTTTCACTATAAGTTCACTCTAAAACCATTATTTTGAAGTAATTAGGAATCGAATTAAATCTGCAAGAAAATCTACTTTCTACAAAAAATCATGAATACAGGGCACCCCCTGGAATAGTTATTCAATGGCGATGATATCCATCTCTCGTCCAATCAAAGCCATCGACACGGATGGACCTGGAGGCGCATATAATTGATCTGATACAAATACACAATGATATCCAAGCGGCACACTTCTCGTCCAATCAATATGAACGTATGAAAGTATCGTTTGGCTGGACCCGTTTGAAAAAATATTCCAATTAGGTTTTCTGTGCCAAGTGACACTCGGAGCTTTGCTGTTTTTGTGTCAATTCAGGTAAAATCTCCACTATAAACTCTTTATTATGGTTGGCAACGCTTCAATCTTAATTAATACAGGTGATTTAATCCTTTAAAATGATGTGTAGGAACAAAAACACTGAAAACAGTATCGCAATTTTTCTGCAATAAAAACATTTAAAAGTGTCTCCATAAATATGCCGTATCTCGTTAAAAATGGTCACAACCCTCCTGAATATTATGCAGCAAATAAAGTGTAGTCTTCGTCCCCATAAAATGTCAACATTCAGAAGGCTTATTGCTCCAAACGGTCAAGACTAGGAAAATAAGATGAGCAAATGATTTCAGTTTGGCAAATTTCGCACATTCTGTCATTCTCTGTGTAGAAAATCGCTGTACCGTTCTTCACCGGGTCTGGTACCGGCCTCATATAGTTCTAGCTTACCGTTCTCATCGTGTCCTCACCGTGTGCATACCACCTCCATACCGGGTCCTCACCGGTTGAAACGACTGGGTACCGGCCGAACCGCCTTGAAGGGCCTCCTCGGGCTTCCTTTTTATGAAAATAATAGTCCAGTCGCTAAATATGTTTTCTTTGTGTTTTCTTTTGTTTTTTTGCCTTATTCACTTTTTTGTGAGAGTCCGCGAACGGTTAACCAGGCGGCATCCGCCCGTTCGCAGCCCGTCGCTGAAATGGTCGACGTCCACCACCATCCATCACCGCCCTGCGAATGGGTGCGCCGTCCTTATACCGGGCTCTCATCGTTCGCCACCGCTTTTACTCACCCGCTAGGAGTTTTGAGCATGCTCAGAACTCGGGTGGCCGGCAAAGTCCCCTGAACGTGTTCAACGGACGGGAAATGGCCCAACGTGTGTGCCGCCGTCCGCACCCATCTTTCACGCGGTAAGGGGCCGTCCAGCTCACACGGAAACATGTGAAGGCCCCATAATAACATGAAATGTCAGCCGCTGTAACATGAAGTATATATGAAGAGCTTTTTTGCAAAAGGGCCTACAGACCACCCCCACATATGTTCCTCATTTTGCATTAGTGAATTTGCATTGACAAGTCCGTGGAATTAATCATATTATTATATGGCTATTTTCATAACGGCCATGTGTTTTGAACTCGCCACCCTTCCCGTTGCATGTTTATATTTTTACATTTTACACCCTTTGAGATTCGAATTAGCATATCGCATTAACTGCTTGTTATAACAAGTAGGCCTATATATTTTCTGAAAGGAAATCTCACAAGAAATCCAAAACTGATATTGGAATTTGGATAAGACCTAATGCTAACATGTTGTGATTAAGTATTTTCAAATAATATCATATTTTGATTCAAGCTCAATAATATTTTGATACCTATCCCCATAACGGTTCCGTTCACTATATGTTTTCCAACTTTTTTGACCACGGCTTTGATGCTTTATCCAGGGTAATAAATCATCCCCTCCTACACCATTTATTTCACACCACCTGTGTCTTGCCAACGTGCTTGCTAATATTTCCACCGCTGTCCCAAGCATTGCCCAAGGCTCTTTAGTTTGGGTGTTACTAGAAGCCCTATATATTACTTTTGAAAAATGTTGTTGTGTAAAGAAATTCCAACTTTCAACTTCAATTTGTCATAGAAACTAGTGCTATATCATATTTTGTAAAAACAAAAAAGTTCAAATTTCGAGAAAAAAAACACATCCCAGATAACATAACAATATTGGCCCAATATTGATTTTTCATTGGCCCAATATTGGCTTACAATATTGGCATAATATTATTTGGCCATTGGATCAAGCTTGGCCCAATATTGGCACTCGCCAATGAGTGCCAATATTGGGCCAATACTGGGCCAATATTGGCATTTGCCAATGAGTGCCAATATTGGGCCAATACTGGGCCAATATTGGAACTCGCCAATGAGTGCCAATATTGGGCCAATACTGGGCCAATATAACAACCATATTGGCCCAATATTGATTTTTCATTGGCCCAATATTGGCTTACAATATTGGCATAATATTATTTGGCCATTGGCCCAAGCTTGGCCCAATATTGGCACTCGCCAATGAGGGCCAATATTGGGCCAATAATGGGCGATCTTGGAGAAATGTTAGGTAGGAAGCCAGGTGGCCAGGACCAATTTGGCCAAGGGCAAGCCTAGGACAAGGGAACAAATCTTCAAGGGACAGGATAAGGCTCAAGATCCTAGCCAAAAGGCCGGGAAGCGATAACTCTTAACAGCGGCCGCCTTTTTTAGACCACGTCATAATTTGAATATCAAATCAATGGTGTTATTTCCCGCCCCTGGTATATTGCGCCCATTATTGGACCAATATTGGTTGCCAACATGATGCCAATTGAAGAGCGCCAATGTAAAACCAATATTGGTCCAATATTGGTGACCAAGAGAGTACCAACCGTGCCAATGCCATTGGCACTCACTTGGTCACCAATATTGGTCCAATATTGGTTGCCAACATGATGCCAATTGACGAGCGCCAATGTAAAACCAATATTGGTCCAATATTGGTTGCCAACATGATGCCAATTAACGAGCGCCAATGTAAAGCCAATATTGGTCCAATATTGGTGACCAATGAAATGCCAATGCCAATATTGCCAATGGGGAACCAATATTGGCCCAATATTGGTCAACAAGATAATGTCAATGCCAATATTGCCAATATTGGGCCAATATAGGGCCAATATATGTATGTTGTCTGGGATATTATCCGAAGAGCAGATTTTAGTTTTAAAATTAGCCCAAAGCTGGCTGAAAGTCACCATGTGTGCCAAGTCATGCGGCAAGACTGCAGCGCCTGCGTGCTTGCTACCAGTTTTACCGCTGCCACAGTCAAGGTCCCCATCAAGCGGTCAATGGTGTTGGGTGGATGTAATTCTTGGGTAAATACTAGCGTCATGGCCAGTTCAGCCTGTCAAACTTGGGCTCAACTTTAAAGGCAACTGCAATGTAATTATTACTATGCATACGTCGTATATCCCCAGACCCGTTTGAATGGGGGGGGGGGTGTAATGCCACCCTAGAAGTAACATATGTATTACTGCAAAAATGTAATTTTATACTTCGGAGGAATAAAGTTCATAAATCCATACCTATTGAGATTAACAAAAAAGACGGGTAGAATTGGTTACACGGAAAGTAATCCGTCAATTGTAATATTTAAAATTTTACATTACAGTGATCCCATCATAATAATAAACTATATCACACATAATTTTCGTTTCTATAGTGAAATCTTGCATGGAAACTTCTTCAAGACCGGTTAGCAAAATTCTGTGAACAGTTGATATTTTAATCTTGTTTTCTGCGGAAAGTCGGCGAATAGATCTCTTTGGACTTTTGGCTACTGCATGTTTTATGACATCAATGTGACTTGTTGATCTACCAGTCTTTTTTCTACCACATCGAGACAAATCATGCACAGTGTCTGTGTTCAAAAGTGTATCAACCAATTTCAGAATAGATATTCTTCCTAGTGCGCGTTTCACTTTGAAATGTTTTCTGAACTTTTGTTGAGTAAGTTGAACTGAATTTGTTTCAGCGTAGAACCATACAATTTGTATTCGCTTATCTATGCTGTAAACCATCTTGAATGAAGACTTTGGCTTTGCAATGTTGTCTACTACGCCTATTTATGTTGTGAGTGACCGAGTTTGGTAATAACATTAATGTTGCAAGGCAAGCAGTGAATTGTGACTAATGCGCAACTTGGCTTTCATACCGTTAATTTATGCGCACCTGATTTTAGCAACAATGTGTGGTACTTGGTATGGGTGGTTTCAACCAGTTTTATAATGTTGTGGGTACACCAATAGGGTTGTGTTTCGGGTATCAGAATAATTTCCCAAATCTCAAAATAGGGTTAAATTTATACCATATGATTTATATTTTATGAGATATGAATCTTCAAAAACGTGCATAGACTTTTGGGACACCCTGTACGTTCATGGTTTGGGCTTGTCAACCAGCTGTCATACGCCTACAGCATGACGGAGACAATGCTTCCCTTTCGGCAACTACTAAAGATGCCGAAATAACGATGGAATGACCACCTCAACATGCATTTGAGGAATCCAAATCAATCATATTTAGCGAAATAGAGGAGGGGGTCAGAATCTTCGACCCAAGTAAACCCACATGCCTGGCTACTGACTGGTCTAAGATGGGAATTGGATTCTGGCTTCTTCAGAAGCACTGCAATTATGCACCTGGTGAACCATTTTGTTGTCACACAGGATGGAAGATCACACTCGTTGGTAGCAGATTTACACACACAGCTGAATCTCGTTATGCCCCAGTGGAAGACAAAGCACGACACTTCGTTCTCGGATGTGAGGACCTCATAATTGCCGTTGGCCACAACCACAAGCCACTCTTGAAGATCTTTGGTGACAGATCCTTGGAAGACATCTCCAATAACCGCCTAAGAAACCTGAAAGAGAAGACCCTGCGATACAAATTCAAAATGGTCCATGTGCCAGGCATTAGACATTGCGCCGCAGACTGTATCTCGCGTCACCCCACTGGAGCACCTGTAGAACTGCCCCTCACTGATGATATGGCAGCCATTGAGTCCTCACTGATCAACTTGACACATTCAAACCCCCTCATGGCCGGTTTACGCACGCCAGCACCACTCACAGGTCCCATCATTGAATGTGTTTCTTCATCTGCAATGTCTGCCATCACCTCACTCAATACAAAGTCTGTCACGTGGGAAAGAGTCCGAACCGCCACAGTCAGTGATGATGAGATGCGGAAGCATCTAGTTTACCTCATTCAGTCCAGTAGTATGCCCGAGTTCTGTCATGTACTCCCTGGCCCCAAAGCGAGTACTTCCAGTTTCGAGATAATCTTCATACGGTTGATGGCGTTATACTTTACAAGGACCGTGTTGCCATACCACCATCACTCAGGGAGGAGACATTGGATGCTCTCCGTGTTGCTCATCATGGAGTGACCTCTATGACTGCAAGAGCAGGGACATCAATTTTCTGGCCTGGCATTACTCCTGCCATAACAGCCCTTCGCGCTGGGTGTTACCATTGTAATCTCGGATCGCACCCTCCAATCCAAGTGCACCCCACCCTTCCCACGCCCCCCAAACTACCCTTTCCAGTGTGCATGTGCTGACTTTTTCCATTATAAAGGCTTGGTAGTGGTTGATCGATATTCCAACTGGCCAATCGTAAAGAAGTCCTTCCATGGTGCAAGTGATCTCATCACTTGCCTGAGACGCACCTTTGTCACCTTTGGTATCCCTGATAAACTAGCCTCTGACGGTGGTCCCGAATTCACAGCCATCGCTACACGGCAATTCCTCAAGGACTCGGGCGTACATCATCGACTCTCCTCCGTGGCATATCTACATAGCAACTGTCGTGCCGAGGTTGGTGTCAAGCCTTATCATGGACAACACTAGCCCCACCGGTGACCTGGATACGGATGCTTTCCAACGTGCAATGCTTCAGTATCGAAATTCTCCAGACCGGGACACAAAACTCTCCCCAGCGATGTGTATATTTGGCCATCCGATTCGGGATTTCATACCAATTCCACCAGGTAAATACAAGCCTCACACTACTTGGCGTGATACTCTGGAGGCTCGAGAGAGAAAGCTCTCTGCAACCTCCATATGAGGGTCGCCAAACGCTGGTCAGAACACACCAAGAGACTACTGCCTCTTGCCGTTGGTAACTATGTCCGCGTCCAGAATCAGACAGGACCCCACCCCCTTAAGTGGGACAAAACGGGCATCATTATAGAGGTCCGTCAGTTTGTCCAATACGTAGTGAAGATCGATGGTTCAGGAAGGGTAACACTGCGTAACAGGAAGTTCTTGAGGAAACACAGTATGGGTACAGAAGCCCGTGCCACGATTGACAATCAATGGTGACATCAGAGTACAGCATATCTCATTCCCGAGCAACCAATCAATAACGCCGGCGGAGTGAGTCAAGCACCACTGACCGTTCAGTTCGCTGAGCTGAACCCATCCAACAGCAGCCCTACCCGGGCCCTCGCCCCCTCCTCCTCCTGAGACACCTACACCTGTCAACACTGGACATCTGCCCCAACCTAATGATACGCCCATGCTTGACCACCCAGCCACTGCACCCAGACGGTCTGGCCGGAACTCTAGCAAACCTGCCTGGCACTCTGACTATGACATGTGACCATGACATCCTTCCCACATCGATAATGACCGTTAACAACATATGTTTCAAGGTCATTTATAGGTTGTTTTACTACTGTTTCATACTATGATCTATTTATTAAAATGTACTTTGTTTCATTATTATCACTCTTCGTTAGGGAGCAAATCAAAACTCGACCGCGAGGCAACCGCCGGTTCCGCCCGGTGGGACCGCATATCATTGTTTAGAACAATATAAACCGGCTGCAACCTTATGGGGCCCTCACATGTATCCGTGTGAGCTGAGCGGCCCCTTACCGTGTGAAAAATGGGTGCGGACGGCGGCACACACGGTGGGCCGTTTCCCGTCCGTTGAACACGTTCAGGGGACTTTGCCGGCCACCGGAGTTTTGAACATGCTCAAAACTCCTGGCGGGTGAGTAAAAGCGGTGGCGAACGATGAGAGCCCGGTATGAAGACGGTATAAGGACGGCGCACCGGTTCGCATCCGTTTCGCACCCGTTTCGCACCCGTTTCGCGCCCATTCGCAGGGCGGTGATTGACGGTGGTGGACGTCGACCATCTTAGCGACGGACTGCGAATGGCCGCATGCAGCCTAGTAACCGTTCGCGGAACGGACTCTCAGCAGGCATGTTGCAACTCTCTAAATGTAAAAGAGCTAAAACTCACTCTTTCGAGAGCTCTAGGAGGAACAGATCTTTTTTTGGAGTGAAGTTCACTCTTAAAAGAGCGATTTTCACTCTAAAAAGATTTAAATCACTCTAAAAAGAGTTAAAATCACTCTAAAAAGAGTTAAAATAACTCTAAAAAGAGTTAAAATAACTCTAAAAAGAGTTAAAATCACTCTAAAAAGAGTGGAAATCACTCTTAAAAGAGTGACAAATCACTCTGAAAAGAGTGACAAATCACTCTGAAAAGAGTGAACTTTACTTCTTAGAAGAGCCGTCCCTCCTAAAGCTCTCGAAAGAGTGAGGTTTAGCTCTTTTACATTTAGAGAGTATTATAATGTGGTTCGTACGAATTCCGGAATACAAATGATGCGGCGAGCTTGAGCGCTCAGCTTGAAAAGGGCGATTTGATGATGTAATCAGACGTCTCGGCCGGTACCCAGGCGTTTCGACCGGTTAGGAACCGGTATGGAGGTGGTATGCACACGATGAGGACACGGTGAGAACGGTAATCTAGAACTGTATGAGGCCGGTGATCCCGGGACAAGGCCGGTGAGAACCCGGGACAGACCCGGTGTAGAACGGTATGGACCGAGGACCCGGTGAGGAGGTGTTATGCACCCGGTAAGAACGGTAAGCTAGAAATGTATGAGGACGGTGAGCCCAGTACCCGACCGGTATAGACCCGGTATAGACCCTGTATATAACGTTATGGGCCCGGTGGCCACAACAAAAGATTTATGTGCCCGTTGACATTTTTTACTGATTGTTTGGACTCTGTTGTTTTGGTGGCCGCCTGCCATTACCGCCCTGCGAACGGGCGTGAAACGAGTGCGCCGTCTTTATACCGTCCTCAAACCGGGCTCTCACCGTTTGCCGCCGCTTTTACTCACCCGGCAGGACCCGGCAGGAGTTTTGAGCATGCTCAAAAGTCCTGCCGGGCGCGGATGGCCGGCAAAGTCCCCGGCAACGTGTTCAACGGACGGGAAACGGCCCACCGTGTGACATCACCGTGTGCCACCGTCTGCATCAATTTGTCACACGGTAATGGGCCGGCCAGCTCACACGGATACATGTGAGTACAATGTATTTTACAGACATTCCCGGAATGTGAGCGAAGCGGCGAGCTTGAGCGCTCAGCTTATACAGGGCAGTTTGATGACGTTATCAAGGCGGTTCGGTCGGTACCCAAGCGTTTCGGCCGGTGAGGACCTGGTGAGGAGGTGGTATGAACCCGGTTCCAGGCCGATAAGGACCCGGTATAGAACAGTATGAACCCGGTGACAAAAAATAAATCAATGCGGCCGTTGACATGTTTTGCTGATTGTTCACCGTGTTGGACTATAAGACGGTAAGGGGCCGCCCAGCTCACACGGATACATGTGAGGGCCCCATTACGGAACCGCACGGAACCGGCGGTTGCCGGGCGGTCGAGTTTTGATGTGCTCCCTTATACCAAAACAAGACACTTGTTTCTTCATGCCAAAATGACTTGGGGGAGAAAGAGGATTCTTCATCTTCATCTAATGTTGACATGTATATTTATATTGTTTCAGACCATGTTCATTGTTGATGTTAATAAAGAAAACAAGACAACAAAAGACAACATATAATTCTCCACAGATCATGACTTTGATCTTCAATTAATTTGAATGGCTAGCTATTCATTATGTGGAATGTGGCTTTGTTGCTTTAATTTAGTGTAGTAGGCCAATGCAACAGTTCGGATCGTGACATTTTAGATACAGCTCATCACAAACAATCTTTGAGTTATATCTATAGTTTGATCAGTTCCAAATTGGCGAGAAATGGTCGGTGTTTATCTCTCCGCGCGCAAAAGTAATCCAGGTGTACGCGATTATGGATACATGAACGCGGTTTTGGATCACGCACGCGTCACGCAAATGATGCACAGCGCGTTGGTGCCTTATGTGTGCCCTTGTTCATGTTGTTCTTCTGTATATTTATTCGCTACTGTTATATACTCCCTGTCATAGTCCCTTGGGCATAATTCGCGTTATTTTACGCGAGCTTATTCTGTTGTTGTTTGCGGGGCGCGGCGTCAAAATGCTTGACAGGCGCGAACAATGTCACGCGCCGTCAATCAAGGCGTGTGACGATTTCACGATTGACCAATTAGGATGCGTGGTTATTTGTTTAAAGGAACCGGTACGCACTTCCGTATTTACGCACACTCGCACCTACGTATTGCAATGCGCACCTACGCACATACGTACGAAACTCGAACGTACGCATGATTTGATGGAATTATGTCCAAGGCATTATGACAGGGACTATAGATGAGGTGACCGTTGTTTACATTTAGGACGCCCTCTATTGATTTGAGACAAAACACAACGGGCAAGAGTTCCTATTTACATAGGCCAGATCAGGTTTTCTAACTAGATTGTGGTGTTACAGCAAATTGTTATCAAAACTGTCTTTAAACTTGCTTAGGAATGCTATAAGCTATCGCATTTCACACAAAAAATTAAAAATGAATTAGTTTTACAATTCATTAGAAAGAAATTTCATGTTGTCTTCATTAATTTTACTGTATATTCTGCCTGGAGGGAATCAACAGAGGGTGTCCCATTTGTAAATACATGACGTCACCGGTCACACCATCTATAGGAGGCTTCGCCAATTGGGGCTGATCAAACTATAGTAATCCTATATATAAGGGGTGCCAGCAATTCAGACTTTGTTCTTGGTGTCATTGGCCACGCCCATTTTTTGTAATAATGAAAACATTAGGCGAGTAAAAAACCCTGATTTACGGGCCCGACCGACCCACTTTTTGCGTTTTTCAAGATTTTTTATAGATTATTTTGTCGTAATTCGCCCGTAAAACAGGAGGGGTCGTCGCCTTGACTTACTTGACTTGACTTACTTGACTTAGGGCGGATGATTTTTCCGAACCACAATGCCTCTCCAGATCTTCCTATCCAACATAGCTGTCTTGATTTCTTTCACCTGCAGTCCTGTATCACGTTTGAGTATGTCAATGTAGGTCAGGGCTGGTCTACCACGCTTTCTTGTTCCGTGCTTTGGGATCCAATGTATAAGTTTGTGTACAAGCTCCTTGGACCCTCTGAAGCAGTTGTCACGCGCAAGATGGAATAGGCACAGTGTGGCATGTTAACTAAGCTGTTGTGCTGAATTCGTATTCAAGAAGATAAAAAAAGACAGTAAATAGATTTCACAATTTATTTATCATGATTATTTCTTGAACCAATAATGACAATAACAGTATATACAATAACAATACACAATGTTTCATATGACCAGATTAATCATACTTACAGTTATACAATAATATTATCCCAATGAATTGTACACCCAGAGCTCTTGCGCACGCGTTCGTATACTTCGTTGTGCTGCATACATGTAAACACTCACGGTACCGTCGTCATCAAGTTCGCGAAAGTTTGATCTATTTGTAATGTTGTTCCTCCTTGTTGTTGGACCTCCTAGTGTTGTTATTACTGTGGGACGGTACAGTTGCTCCAACAGTTAGTTGTTACAGTTCTAGTTGTTACAGTTCTAGTTGTTACAGTTCTAGTTGTTACAGTTCTAGTTGTTACAGTTCTAGTTGTTACAGTTCTAGTTGTTACAGTTCTAGTTGTTACTGTTAGATGTTAGATAAACCATTATCTTTTAAAAACGGCTGTATAGAAAACATACAGTGAATTTTATGAATACCAGTCCTAATTATATGTGAGAGTTATGTAGCATATATCAAATAACTCATTTTAAAACATTACTCAATTATATTGAACGAACACAATTAATGATAATAAGTTATGAAACACACAAGACTAGATAACTTATGATCCTAGTAAATTAACTATCACTGGTTGAATTGTGTATCATATAAAATGCATTACACAATGATTATAAATAAACAATGTTGAGGAACCTTACATGTTGTGTATCATCAAAATGCATTACACAGTTATAAATAAACAATGTTGAGGAACCAACCTTTCATGTTGTGTATCATAAAAATGCATTACACAGTTATAAACCAACATTGGTTAATGAATTTTGAGTATCATTATGCATTACATATAGTAGTTACAAATAAACACTGGTTGATGCAACTCTGGTTGTGTATCATTAAAATGCATTACACAATTAAAAACAACGTACATAATTGAAAACACAAATCATATTTTGTTTCTTATCAAAATTGATATTGCATTAAATAAACAAATCTTTGTTTCTTCCAATGTACAAAACAACATAATTGAAAACACAAATCAAGTTTTGTTTCATATCAAAATTGTTATCACATTGAATACAAAATCTCTGCTTCATTGAGTACAAAATATTATACAATAAGAATTTACTTACACATGAATCCTTTGTAAATAAACTTTACATTATTCTCTCTGGCAGTGGCATATAAACACAAACTCCAGACTAAATCACCATAGATTTATTTAGTTGCATTCTCTCATCTGTAACATTGTATCACCATGAATTAATCTGCATTATTAATTTCCAGCAGTGTAGTCACAGAGTGAGGAACTACCAAAACCTTATAGGTCTTAACCCCTTGATGGTCAGAAGATGACTGCACCAAATATCATGTCATAAGAATAAAAAATGATATCATAGCCATATTGCGATTGGCTGAAACTCAAATATAAATAAGCTATGATTGGATAAACTAGAGTTACTTAAAAACAAATTGGTAGAATTAACACATCACAAATATGTTGACTGTTTGGCGTGCATGGTTGATTATAAGATCTACCCTTGAAGTCCTTAAAATAGATAAGTATAGGACACTACACATGTTTAACCTTTTATATGCGACAGCAGTGTCCAGCAAATCTTGCTCTGCGTTCTCTGATCTTGTCCGAGACTTTTGGCATGTCCCCATACAGGTCCTTATTTGTCACATGCTGACTCCAGTTGATGTTGAACACATATCTTAGCATCCTAGTGTAGCATCCATCCAGTTGTTTACCAAGCTTTGGGGTGACTGTCCATGCCTCACATCCATAAAGGAGGACGGATTCTACTGTAGCTATGAACAGTCTTTCTTTGAGCTTTCTGGATAATGATTTAGCCTTCCATAGCTGACTAAGTTTGCCACAAGCTCTCCATGCAGCTGCTTTGCGTGTTTTGATATCCTTTTCAGTGTTGTTCATCCAGGCTCCAAGGTATTTGAAGTCTTCCACTTTATCAAGGCGCATGCCTTCACTTGTGGTAATTACAGGTACTTCGTCGCCTTACGTATAACATAAACCGTGAGTAAACTTGTCGAGTGTGGTATCAAATTAAAGCTTACTATCGATTATAGTATACACTGATTATTCAATAACTAAATAATGTCGATGTTGCATGTAACATCGGCCACGCTCCTTTTAAAGATGTTTTAATAGTGATCAATATATAGCTGTATCATTTGTTATTAAATTGCACAGGGCTGTGCATAAAATTCCAGCTCTTCGACACTTGCAACTGCGGGGAAAAATATGGCTGGGACTTTCTGCAGCCATACAAGTACTTTAGCAATCCTCAGGGTTAATACGGTCCGGTTACCAACATTTTAGACAAACGAGCCCAATGTATTGTACCACGAATTTCTCTTACTAAAACATGCTAACAATGGACCACCATTGTCCACACTAATAATAATAATAATAATAATAATAATGAAAACTTATAAAGCGCCGGTATCCGCCATAAATGGCGCTCATGGCGCTTTTGCATTTACAAACAAGTTATACAGTCAATAGAGCACAAAAACATATCAGATGACTACAAAAAGATTATTGAGTAAAAGCCACTTTAAATAAGTGGGTTTTTAAGTCTTTTTTGAAACGGTTTATATTGCTGTTTAATCGGACGACAGCAGGTAAATTGTTCCATATTCTTGCCGCTGCAATCCCAAAGGCTCTGTTGCCCCACTGTGTTTTTGTACGATTCAATTTTAGGAGACCTTGCTCTGACGAACGAAGAGCACGCCGAGGAGTGTATGGTTGAACAGAGTCAGCAAGATATACGGGTGCTTTACCAAGTTGTATTTTGTAAACGAGTAAAGAGTATTTGAAGACAATGCGTTGCTCCACAGGTAGCCAATGTAAATCAGCTAAGACAGGGGAGATGTGGTCAAATTTCCTAGTAAGTGTGATTAGTCTAGCTGCCATATTTTGTAACCGTTGAAGTCGGGATAATAAAAAATCAGAAATACCAAATAAGAGAGAGTTGCAAGAGTCAATCCTAGAAATTATGAGAGCGTTTACAATGGTTTTTGCTGCATCACATGTAAGATGTTTACGGACACGTCCAATGTTCCTTATTGACGCACATACACCCCTTGACACAGTAGACACTTGTTTCTCCATTGTTAAACCGCTGTCAAACATCACTCCAAGATTGCGGACATCTAGAGAAGGTACAATATTTTCCGAGCCAACTCTTATGGAAGGAATGTTGACTTTTGCCTTTTGGTAATTCGAAGCAATGATAATAAATTCAGTTTTGGAATCATTTAGTTTAAGAAAGTTGGCATTCATCCAAGCGCGTATTTCATCAATACAACTCTCCATTTTCTGAATTGCTTCATCGACATCGGCTTGTATGGGTTTGACAGACTTGTATATTTGTGTATCATCTGCATAAAGGTGATATGGTAGCTTATGATTGCGTATAATGTTTCCAAGAGGCCTAGTATATATGGGAAACAGAGCTAGAGCCATATTCTCGTACTAAACGCGCGCGTTTAGTCTAAAACCGTCGCTAACTAAACTCGTGTTTAATTTAAACGCAAGTCTATCTTTTAGACAAGACGTTTAACAAAACACGCGTAAAACTATTCAAATATCGTCCCCATGGCACTTCATGCAGGTCAGCTGGGGGGAGGGGGGGGGGTGCTCAGACAGATCGGGTCACAAATTGGTATAACCACTTCAAGAACCTTCTAGGGAGCCCACCAGACATCAGTAATGAGGAGGAGAAAATCACACCAATCCTAGATAGAAGATCTGGAAATTAAAACAGGGCCTTTCGACAAAGAGGAATATGGCAAAGCTAAAAAGTCACTGGTAGCCTAGAAGGAAAAAGCAGTGTTGAAACTTGAAGAAAACACCCCCCCCCCCCCCCCCCCCCTCTGAAGTTTTAAAAAGATGCGACCTTGATGAAATTGTGTTAAACTTCTGCAATGAAGCATTGCTGATTGGTAAAAAACCAAGCCAGTGGTCTGTACTCACAACGTTCCAATCCCAAAAGCAGGGACTCTTAACCTAGGAGGCAACTACCGAGGTATCAGCCTAAGTTATATTGATGCCAAAATGTACAAAGAACTATGATCCTGAACAGAATCAGACCAGAGCTAGATTAGCATCTGAGAACCCACAAAAACGGCTTCAGGGTCGGAAGGACGACAGTGGGCCACATACTGGCACTGAGGAGACTTACGAGTCAAGGCCAACAACCTAACAGCAGTAATCACCTACATTGATTTTAGAAAGATCTTTGACACTATCCACCGTGGCAAAATGCTGAATTTTACAAGCTTATTGAATACCAAAACAGATCGTCGAAGCCATCGCGGAAAGAATGTATGAGAATACCATGGCTAATATGTGACCTCTCCTGATGCACAGTTCGAAATCTTGGCTGGAGTTCTACGGGGAGACACACTTGCCCCATCTGTTTGTGATTGTGCTGGACTTTGGCCTGAGGATGGCCATAGAAGAAGGGAGAGAAGAAGAGCATGGATTTCATCTTGACAGGCGTAGAAGTAGGCGGATAGGGCCAGAGATGGTGACAGACTTTGACTTCGCCGATGACATTGCTTTGTTGTCAGATAAATTTCACCAAGCACAAGATCTGCTGCAAAGAGTTGAGACATCAGTAGCAAAGGTTGGTCTGAAAATGAATTCTGGCAAGACAAAGTTTATGTCATAACCAAAGTCAGAAGGGATCCACACAGACAAATGATGGTATCAAGTTGGAGGAGGTTAGATATTTTGAATATCTTGGTGCCTGGATGGAGAGTACAGCCAAGGACATTAAGCAACGAAAAGCAGCAGCATGGAGAGCATGTAGCAAAATGACCAAGATATGGTAGTCAACTCTCTCTCGAAAATTCAAACTTCGACTGTTTGCCTCAACGGTAGAGTCGGTATTGTTATAGGAACTGCTTTTAAACACTGAGGATTTGCCATTATTTGTTGACTACTGTGCTTTTTGGACTGCGAAATCCCCCCCCCCCCCCCCCCCCCCCAGGAGGTGAATGACTGGGAAAAAATTTGGGGCAACCTTTTACGAAAATTTTAGAAATCTTGCCCCCCCCCCCCTGAAAAAAATCCTACCTACGCCACTGGTTGGAATCAAGTATGTTACATATTCTTAGAGCTGGCGCCTTCACAAATATTGAATAAAAGTTTATAAAAGTATCATTTCTAGAAAGGAAATTCAACAGGGAATCTGATTGTGCTATCAATTAAATACATCAAACGCTCACAATTTTTTGAGAAATGAACCCCAAAAAATACGTTTTTTGACCCAATGTTTTCAGAAAGCATAACTAAAAAAATTTGGTAATTTGTTCTAATATTGATTTTTGTAAACAAGACAATTTTGTCGAGGATCAGGTTTTTTCTTTTTCGAAAATAAGGCTCATAGTAGGAGCCCCAGACCTCCAAAATCGGCTTAGAAATGTTTTGACCCCTGACCTCGGAACATACTCCTGTAATTATGGTTTTTAGATAGGTACAACCCTTGGGAACCATGATTAAGTGTCCTGCCAATTTTCTTCTCTTGCGAACTCTAGTTATACCAAGAACAAAATGGCCACCCATTTTACTATAAATTTGAATCTGTGAATTATTTTAAAAAGCAGTGAATAAACAATGCATCCTATTTCAAGTTTCAAGAATGGTTTCATAAATAAATTCAGTATGAGAGTGAAGCCATTACAATTGTATGCCAAATTCCATTATCTGAAGGTCAAGGGTCACCTGCAGCACTACATCCAACGGAGCACATTTATTACATGATTTTCGATTTACAATTTCTGAAACAGTAAATACACATTTTCCCCAGAATTAATAGACTTGTTGTATATTTATTTATTTTGTCATAGATAGTAAATGTAAGGTGTCTGTGCAATGTGTATACCAATCGAGTATAAAATAACTACCATCCTACCCTTCTTAATACCCTATTGAGAATAATATTTAACAGAGTGGACTCACTCTTAAAGACCGTCAGAATCTGTCAAAGGACTAAAACCTGTATGTACCTGATTACCAAAGAGAAAATGATCACACTGGGAAGTTGCATACCCTTTATCATTTGTACCAGCAGGGCAATACACGGCTTCTGGAAGTGGAAAATAATCCTACGCCAATATCGTGGTCAAAGTATATATCACGAGATAATTCATGAATCTGAGGGCGTTGAAACTCGCATAGGTTATGGGCCATTCTTTCCTCAATCACCTACAAATCCAGACGTAGTACAAGAATCTGTTGATTATTTGATCAAGGTATCTCACAAACTTGAGCAAAATGTATATAAATGTTGTTTCACGTGATCAGGCAATAATTGATCTTGGTCTTCAGAAGCAGCAACAAGAGAAGTACCGAAATGTCATTCTCAGACTTGGAGGTTTTCATATTGCTATGAATTTTCTCGGTGCAGTTGGATATCTGTTTAACAACTCTTTATCATTGTTGTCAGGGCAATTGAGTGTGCTGCGAGAGGCAATTGCAAGTGGCGATTCAGAGAAGGTATACACTGCAGTATTTGAAACAGACAAATCCATGGATGAGGTAGAGAAGCAGATGGCAGACTTCAAAGTAGAGAAGTGCAAATCACCAATAAGTCAACTATGGTTGATGTATATACATGGATATGATGCATGTAGCGTGTGTTTAAGAGCTTTGTATGCTGAAAGAGCTTGGGTTTGGCAAGATTAACTGTATTCGGCAAGGCAAATGCTTCCATATATCGTGGCGGCTTGACAAAACCGCTACGTTTCCTGCTTATCTAGCAGCAATGGATCGTTCGCCCGATGCTGTAGAACAAGAGTTCAGCAATGGGAATTTCACCATCAGACAGAATAACAAGGTTTTCAATGGCGTGTGGTCTGACATGGCTCTTGAACAGACACACAACAAGGAGGCGAAAACAAAAATGTTCCATGGTATAACCAATCAACCCTCTACAAAATAGATATACCTTCAAGCAATGCCTGTATCGAGACAAACCAAAGAAATGGCCCATATAAAGAGTGACGATTCATCAAAGCATGAAACAAGTTCTGCTGCTAAGGATGTCAGTGCGATATGTGAAATCCTGCAACTAATCAAATCCAAGATGATCAATCCCTTTAAATTCGAAAGCCAAGTGTCATTGTCATTGGATCTTGTTCAAGCTAGACAGAGCGCATACACACATTCGGTGAGTGTAAAAAGGTTGTATCACCTGCAATAAAAACAAAGATAGCCTAAGAAGAAGAAAGTGCTGTGCTAAGGAATTTGTATTTTGCCAACAAATTGGAAGAACGTGACAAGCTGGATCTGTTTTCTTACGAGTGGACACCATACCCAAGCTCTCTCTTTGAACCAGATGAGAAATACCCTTGTGGCTTGGGTACGTCAAGCGTAAAGGGAAAGCAGATTACATCCTTGCAATATGAAAGATAAATTAGGCGACGGCTGGACAGAACAGGATAAAGTACCTAGATCTGCTATCAAGACCAGCGTTATTATCGATGCTATGGCATTTATCAAAAGATTCCAGGATATGGACAGCAAGGATTTCTCCGAGCTAAGTACCATACATGGTGAAACTTCTACCCATAAGCCCACCTGGATGCGATCTCATACAATTTATCGGGGATAGATATGACGTTCATCCGCATGAGAGCCTCAAATATGAAGAAAGACAGCGAAGGGGAAATGTATGACAAAAACAAGAATCTATGAGCTCCGTGATAAACTTGTCATACCACAGTGGAAATGATTTGTAGCCAATTCTGTCAATAAAGAGAATCTTCTCCAATATCTCTGTACTACATGGACAAAAAAAATGCAACGTTACCTGAAAACTGTAGTGTCATGCTTGGCGGTCTATCGTCAGGACCAGCTACCCTCCTTTTCTCTGAGTCTTTGGAAAGTCTTCCAAATATGTCATGTACGAGGAAGCAGATACACGAATAATTATTTGCACACGTAAAGGAGTGTGTCGAAACCTTAGGATACTCACGAGTTGTCATCGAAACAACTGATTCCGACATTATTATGATAGACATTTACTTCAGCACAAGGATCACTTGTTTTTTAGAGCTCTGAATACATAAGGCAAATACAAACGTTTTTTTATCACTCAATTGCCGGTAATCTACAAGCCAAGTATATAGCCCACACATTACATCAATTCTTCAGAGTGCATACACCTTGAATGGTTGTGATACCGTTTCTTATTTTTTTCGAAGAGGTAAGCGAATTGCCCTTCAAGCAGCCTTGGAAAGTGCACATTCTCTCGCCCCGCTTCTGGAGTATGGAACACTAGGCCGTAGCCTTAAAGAAGATGACGTGATCTTCGATATATTTTTCTTTCATTATACAACAGCAACGGTAACAATCATGATTCACTGGATAGAGAACGTGCCCACATGTTTGCAACAAGGAAGGGTGATATTCGTACACTTCCACCAACTGAGGATGCCTTAAGTTGCATGTTCTTCGTAGTCTCCATCAACTTGCTTTCTGGAAGCGAGCTGCAGAAGAGAGTCCACAACTACCAAACCCATGCTCTTTTGGCAAAAAGTCAAGATTGATTGTTTAGTAGCAACGCCAATGACGAAACCTTCCAAACCTGAGTCAGTAAAACACAAACTCAAATGCAATTAATTGCCCTAAGGGCAAATGTCTCAGAGGGTGCATGTGTACAAAAGCTAACGTAAAGTACACTCTTAGAAGGTCAGGATCAAATACATGAGTAGATTTCCGGCTCACTTTGTTTTGATCCTTTAAGGATCATTTTCGGATCGTTTTGATCCGTTTTCGGATCGTTTTGATCCGTTTCCAGATAGATATCAACAAACGGATCAAATTCACCTTGATCAACTTTGATCTGATTTCCGGATCAATTCGATGAAACAGTTCATTGGTCAATGAGTGACTGACGTCACTCTTTCGCAAACCGATAGACGACAAGCAGACGATCTTTTGAATTCGGTCGCCACAGTTGAAACAAGGGTGAAATACCGCGGTAAGTTATCCAGTCTACTCTGTAAAATTTTACATGATTTTGTCGGTAAAGTAGTTTTATTTTTTATGTTTGAACATGCTCTATTCTTGTGAACAAATTTCTTGTACCTGACCAGTGCCATCAGTACGATTTTCGGTCAAAATGCTCCTCACAAAATGTCACGATCACTGCGATGTACTAGGCCTACACGATGTAGTAAGCTTACTGCACTCGATATATAGTCTGCAGTGTGCACCCGGGGGTGGGGGCACTCAATCAATATTAGGTTTCACACCAGGCTCCATCAAAAATACCCCCCTTTTTTGGCCCGGTGTCACCGAAAGACCCTTGCATGCATGCTTGTTTTTACAATCTGTCACCCGATGACCCCCTATGTTTTCTTTTTTACTTCGATTCAGTTTGATCCTGGAGTAGGATCATAAGCTACAGGTACATCCGATTAAGGATCATTATTTTGATCCGTTTCAGTATCATTTGACAGAAATATTTGATCCCATTTCGGATCAAACTTTTTGATCCTGCTTGTCGGATCACTTTGATCCGGAAAGGGTAAGCTCATATGTGATACCGCTTCTGGATCAAAATTGATCCTTTTCGTCTCATATTTGATCCTGACCTTCTAAGAGTGTACTCTTTCATCCTAAGGAATGTCATAGAATTCCTGCAGTTATAATAATTACAGATATTGAATATATAGTCAAACATGATATTATGTGCATGATGTATCGCCATATCTTAGACTTATGTTAACATCTGGTTGAGAATATCTTCCTAAATGATTCCTCTTAATGACCTTCCTGGTGCTAGAATAATGTCCCAGCACCATGTAGGCCTATATTTTGATTATACTGATATGTACTATGTTGTTTATATACATAAAATATTGAAACCGTACACAAAGCCTGGATCCCATTAAACTATTCGAACCTATCAGGGGTTAAGTGTAACTGTTAAGTCTATGTTATTGAGTAAAGATCTTAGTGTGATTTTGGAAATGTGGATAGTTTTCCATATACCCTATTGTCAGACAACAATTTAGCAGTCATAAAGAGTCTTCAGAAATGTCCAAATTTAAACGAGCCAAACGTTAATAACAATATGAATAGCGTATATTCATATTTAGATTATTGAATTATTATCATGTTTTATCAGTGACAGTTACTAAGAATGTCTTAAGGTACACCTGGAGGTGTAAATGACGTTTAAGGTCACATACATGAGGATTATGTGTTTATGAATGAATGGTAATATGAGTTGAACATAACTTTGGTATCACTATACTATATTATAACATGATATGAACCTTATACATAAAAAAACGTATTGGTAATCTTAATTCAAAAATATGTCTACATTATGCTTGGTCTGTATTTTTAGCGCGATGTTAACTGTCATTTGACCCTGACCTTGATACAAAACCCAAGACAAGGTTCCCTAGTTTTGGAGTATGTACCATTTTTCAAAATATGATATGACGTCAGATAGTTTTCCCGCTTGATACAGTAGATATGACGTATAGTATTACCCCTACCCCTATGATGTGTATTAAAAAGTTGAAAAACGTCTTCTTAAAGGGTGGTGTAATGATGTTGTAATATTCGGATTTCGCAAGAGTTAAACAGGAGCAGGACAATTAATTATTGTTAACTAGGTGTATCCCTGCCGGAAAATAATAAAATTAGGAGTATGTTAGGAGGTCAGGGGTCAACCCCTCAATTTGAGGCCTGGGGCTCCTACTATCAGCTTTTTAAAACTTGCTTAAAACATCAGAATTTAGCCATTTTTTGTGCAAATTTCACAAATGGCGTGAATATTTCGGGTTTGAATTACATAATTGAAAAAACCCACCCGAATTTAGCGCCGAAAGTCCTCTACACAATGGTAGTAAAAGCTGTGAAAAGTTTTTGAAACAAGTACCGAGTTCAGATTTATAATAAATCTATCATGGTTTTCGATGTCGGGCACCGTCCGGCGCAATTCTCGACTACGGCACATTTAGACTGACTTTGTAAGCCCCATCAACGTCGGCCGCATTATATTATGCCACAGCATCGATCGCGTCTGCGCGTCAATTAGAAAAGACTTACAGATTTACATTAAGGCACGATACCAGTAATATTATAATCGATTTGCTCATCTCTAGACATTTGCTCAAGATGTAAACATGTAAATATCAATCAATAAAGTTGTTAGAGAGCGGGTTTCTCTGCACAGGTGCTGATGCTGCAACACACTAATAATAAGCTTTAAGGTTGCTAAAGACTATTTTCTTTGGGTTTCTTCTTCTGTTTCACGCTTGCCATTTGCCAATGGTATACTTCTAGCTCATCTTTGCTTCATGTCAAACTCGAAGGAACAGCTAGTCCTCCTGGCTGGTCCTGCAAATGTGAACTCAGAACTGTACTGTACGTGTGTGCTGTACGTGTTCTGTTGTTATAGTCTGTACACGAAAAAGCTTGGTCTTGGATTAATTCGGTAAGTAAAAAAACAAGACGTTCAAACGTGGTTAAACGTCCCATTGTATATTGCAATGGTTACAATAGGCGGCTATATCTTGCCTCACGTCCCGTACGGAATAAACTGTATAGCTAGCCAGACATTGCCCAATAGGCACCAAATGTCCTTTGTTGTCACACGCTCTGATCGTTAGACCTCCACTTAAAGTTAACTTTTCACACTTGTCTTGGTACCAATCATCTGGTTATCGATAGGCTAAGTTATAATATCGACGTCATGTCCATCCAACTCAGTCAGACATTAATTTTCAACTGATTGATACATGCAAATTGCAATCTTCAGTTAAATATTTATTTTGGAATCTACTGGAATTTAAGTTTTCAAATATCGGGAGGTGACATCAGTTATTTTGATGGATTCGCTTAAGATTATTTTTTCATCAGTATTAATTAATACGATCGTCCCTTTTTTTGAAACAATTGAATTGACCAAAACAGCTAGCTAGATCACTTGTCTAATGAGACACCCACCACCGTGATACGACACAAAGCTCATTTGTATTTTTTTTTCTTCCTCGCGGACATAGTAGCCTCTCCAAAAAAACACCCCTAATTTGTTGAAATCACTGACATAGCTTCCAAGATGACCCGTTATTCTTGGAAATCGCGGACATAGTTTCAAAAAATACCCCCTAATTTTGGGAAATCGTGGAAACAAATGTCCGCGGAATGTCTGCGGACATGGTACAGAAAAAAAACCCTGTTCCGTGATTTTTGGAACGATCATGTGTACCACAAGTCAATGTTGACTGAAACCACCGGTATTCTTGATCAGGAGGAGTTTAAAATAGAACGCCCTCTATTGACGAATTATATTTACATATTTCAAACTATACAATGTTTAATTAAAAGGAACACAATAAACGTTATTCATAATTGGCAATTTCATGTCTAAAGAGGGAGACATACTCGATGTCAGGCCGATAAACATACAATCTCGTACTTTTACTGCAATATAATGAACCGTGAACTTCTACATTTTCCTAGATAGTGTCGGTCAGTACACTGTAGGTTACCAGCAAACATTTCATTTCAAATTAGTGTCGAATAGATAGTTCAAGTTTATTTCACGAATGTAAGTTCAAATATTGAACAGCTCAGAAGTATGAAGAATTTTTACGATTAGTGCAAAGTTCTCCACATTACAAAACTACATCACTCTCGTCTTGGCTACATCGCTAGCCTCGTTTTTCGGAGCACTAATTGCTCTGAGCATGCTCAGTTGGATAGCATGGCCTACTTTTGACGTGAGTGCGCCAATAACGAATAACTTCTATACAACAAATTATGTACAATTAGGGTCCTGGTGGGTATGCAGTTTTCATTACGTAAATACTGGACAGGGAATTAACCCCAACTCTACCCCCCAACCCCCACTTTTTTCAGAATTTTTTCTTCAACATGGAAAATCGACCAAAATATCCCCCCCCGAAAACGGTCCGAAGGGTATGCATTAATCAAAGCCAATGATTGCATAATTTTGTTCTGCGTATTTTGACACCTCGATTGTTGAGATACGATGTTGCGGAGCGGAGTTATTGCCATTTCAATGGTCGTAGGTCCAGTTTCAAAAGTTTTGAATTCAGAATTTTCTTAGCTTTCGAATAAGCTTTGTTTCATGGCAATCGATGGTCGGTAAGCAGAGATATGATCAATTGTCTAAAGTAGTCATGAAATCAACTGGGCCACTTTGGTTTAATCAATGGTAAAACCACTGGGGGTCACATATTTTTACCTCGGCACCCATAAAAGGTGGTTTTGTTACATTCTAATCATTTTTTTGTACATTAGGCTATTGTATTTGTGTAATCCTCTATGCGATTGACTTGTGTTTGGACTTATTTGAGCGGCAATTTAATCCTCTTTAATAATCTGAAGAGAGAAAAAATCCATCACCTTTGATTAAATTAATACAGCTCGTTAAAGCATAATTAGTCAGGGTGTGGAGGAGGAAGTGGAGAAGGAGGAGATAAATTGTCTAATAATGGGTGAAAATGGACCGTTTTCCTCTAATAGAGCATTCTAATTCTTAGTATTATGTCAGTTTAGTTCTAAATGATGCAACAATGCTTTACATCATTTACTTAAAGTATCAATTAAGCTAATTAACTAATTTTCAAATCTGATAAACGAAGTAGGATGAACCATGTGCATACAGTCACAAATCCGTTTTTGTCAAGGTTTCAACATTTTCCTTGCAGGAAAGAGTTATAAAGGCTCTGATTTTAATGTAAAAGCAATGAGTTCTAATTTGTATTTGCATAATTTAGATATCTTTTCCATTATCTAAAATTTCGTATTTTGACCACCCTGTACAAAAAATGTATATATATATTTCCTAATAAGCTGAAAAATTAATTTTGTATATGGCTGGATGGGTAATTTACTCAATTACAGCAAAAACGTTTCTAGCCTTTGAATAGGTCCTGTATTTTTAGACAATGGAGGAGAAGAAAAA
Source organism: Ophiura sarsii (assembly GCA_035610835.1). Classification (NCBI taxonomy): domain Eukaryota; kingdom Metazoa; phylum Echinodermata; class Ophiuroidea; order Amphilepidida; family Ophiuridae; genus Ophiura; species Ophiura sarsii. Next base: position 12,852,298 of record CM069442.1, on the reverse strand, counting down.
AAATTATCATTTTGTATACAATGTTAATTGTTACACCCTGTATATTGTTTAGGTCACCATGTATATTTGATTTTGAGTTACCATATTTTCGATCCTTAGATTATAAGCTTTCCAAATATATATGGTTTCATACACTTTAGATGTAAACATGTTGATATATTCTACTGAAACTGCGAAAGGAGGCCGGTATATTTCATGAAATAGACGTCATTCGTAATTGGCGCACTTATGTCAAAAGAGGGCCGTGCTATCCAACTGAGCATGCTCAGAGCAATTAGTGCTCCGAAAACGAGACTAACGATGTAGCCGAGACGAGAGTGATGTAGTTTTTCAATGTGGTGAACTTTGCACTAATCATAAAAATTCCTTATACATGTACATGCACTTCTGAGCTGTTCAATATTTGACCTTATTAGGCCAAATTAAATTAATTGTTTGTCTCAAAGCTCCTCTCCTGTTGTAAAACTAATGCGGAATGCGGGTTTTTTTCTTTCTTTTTTTTCTTCTTTTTTTTTAAATATAAAATATTGAAATCCTTGTAAAAGTGAACTTTTGTATTTACGATGATGTGATCAATGAAAATCTGAAAAATCAGTGAAATTTTTGGATTTTTTAAAAAAAAATTTGAAGAAAAAAAAAAGAAGAAAAAAAGAAGAAGTTTTTTTCAGATTTTTGTTTTTCTAATGCGCATCAAAAAACTAATGCGCGCGGGAGCTTTGAGACAAACAATTATTTTAATTTGGCCTTACATTTGTGAAATAAACTTGAACTTATAAACTATTCTATTCCACTAGTTTGAAATGAAATGTTTGAGGGTAACTGACACCATCTATATAGGACAATGTAGAAGTTCACAGTTCATTATATTGCAGTAAAAGTAGTGAGATTGTATGTTTATCGGCGTGACATCGAGTATGTCTCCCTCTTTGACATGAAATCGACAATAACGAATAACGTCTATAGACTCATGTAACACAAATGTAGCCCAGGTTAAAAAAACATGACCTGGGATGAATATGAATGGAATCGAACCAGGAACATAGCAGTAGAACGCTATTGTTAGACAACAATGCTTAATTCGGGTCCTGTCCCCGATCTACGATGCTTCTCCACACTCTTCTGTCGTTCATTGCTGTCTTTATATGTTACTCGTCTCCAGTCCTGTATCTTGCTTGAGTAGATCGATAAATGTCAGAGCAGGTCATCCCGGCTTTCTTTTGCCATGTTTGGGGATCCATTGCACTAGTTTGGATACAGGCTCCTCACTTCTGTAGCAGAGGCCAGCAAACCTTGTTCGTCTCTTCCGGATCTTCTGGCTTATTTTGGGGAGGTCGCCATGTACAGTTGGGTGTTTGGTTTATGTTGTTTCCAGTTGACATTGAGTACTGCTCGCAGCATTCTGGTGTAGCAGCTGGTGTAGCTCTTTCTGTAGCTTGGTCCAAGCTTCACATCCATATAGCAGAACTGACTCCACCGTTGAGGCAAACAGGCGAAGTTTGAATTTCCGAGATAGAGTTGACTTCCATATTTTGTTCATTTTGCTACATCATGCTCTCCATGCTGCTGCTTTGCGTTGCTTAATGTCTTTTGCCGTACTCTCCATCCAGGCACCAAGATATTTAAAATCTTGAACTACCTCTAGCTTGTTGCCATCATTTGTCTATGGATCCCTTCTGGCTCTGGTTATATGACATAAACTTGGTCTTGTTAGACAACAATGGTTCATTTCAAGTGGTTAAAAGTATAACAAAGAAGGTTAGGTCTTTACAAATATTATTTATTTATTTATTGAATTTATTTATTCAAATGAAATAAAACTATTTGAAAAAGAATTATATTGTTCTCTATAATGTTCCTTGCATGATACCCTAACCATTTAATTTATACAAGATATAAGATTGTATAATATTGTGAAAGTGGCCCAACCCGATTTCTAAACAACTTAGTAGATTAGCCATAAATTTTAAATGCAAGTAGTTAAAAAGACTAAATAAAATTATTCTGGTAGCCAAAACGGAACTTAACACAGAGTGTAAAAGATTTTGACATTGCATGATTTTAACATTAAATTAAAAATAAAATTGCGATTGTATAACTTTTTTGTTACAGTCTGTACAGGCTGTCCCAAAATGATTAGTACCCATCGATGCCCAAAGTTCAATACATTTTTTCATCATCAAAATCAATGAGATTAGATCCGTTTTTTTATCAAATTTGCTATACTTTACCCTTTTATTAGAATTTTAGATAATGAATATTGGATTTATTTTAATGAAGTTACACTCCATTGTGTAAGACATGGTGATTTCACCTTTTTGGCAAAGTGCAAAAAAATGTGTTTTTAAACAGCTTGTTTGAAAGAAACTAATACATTCTCTTAATGCTAACATCTTTGGTTCCTTTCTATTTTAAACTGCTGTTGTATCATATTGTTGTTCAAACCATTAATACTTCTTCATTTTGATTCAATTTGTAGAGAAAAAATGGATCGTCATGCATGAGCGACCCCAAGCTTTGTTTCTATAATGAGCTAGTATTAAGGCTAAATTTGAGGGACATTTAAACAGGTAAAGACGTGGTCATGGGTAATTAGCAGTGGCTTAGACTTCTTTTTCATATTGGGGATGCAATTTCCTACAAACTTGGTAAAAATGATATAGTCCTTAGTGTTTAACCTCGCGAAATCCATTCTCTAATGTGAAAATGATATCTAAGCCACTGGTAATTCACCAAATACCACTTCATTTAGAAGTCTTTAAACACCTGTCAAATAAAACAATGCATGGGGTCACTCAAGTGTGACAAACTTCTTTTACCCGTTAAATTAAATTAAGGCGAAGAATTATTAATGATTTGCACACCCATAACTAATAACAGTTACAACAGAAAGACACACAAGATTAAATTGAGTAGACAAGAGATTATGAAATTACACCAGATTCTTTCAAACAAGCTGTAAATAGCACACACATTTTTTAGCACTTTGTCAAAAAGTGAAATCACCATGTTTTACATAATGGGATGTATCTTGAGTTTGATAAATCCGATATTTATTATCTAAAATTCTAATGAAATAGTACAGTATGACAAAGATGATGTAAAAACAACAGACCTAATCCCATCGATTTTGATGATGACAAAAATTATTGAACTTTGGGCATCGATGGGTACTAATCATTTTGGGACAGCCTGTAGAACGACGAGGACGAATAAAGCTGTATAATACTGTAAACTTTTCACAAAATATTTTGTGCTAGGCTAGACTCCCCTGTCGAACTGCTTTCCGGTTCGATGTTTTGATCTGACTAATTTGCATCTTCCCCGGAGATGCGGGCATTCCAAACTGAAGTATTTCTAATATTTCAAACTAGAAACACGGGTCGCACCGACGTGACGTCACCCCATGTCACGCGCCAGCCCGTCACCTAAATTTCGCTTGGACACCTCGCAAGTTGTGTTTTCGCGGAGCTCCCTGTATTCTGGATTTACGGATCCTTGAGTTGAGAATTTTGACACTGGCGTGCATAATTCGTGTGGGCGGTTTTTCTGGATTTTCTACGCTATTAAATCGGACCGTTTTGGTTCATTTCGGACCTTTTAGAGTACCAAATTCAATTAAAAACTGAACGTAAAATTCTAAAATTTTCCGAGGAGTCCGCCATTTTACTTGTGACGTATGCAATATGGCGGCTCTTTGTTTTTGTTATAATATTTTTCCGCAAGTCCGGATACGCTTTGGATCTTTATTGAACTCGTATTGGAATCGCTGGGATTATTATTATTTATGACGGACAGTATCGTTTATGGATCTTGGTGATGTATCTTTATATAAATCGATGTAGTCTGTGTAATGTAGTTATTAACGTGTATACCCTATATTATGTATCCTATACAGCTTTTGGCAGAAAGCCCTCAGTGACATATATATAGTCAGATTCACGGATAATCCCCTTCGTGGTTGATTACCTGTGTTTATTATACGCGTTTGACTGAGTTTATATCTTTATTCTCGTTGCAATAGATCGATTACTAAATTCGTCTTACTACATTACTCAATCAGCCAGCAGCCTTGTACTTTTCGCCGCTAGCGCTTGATTAATCCTACCTATCTGTGTTATAACTTATACTAGCATCTGCGTACCATAGTCATGTCGCACCATTGTACTGAGTGCCCTGTTCTTATTCCTATTTGGGATTCACATAGGTTATGTCTTGCCCACCGATCGTGCTCACGCACCGATCAGTGTGATTCCTTTTGTGTAGGTCTGTCTGCTGTCCTTTTCATGCACTGGAGAAAGGCTTTGTTAAGGGATTACGCTCTCGCAGTATTAATGTTAATGTTGTAGGTAGAAAGTCCGTCGGTTCGTCCGACGGCCTCCTTCTCACGGGGGAGGGAAGCTCTGTTACCGGAGCTTCCGTGGCTGTTTCGGCTAACGATCAGGCTCGGCCTGTTCGGCATGTAGAAACGGTCGGCGTGAGTGGTGGAAAGGCGGGACTGGTCCCCGTTAAGTACACTACTCCGTCAGGCGAGCTAGGCGAAAGCTCGGGGGTTATGTCGACCCCTGAGTTAGTACCTTTCACGCCGGGTGCCAGTAGCAGCGGTCCGAGAGAATCGGTGCCCGCAGCTACGGCGCTTTCTGCCAGTGAGAGTGTGGGGTTCGCCCCCGCACTAGTAACTGGCTCGCTGGCGGTGGGAGTTGCCCTAGCTACCTCGGGTAGTATGGGTACACCTACCAGCCAGTCGGTGGTAACAACGATGGCGGGCGGCCCTGAGCCTGCCGTTGTTTGTTCCGCTAGTAGAACTCTCCGAGATCTACCCCCGCCCCCCGGTTTTCCTGTCGGCTTACGATTAGCCACGGTTGATAACCAGGGAGGGATTAGTCATAATCGCCCTATTCAGGCAGGATTGAGTGCTCACTCGTCCACGCCGAATGGTGGTATTATGTCTAGTGGATTTGCCAGTCATTATCCTCCCGGTCACGGTGATCGAGGATTAGGACAAGCTTATCCCATGATGAGTACCATTCCAACCGCTTCGGTGGCTGCGGATAATACTCATGCGTTCTACTCTTACACTCCTATGAAGCAACAGGCTTTGTTGCAGCAAGGGGGGGGGAGTGAGTGGTTACGCAACAGCGGCAGGCGGTATGCCGAGTGCAGGGCCCTGGGCCCAGTACCAAGCATATCAACCTTGGGCGCAAGCACCAGCATGGCAAGGGTCGTACAACCTCTTGCTTACGCAGGCTGCTAGCCCTCCCGCTTATCCGTACGGTGTAGGAGGTTGGCAGTACGGACAGCCGCCGGGTATGGTTTACCCGTGGCAGTCTGGACAGCCAGCCGGCATGCAGCTCGCCTCACAGGCGCAGAGCGTGCCGCCTCCTCAAGTTCCGTCGGTAGTTAGTGCTGGGAATCCCACGGTGAACCCCGTTCACCCGGATCTCGGCGGGAGTACCCCCTCTTCATCAGTACTCGTCCAAGCCCCCGTGCCGGTTGCCGGCGCGGTGGACATGGATTTGTGTGCGGATGATGCCCGTCCAGAGAGTGAGGATGAATCCGAGTCGGGTTCGTCTGACTCTTCGGGCGAGGGAAAGGGGTCGGGAGAGGATGACGAGTCGGATTCCGACGAGTCTGTGCCTCTTCTCCCGCTACCAGCTGAGGAGAGAGTTAATGGCTTTCCGTTAGACACGCACTCGATTTTGTCCCGCGTTGCGCAGGACTTAGGCATTGCCTACGAGTCGCGTCGTCCAGCGGTTACACCTAGTGTTTTTAGCGCTACGTACCCATTACTCTCGGACTCAGTTGAGCCAGCGCTGACACTTCCTGCAGACTTGGCGTCTGTCTGGGAGGCGGCAAAGTCTCCTCCGTCTAAGAAGGCCTACATGAAGGGCTGTCTAGTGACGGACGATGATTTTAACCAGTTTCTCAAGGTGCCTACCATGGACCCAGAGATACATAAACGCCTTCCGGTTGAGGGAAAGGTTGAGCATGGAACGTACTCCCCGTATTGGGAGGAGTGTTTGAAATCCGTTGACAGTCGCCTACGGGCGGCTATCCGGCTTTCTGCATTCAGTTCTACTGTAGCGGAACACCTTACAAGGTTAACTGCTGCGGGATCAGGCTCGGCGTCGGAGATTGCGCGTGAGGCGTATCTGTTGTCAGATCTCTCTCACAAATCTTTGCAATCTTCGATGTCTGCGGCTCACCGCCTTACATCCCTACGCCAATCGAACGCACTCTCCCTCCTGAGCTCGACCTATGGGCAGCAGTTCGCTGACTCGCTCAATAAGGTCGAGCTCTCTACTCAGGGATTTCTCTTCGGTAACCGCTTCTGCGAGCTGGTGGAACAGCGAGCGAGAGAGGTAGTCGATGAGAAGTCACTGGTAGATACGGAGGCGGCGTTGAAGTCCCAGAAGAGGAAGAAGAAGTCGAAGAAATCCAGTAAACGGAAATCTTCGACGAAGCCTTCTACTTCAGGTTCTTCAGGTGCGGTTCCTTCGGTAGCCTTGCCCGCAGCCGCTTCGGCTCCTTCCTCTGGGAAGAGACGCCGTGGTGGCCGGGGAAGTCTTCTAAGCCGGCAGCGTCCAAGGGCAGTAAACGCCCGAGGACCTCTGGTAAGAAGCCTTCTTCCTGAGGGTACGGCGCCTGCCATCCACCCGTCCGGGGAGCTCTTAGCTCCTCTGCAGACGGTGGTGTCACCGGTGGACTTGTATCCACCGGTGGGCGGGCGCTTGCTGCAGTTCAGCGCGGAATGGATCACCATTTCGCCGTCCAACTGGCTACTGGAGACGGTCGAGCGGGGTTACAAGATCGAGTTTACTCTCACCCCGCCACCGCACTCGCGTCGCAGGCGAACACATTTGCCTGCCGACAGAGTACTTCGATCACTCCTCGTGAACGAGGTAGTGTTGGGCAGCCTCCTTGGACCTCAAGGATGCCTACCTTCACGTTCCGTTTGCTCCCTGAGACCAGAAATGGTTACGTACAAGACCAGGCGTACATGTTCACATGTCTGCCCTTCGACCTCTCCACTGCGCCCAGGGTGTTTACCCGGGTAGTGAGAGAGGTGGGAGCATACTTGAGACGCCGGGGCGTCAACATATGTCAGTATCTGGACGACTGGCTGGTGTATGCGAAGTCTCGAGAAGAGACAGCGCACCACATACAGCTAGTCATCCAGGTGATTACGCGACTGGGCTTTGTAGTGAACTACAAGAAGTCCTATCTCGTTCCGACTCAGTCTCCGATATACCTCGGGGCACGACTAGACCTGTCGAAGGGTCGGGTTATGCCTTCCCTGGCTCGAGTAAACAACATGGCTGCTTGCGCTCGCATCCTAGCGGAAGCGAGTGTAGCGCCGGCGGTAGCGTGGCTCAAAGTTTTGGGCCTTGTGGCCAGCATGGTAGATCTGATTCCGCTTTGTCGGTTCCTTGAGGGTAATTCAGATTCACCTGCTGGCGCACTACAAGCCAAGTGTTCACTCAGTGTCCAGGATGGTTCCTATCTAAGACCTGATCAAGGAGGAACTCCACTGGTGGTACCAACCTACCAACCTGACAGTGGGGATGGTTTTTCCATCCCCACCGACGAGTCGTGTCATCACGACAGACGCGTCACTGTCGGGATGGGGAGGCCATTGGCTAGACAACCGGGCCTTTGGCCGGTAGTCGAGCATAGAGGCTCAGGTACACATCAATCTGCTCGAACTTGGGCAGTGGAGAAGACTCTCCTATGGTTCGAATCCGATCTACAGGGACACAGTGTCCTTGTCCAGACGGACAACTCGACAGTGGTAGCTTACCTGAACGGGGAGGGCGGGACAAGATCTCCCACCCTCTGTTACCTCACCATGAGACTCATCACATGGTGTCGAGATCACCAGATCATACTGCGGGCGATTCACATCGCGGGTGTCACGAACATCCTTGCAGACGATCTTTCCAGGGGACGAACGTCCGGCCCTACGGAAATGTCGTTAGCACCTCAGATGGCACAGACAATCTTTGTACGATTTTGTCACCCAGCGATCGACCTGTTTGCTTCGTACCAGAACAAACAGCTACCGGTGTATTGCTCTCGGACTCGCGACCCGAGGGCGTACGCCGCAGACGCTCTGTCAGTGGATTGGAAGGGACTGACGGCTTATGCCTTCCCTCCAATCTCGCTGCTTCCAAAAGTGGTAGAAAAGGTGGCAAGAGACGACTGTTACGTCCTGCTCATAGCCCCTTTCTGGCCGAAACACGTGTGGTTTCGACCGATGGTAGATCTTCTTGTGGGTCGCCCCATGTTGCTACCTCCACTTCAGGACTTGCTCAGGCAGGGAGTTCACGGCGAATTCCTACCGAACGAGCACCTACGGTTGACTGTTTGGCCATTATCCGGCAACGATGCCAGGAGAAAGGCTTTTCTCGAAGGTCTGCAGGCTTGGTCGCCTCAGGTCGACGCCAATCCACGCTCAAGACTTACTCTAAGCGTTTGGCTCCCTACTATGAGTGGTGTACTGAGAGAGATATCTCTCCCACTCGAGCAGATGTAAATAGCGTTTTCGCTATTTTTTTAACCGAGAAGTTTGATTCAGGACTCCAGGCAGCTTCTGTCCGGAATTATAGTCCGCAATCATGTCAGTCCATGTAGGTTTTGAGGACGGATCTTCTGTCAAGGACGACGGAGAGATCAGTCTTCTATTGAAGGAGATGTTCAACGAGAGGCCTCCAACCAGGAAGATCGTACCTGCTTGGGAGCTTAATACTGTTCTCAACTATCTCAAGGGTCCGCCATTCGAGCCTTACGGCGAAGGCGTCGACCCTCAGGATAAGCTCTGAAAACAGTAATTCTCGTAGCCTTTGCCTCTGCGCAAAGGTGTTCTGAACTCGCATTGTCTTTTTCGCCAATGACTCTTTCTCGCGCGGGCGCTACACTTTGTTTTATACCAGGGTTTCTGGCGTAGAACGAAACAAGTACGCACTCGTTTTCCACCCTTTACCTACCCTCTCTGAGTTCGAATTCGTTCGTACACGATGACGGGTTATGGTGCCCCGTTCGCTGTCTGAGGTATTACTCAGGTAAGACGTCCGGAGTACGTGGTAAAAATACATCAGCTCTTTTTAACACACTCTGAGCCACTCAGCCCAGCGACGAAAAGTACTATTTCACGCTGACTAGTTCAGATAGTTAGAGACTCATAGGCAATTACTTATGACGATCGTGCCTCCGCGCACTCGACACGTAGTATTGCAACTTCATGGACATACCACTGGGGGTTGTCCGTGAAGGAGATCTATGAGGCCGTTTCTTGGAAATCCACGACGACAATTTCCGCCGCCTATTACAGGGCTTTTGGCGGGAACTCGTTCAGGGGACAGTTCGCCCGTACGGTCCTAGCTAGACCGTCGGGCAGACAGCCAAGAAATTAGGTGAGTTGGTTTATCAGTTATTTATTTTGAGGTTGAGCTAAGTCTTTTCGGTTTTGATAAACGCGAAATTGAGACTAAGCTTACCTTGATTCGATTTGACCTTGACATCATGGCGATGTGGGTTTAATGATCTGATCTTAAAATAATAAATACTGTACACGGTGTTTGGCTTTTTATCGCACCTCCTCCAGGTTCTGTGCTAAACTGGGTTGATGCAAATTAGTCAGATCAAAACATCGAACCGGAAAGCAGTTCGACAGGGGAGTCTCTCCCAGAACTTATTGTTCTTGGGACTCCCCTGTCGAAGCCTGCTTACCGTTGTTCGATGTTTTGATCGCCCGGCCGCCCTAAGCCCCCTGCGACAAAAAGCAGAAGTAGTTTGGATTATTCCGAGGTAGTCCAAGCGAAATTTGGGTGACGGGCTGGCGCGTGACATGGGGTGACGTCACGTCGGTGCGACCCGTGTTTCTAGTTTGAAATATTAGAAATACTTCAGTTTGGAATGCCCGCATCTCCGGGGAAGATGCAAATTAGTCAGATCAAAACATCGAACAACGGTAAGCAGGCTTCGACAGGGGAGTCCCAAGAACAATAAGTTCTGGGAGAATTTAATGCATTCTTACATTTAAGGATTAACCCAAATTTACCCAAAGTGGGATTTTGTCCCTTCTTACAGTGACCACTATAATACTGCACCCCTGTTTTAGGACCCACTACTTGGTAAAAGGATGGAACTGTGTATGCAAGACTAGAAGGAGAGCAAAGTTCAATGTAGCGGTTTTATTGGATAAAAGTATACTTGGCATGCATCAATTTCTCAGTTAGAAGAAAACCACCCCCTAATTTATTTTATTCCATTAAAGTATTGATGCATGACTTGAACCAAAAGTACACTATTTCCTAAATGGGGGGGGGGGGGGGGGGGGGGGGGGTGGATCTTAGGAAAAACTCATCCCCATCACTTTGCATCATGAGACCTCTCTTCCCTATTTCATTAAGTGTTGTGGTAGTGAGTTTCAAAAACTACAGGAGTGATGAGGAATTTGATGAATTTTGGATAATTCTAGAAAATTTCACATTCTTATCACATATCTGGACTTCAGATAGGAACACAAGGGGGGGGGGGGGGTTGTACCCATTTCAGGAAATGTAAGGATATTACTTTTACTTTTTGCACGCTACACGAATATCATTTTAGAATCCTGTGTAAATATTATTATGTGCCGTAGAAGCCCGTGTTAATATTTAACAAAAATGCATGTGCTAAAGGCGCAAACTATTGAATTGAGGTATTCCTCTTCAATGTGTGCTCATTCAAGCATTTCAACACCTGCATAGTTAAAAGCCCCATTCTAATGTTGCTGTGCACACATACATTATATGTGGAGTAACTCATTTTAAAAATATCAGGCATAATCTCAAGAGGAACTTATTTTTGTTGAACTGTGTAATTACGCGACTAAGGCTAGCTAATTACTTTTTCTAATGTAATAATAGACAGTGTTGTGTGTGCTTGCTGAACACCTCCTTTAATGTGGTGGACAAATTCGCCTACCTAGGCAGTACTAAAAGGTGGCTAACTCGGCTACAGTGACCGGCATTGATTTGCTTCAAAATAGCAGAGGATGTCAACATTGATAAGAAAAGAAGATATGCAAAGTTTGATTTTTTTCTAAAAAGCCGTTTTTGATTTACGGAATTTTTCGTCATTTGAAAACACATTGACTTAGGCCTAAAAGTTCGATTGGCGTAACATAGAAGAAAAAAATAGGGTAGGTATTTTTTTAAATTTATTTTAAAAAATCTATAAAACGTCTATGAAATTTTATATACCAGCACACACATACCATACAGACATAAACAAATGGCACAAAAAAAAAGGGAAAAATAGGGTCGGTCGGGTTACGCCTAGTCTGCTTTAGTACATGTATACCTTTTTCCTTTTCTTTGTCACTCTATGAACATGTACCGATAGAGGGCTCACTCCCCATGGACTGCTCCCCATCCTCTGATCTCACCCTGGGAAAAAAAGGTCTACTTGCATTGGATTGACCTCGTTGACCTCCGTATACTTTTACATTAGTGCTCGTCCAAAAATTGGACGCATACGTAATGAGCAATTTGTTCGCGTGGGGTTCAAAATTAACCAATGGCAGACACGATAAATACGAAGTATATGAATATTTATATACGTCTTCGCAGAGAGACGAATCTTGCTCGCTTGATAAATTCAAAATGTCGATTTTCTGGCACTGTATAGCCGCCGTTTCGGTCTAAAATCACACTTTAGGAGTTATCTTTGACATTGGTCCTCGCCCAAAATATGTTCCTCAGAGATATAGCTACATTTCCGCATTATGTGACTATTTCCATGCTATTTCCTATCTTTCAATATCGTGTAATAAAAAACCTTTTTACGTTTAAACAGAGACAAATAATTTGATCATTGTTTACGATAACTAGAGACTCTTACACAGCCACAGAAATAACCCCTTCACGCGTTTCTAGATGTACAAACAGCAAATTCAATATTAGCGCGTTATGAAGGGGTGTGATACTATCGTGACGCATAAAAAGCATCGTCCTTGTAATCCCTAGTGTGCTCAAGCACAGTTCTTTTGTAAATCCAATGCCAGTAGACCTTGTATTTGGTCGGTTCTCGGATGGGAAGTATCAGGGGGTGTTGTTCGATTGTGTGACAGTGAAATTATACAAGGCATACGAGTAGACTAGGTTACGCCAAGCAAACAATTTTTTTTTTAGGCCTTAATACAGAAGGCATTGCCTAATTTCCAAATACATAGTTTTGTAAATCATTTTTTTCTCATCTTTAAAAATTCAATGTATCGTATTATCTCTATTAAGCGCCCAGGTGGTTAGCAAAGTCATTTGGGGTGGGCGCTTATTGTGTTACCTTTTTTTAACTCATTTATTGTACTAAATAAAACGTACAAGTGGTCATTTGAAGATGCTGACCATTTGATGTACTAAATACAATGTACAAGTGGTAATTTGAGAAGGCTGACCACTTGACGTACTCACGAAAATGTACAATTGGTCATTTGAGGATGCTGACCGTTTGAAAAGGTGGGCGCTTATAAGGGATTGTTTGTTGGTAGTCATTGAGAAAAACAGGGGTGGGCGCTTATAAGGTCCTGGGCGCTTAATAGGGATAATAGACTTTTAGCCAAAGACTTTTATTTTATTTTGATGCCAAAACACCAAGGTATTACACAAAACAAACAAAATCCGCAACTGAATGGTGATCGATGGTATTTTCACTGGGAATGTTAGTACTTTTTCACTATTTTCTAGAAACACTATATTGCCAAATTTTGTGAATTTCTACAGAAAAAAACCTATATGTTCAATTTGTACAAACAAGATGTCATATAAAAGGTAATTATGTTAAACAAATTCTCTCGTAATTTTTTTCCCAATTAAGAGTTTATAGACTTATTCACAGCCTTTTGAAAATTTCCCTAAAATAAAAATTGAAAAATAAATAAAAAAAGTAAACCCTGTTTCTGAAAAGACTCATGAGAGAATTTAGGTAATATGCTTATAAATGTATTCCCAAAGTGTCATGGCCATAGCACTTTTCCTTTTGTCTATAGAAATTCCAGAAGGTGAAAATTGAGGGAATTTTCAAAAAATAAAGAAAAACATAAGAAATTTCACAAATGATCCGAAAGTCCTCAAATAGGTAGAGGAAAGACTTATCTTTGATGTGGTATTAGTATAAAAAGTATAGTTATAATTGATTTAGTATTACAGCTGTTTTTCTGCAGTGGTGTACAAGGGTCGCATTATGACGCGTCTGCGCGTCCTAGACCTCTCACTTTCGAATAGTGACACGTCAGATTTCAAATTGGAAAGCCTTGCGGGTCCCGATCAAAATTGAAGGGACCCCTCACATTTGACGATGTATGGAATATGGAAACCTTAAAGAAAGTGTCCAGCAAGCACAACATTGTGCATTATATGTTAGTAAAATAATTATCAAGCCCAAATCGCGAAGTTATATAGAACAAAACCTCATACTTATCATAAAAATGAATAAAAAACTGCCATCTCTCAACATGCCTTTTTTAAAATTCGCGGTGATCGAAAATCCCGGGATCAATGACGTCATGGTTATTGGTGCTCAAATTTACGCAAGTGCATTGTATAACTATGACTTCATTGATGCCGGTACTTTCGATTGCCGCGAATTTTAAAAATGGCATGTTGAGAGATGGCAGTGTTTATTCGGTTTTTAAGATAAGTATGATGTTTTGTTCTATATTACTACGTGATTTGGGCGCGATAATTCTTTTTCAAACATATAATGCACAATGTTTTGCTTGCCGGACACCTTCTTTAAGAAATTCTGTAAATTACATCCATCCTTTGCTCACAATATAAATTCAATAAAACTGTCCTCATCATCGATCATACCCGTCGACCCCTAACTAACCAAACCATAAGTCATCGACTCATACTTAGGGAAGACGTCAAAACTCGACCGCCCGTTGACCGCCGGTTACGGGCGGTTCCGCCCGGTTCTTTCAGGTCAAATGTTTTACTGGTATATGAATATTCGCGCATGCAACACTGAACAACCGCCGGTTGACTTTAATGCTGTAACCGGACCAATTTACACTCTCAATCTGTTACTTTGCGGTCATAATAGCTCTCTCTATAATCGTTCTATAAAAAAACCATTCGTAGACTTTCGGTATTGATTTTAAAAAGTTAATTGAGCTATAAACAGATTGAAAAAGCCAACCCCAGCGAAAATCAATAGCTGTATTGTACTGGTTGTCAACTGAGACTAAAGAGCCAATTACTTCAAGATGTTATTGCTCACGCGTGTGACGGGGCACTATCAACCGGTCGTGTTCACCAGAGTGTAACTATTTGACCTCATTATGTGTGTATATTATAACAGACGACACGTTTTGTGAGAACCGGGCGGAACCGGCCGTAACCGGAGGTTGCCTGGCGGTCGAGTTTTGACGTGATCCCTTAGTGTGGCCTCTAATTTTCCTAAATCAGTTTCGTCCATTTTCAAATACCCATACTTCGGGACCTCTCATTTTCTTGAGGGACCCCTTAAATTTGTTTTTTGAAGTCCTACGGGGTCCCGAAAAATGTCATGGGACCTCTCACATTTTTGATCCAGTGCTATCCCTGGTGGTGTAGGAGCCGAGTTAGCTACCTTAATATCGAGAGCGCGGTTAACAAAACAGCCCCTCTATGGTGAGGTGTCATCTGGACTATCAATCGTAGGCCAGCGGAAACGTTTCAAAGACAGCATGGTGTTCTGCTACAAACAGAGTCTTCGATCATTCGCGCCGAATCCACTCGCTTGAAAGAATGTAGGAGGAAATGCGAGGTCCGCAAAACAATGGCAGCAAGTATTGCAACAGCAGCAACTGATCACATGTGGCTTGCGTAGGGGTTTCGTATGCGGAGAGTCCCCGGTTCAATCCCCGGTCGCAGCGATTTATTTTTTTGGTTTTTCTTCCATAATTGCGATATCGGTCAAAAACCTCGTTTTGGGGTTAGGGTTAGTAAAGCAATTTGTTCTCATTTGTTTCTCAATTTTCATTAACCTTAACCTTACGGAGTACTACAAAGTACTACGGCCAAGCCTATCTCCAAGCGTACATTTTATGTGAGGACGACGGTTTTCGATGACGTAATCAACTGAGCTTATATTATAGTGATGAGCACATGCGTGAACGAGTAATGGAGAGCCGTGGATTGCCTAGGGGATCCAGGGTTTCGGGTGCGCATGGTCCCGGTTTAATCCCCGTCGCGGTCGGTTTTTCTTCCTAAATTGCGATATTGATTAAAAACCTCGTTTGGGTGTTAAGGTTAGTTGATCAATTTGTTAGAACTCTTTTTTTCTAATTTTCAACAACCCATACCTTACTACAAAGTACTATGGCCAAGCTTATCTTCAAGTGCTTGTGCGTAGGACGGTTTACGATGACGTAATCTACCAAGCTTATATATTATAGTGATGAGCGCAGTATACTCCGCGAACGAGTAGCTTGGAGCCGTGGATTGCCTAGGGAGGCCCAGGGTTTCGGGTGCGCAGGGTCCCAGTTCAATCCCCATTTGGGTCGCGGAGATTTATTTGTCGGTCTTTCTTCTACAATTGCGATATCTTTTAAAAACCTTGTTTGGGAGTTAGGCTTCAGTTGAGCATTTGTTTCTCTATTTGCATTAACCCTAAACTAAGCTCCCTAATTTTCTGCTTTGTAACTGTTAAATTCCGCGTTTTTCCGTATTGTAAATTTTGCATTTTTCTGTGATGTAATTTTTCCCAAGAAAGCTTAAAATATACGATGTTTACATTCTACATTGTGATTATCAATTTATATCAAATAATAATTAAGCTTATGAAAGTACCGCGGTTACGAAAGTTTGTGTTTGCCTTGTCATATCAATTAACAAATTCTGTTGTGACTGCACAGTATGTACGCATGCTCTTGATCGAAGTTTCTAGGAAAGTACCAATTCTATCATAGATCGAGGCACAGCCGCGCAAAGACTGCTGGGATAAAGTTTATGGAAAAGTACTACTGCATTGCGTCAATTTAGATCTTTTACAATACAAATAATAATAAAGCCTATGAATGATGGTATGGAAGTTCAGCATGGAAGTTTATATTTATAATATTATCAGTGATTTTTAGATCAATATATGGCTCATTCCATGAAGTTGGGGCATATTATGTGAAATCCAAGTGAAATTTTCAAAATGGATATTTTCCAACTCTTTCTTCTTTTTTAGGTTCTACATTTACCAAAGTCCAATGTAGAACTTTTTATTTTAATGTAACATTTGGTGTAAAATAACCGCACATGTTCAACAGTTGGATGACATTTCCAAAAATCCTGATGCTACATGGACACCATTTCTCATTTCCATATCATTTTCTAATAAAATAGCTTAAGATGTGGGCCAAGTTTCTATACCTCAATTAACTACTTGGAACCACAAATACATGAAAAGAAACCAGATTTGTCTAGGTTGAACATAACTTAACGAACAAGACATCGTAGATTAACTGTTTTATGTAAAAACTCATTGAAAAGTGACTCTTTATTTTGCAATTTGTATAATGAATTTAAATAAAGTACATATCAATATTTGTTTGATGTAAAGTACTCTATAAACCATGCACATTGATTACATTATAGTCATAAAGTAAGTATATGAAGTATTATTTACCTGTATAATGTTATAAAATGCACTACCGATGCTACATGGACACCGCGTCTTGTAACATTGTTAATAATAAGACTATTCATACTGTTACAATTATTTGAGTGTGAATGGTTTGTCTACTTGTTCATCATATCAAGTAGATACACAGAGTGAATTGCTTGAAATTTATCTAAACACTGTTCATGTAAAATTTACCTTTTCTGTGTACTTAAAGTATTACGATGCTACATGGACACCGTGCCCTAAAATATTTGGAACAGCTTGAATGCATCTTTTTCAGATCAATAGAGAGGATGTACTATGATGTTAACTTTTTATGTTATAAGCACACGATAAAATTAATAACATGGATTGTAAAACTACAAATTACACAAAAAGATAACCTGCCATGAAGCATAAAACATAATTACCTATGATACACATACACCATTTCTTACAATACACCATTGATCAAAGAAACTTAAGATGTCCACTGAAACAAACTTCATGCAGTGTTGTTCTTAAAGTACCCTTTGTGATCTTAGTCTCTTTGCTTGTTTCTGATTGAATCATCCTCTATTATTGATAAAGATGTTTGATCACTTAAAAAGTCAGTTTGCAAAAATAAAATTAATTGCCATGATGGATTTCTTTGGAAAGGTACTAGTTTTTGAAAATGATGGGTTCTTTGTCTTCATCTCCATAAATTCCAGGACGATAGAACTGTCTTCTGAATTAATGTCAAGAACCTGCAAAGCAAAACAAAATAAACCCTATGGCTTAGTATCTTCATGGAACATTGTGTATTGATATTGGAGTAGATTATTTATTCATGTTGCACTTTTTGTGTTGCAGGAAAATATTTATATTAAAATCATGCTGGAGTATTTTATTTATTATTCATTTAACATGAAAAAGAATAGCAAAGGATACATGTAGAGAACTTAAATGATTTACAATTATTTGTTTTATTTATAGTAAATAAAACTAAAATAAGGGAATGTTTATTGTGAATTCAGTGAAATGCTAATGGAAATGGTGTCCATGTAGCATTGTGTATTAATATATTTCATTAGATATACATCTCTCATAATATGCCTTTTTTCTGTAAAGTGTAGTAAAATGTAGGCAATGTTTTGAATGTTTTGGGTGATGGATAATTTCGAATGGGGTAATTGTTTTAGTCTAATTAGGCAAATTTTATGAAATGCTACATGGACATGGTGTCCATGTAGCATCGTATTGGTAAGCTATATTATTAGCATTAAAAGAGCAAAAACTAATTCATTATTAACTTCAAAGTTTATTAATGATGTGATTCTACAAAAAAAATACAATTTCAACGAACTATAACGATACCCAATGCAAAATATTGCCCATGCTATGCCCGATGCTACATGGACGCCAAATTATTATGGCGTCCGTGACTCAAAATTAATATCATAACATGAAAAGAAATTCTGATTCAGTGTTTCCCTTTCAATAAAAATGCATTAATAAATACAGACATACAAGCAACATTAAGAAATAATTACAATCGCACTTACCATTCACAAAACTATCCAATGTTTACATTTTGATGCTACATAAAAGTCCCGATGCTACAACGGGACACCAGCGACTGAAACATTGATAAAACTAGCCCATGTGTGGCAAATTCCCAAAAAAACCTGATAGCTATTGACCTCTATCCTTACAAAAAGAAATATGGAATGTTTTATTTATCTCCAGGGGGGGATTCCCACAAATTGCATAGGATGTTTATCACGATGCTACATTTTATGGTTAGGACACCATGCACACGGCACGGTATACTTTTTCATGAATATATGGAATGGTCTTCATGAAATTTATTCTCATTTGCAATAGTTTTCAATTGATAAATGCTCTTAATTTTGGAAAATAATTTAAAAATGTATGATAGAGAACTACCCCCATTCAGCAATGAAAACTCCCGATGCTACACATGTATATTTTGTGGACACCGTGCGTAGCATCGGAAAGGCAATTTTCATATTGCTTGGGTGAAAAATCAGTCCAGCGTGACGAGGTGTTTTGGTCAGTAAACTATGAATACATGTATATTTTATTAATCAAATCGATTTCCAAGCAATTCTATGATAGTTTTGCTTACATAAAACTCATATTAATTGTTGTGTTTTCCATGTCACGTTTTTTAGCAAAAATGGTCTTGGACACCACCTAATTTTTTATTTTTTTCTTCTTCAAGGAAGGGTCGATTTTTTTTTTTTTTCATGGCTCAATACTATAACCTAGTACTGTTTTTGGACACTAAACAAATTTGATATACACATAGAGTAAAACAGTTTATAAGCTGCCTAAAGTACCAAATTCTGCTATTTTAACAAATGCCCCAACTTCATGGAATGAGCCATATAGGGACGACTTGTACATTTAAATCTTGATTGTTTTGTTTTATTACGTATCAGTTTTTAATATTTAATATTGTTTTATTCAAGACTATTTATAAATTTTGTGTTTTGGGTGTTTTTTGGGCATTTCTTCTTTTCATTAAAATTTTGTTTTCAGCGTTTAAGCTCAATTCCGCAATTTTCGAGGAAATTCCGCAACGCTGTAAACTTCGGAGCTTTACCCTAAACTTACCGAGTACTACAAAGTATCTCCAAGTGCATTTGTGCGAACGGTTTTCGATGACGTAATCAACCGAGCCTATATTGATAGAACAAGTACATGTAGCTGAAAGCCGTGGCTTGCGTATGGTGTCCGGAGTTTCGGGTGCGAAGGGTCCCCGGTTTGATCCCCCAGTCGGGTCACAGCAATTTATTTGTCGGTTTTTCTTCCAAAATTGCGATATCGGTTAATAACCTTGTTTGGGGGTTAGAGTTGATAAAGAATGGATATACATCATTAAAAGCTCTCATAGGAAATACATGAATTTTTTTTTGACCTTATTAAACAGTTTTATGCTGGATTAGGGGTCAAAGGTTATGTCTAAAACAGTGATGTATATAATAGGGCCCAAACTTTCCTTTCCATGTTGAAGTTTGAATCAGAAACCCACAAGCAGAGGGGGGGGGGGGGGGGGGGGGGCTGTCAAACCCATGACCTTTTGCCCATGCATTGTGCTTTGAAATTGTTAAACTTTGGCCCTCCTCGAGTTATAATTTTGGAATTGCAATTTTAGCAACACTAGACATTTGTAAATGAGAAGATGACCCAGGGAGAGAGGAAAGGACCTAGGGGGTCACTGGTCTTTACAAGGAGGGTTTCGGGCATGTCCAAGGTCTAGGAACACTTCCCCTTTCGCCCACCCCAGGGGAGAGGATGGGTTTTAGAGACCTGGTAGGGTTTTGAGGGGGCAATTCCCTAGGATAGCTTTTATCATGTGATGTATTGATTCTCATTCTGAATAATAGGCGTAGTGTACTTTGTATGGCGCGCGAATCATAATCAATATTGGAGAATGATTGTCGGTTTGTTTCGTTGAGTACATGGTATTGATATTTCATGTATGATAAGTAGCTGTGTGTCTGAAAAAGACTATTTATAGGCCGATATAAAAAAGTTAATAATAGCACATGTATATAATATTAGTACTGCAGTTAAAAATTGATGTATCAATTGTCATAGGAAAAATCATAGTTTTATGGGCCATTCAAGGGCTGATTTGACACATTTTATAAGTTTGGTTGCAAAAAAATGATTTTACAAAAAACCCAAATAACAGAAACCAAATGGAATAAAAAATTAAATAGGGGAAAAGGAAATTTAAAAAAATAAGAAGAAAAAATATCGGGTCGGAGGTCAGATTCCCTTGTTTGTGCATTCGGGCGGGTTGGTTTTCGGAATGGGGCGGTTGGTATTTTGACAGCACACTCATGCGAGCTGCTCGAGGAGTATCAGTGTTGTGGCACGCGACATATGACTGATACTATTGTAGTGGACAAGTGGTAGGCATAGCGACAAGCAGATCTTTCTTTATACAGGGTGAGTCAAAAAGACTGCAATAGTGGAAAGAAGCCATTTTGTTTTCAAAACCAAAATGAATTTTAAAACTTTTTAAACGTTGCAAGAATGCTGTATTTAGTCCTAACTTTGTGTGAAAAAATGAAGTCGAGCGCATTTTTCGTTTGTATTTGGTGACCCTCCTTGCTGCACAATTTACCTGTTTGTCCACGAGCACAGTGATTTTCATTTGAAATGACACATTGCATTTTCATATTTGAATATCCCGCCAACAAAAAAATGGAAAATTTCAGTTTTTTATTAAAATTTAGAACATTATACGCATTCATTGCATGGGTACGATTATAATTGATTATGCTAACTCACATGTAAACAAGAAAGGATGCATCAAATTCCAATAACATCACAAATGAACTCAAGTATCCAAATTTGAATGAGAGACACATTTTGCGATCTGATGCATATTTTGGGTATCTCGTGGACAAACGTGTTAAATGGGTGCACTGGTCAAAAGGTTCACCAAAGACAAACGGAAAATGCAATCGACTTCATTTTTTCACACAAAGTTAGGATTAAATTATACATCATTCTTGCAACATTCAAAAAGTTGTAAAATTCATTTTGGTTTTGAAAACAAAATGGCTTCTTTCCACTATTGCAGTCTTTTTGATTCACCCTGTATAAAAATAAGAGGGAGGGTAGAGGCCTAATTGGGAGATTATCTGTATGCAAAAGTATCTCAATGTACCCGCTTTAAACATAATTGGAAAAGCCCTATATAAAAACTGACATTTAATGATTTATTATTTTATTTTTTTAAATTTAATCTTTGCTCAGCCTGCAGCAAGTCAATGTCAAGTAAACCTATATTTATCTCTTTTGTCAGGCGCATAGCCAGCTTTCCCGATCAGAGGGGGCAGAATAAAATTGTTGTCCCGATTTTGGTAACTGTGGGAACACAATTCAGGTAGTCTCAGCATGTATTATTCATGCTTGTTTTTCGTCATTGTGGAAGAGTAAAACTGGAAAATAACCATCAGTGGCGGCACCAGCATCCTTTTATTGGGAAGGCAAGAAACATCTAGTGGGTAAAGGTTCTTTTAATGTCAAAATTGCCGGAAATTAACTTAATTTGGTCTGAAATGTCTAATTTCATACCTGTTTTAAGCTAATTTAGATGTAATTTTGACATGAAAAGTCAACATTTTTTGATTGTTTGGGGGGGGGGGGGATTGGGTGGGTTTGATCTGACTAGGGCCCAGATTTTACCAGGCTACTAAACTCCATTTTCTGGGCAGAAATCGACCAGAATTGCCCTGTCAAACTGCTTTCTTTTTGCCCGGTAAACATGCTTCTTTGACTAAAATAGCCCTGTAAATGCAACATTTGGGGATAATAGGCATATCGTAACACTGTCACGGTAAAACCGCCAAGCGGTATAAAACACCAAACAATTTTCCCACTGGGAAATCTCTTCCAATGACTTTATTCCTACCTCACTAACAAGGGTCGCATTATTACGCGTCCACGCGTCATGTGACCTCTCATTTTCTTGTTTGACGCGTCAGTTTACATACTGAAATTCACTAATGGGTCCTGATCAAAAATGGAGGGACCCTTTATTAAATCTTTTTCTCATTTATAGTTTTTTTATTATCATTTCTCTCACTGAAAAGATCACATACATCTTAAAAACAATTCAAATATACACGTGGTGATACAAATTATATTTACCAAGGGGTACATTTGTGTATGATTGAACGTATTTTGTATATGAACAGGTAAATTTATACAGAGACAGTGTATTGTTCCTCTTTCTTTAAACATGCAATAACTTTGACAATTTAATTATCATATTTCTCAAAAAGTGATGTCCATTTATGCCACCGGATATTGAAAGCTTCATTTTTCAGGTCTGCATTATAAATAGTTTTTTCGTTGATATACAAATTTATCACCTCTTTCTTACCATAAATCTGATGATGTATGGACGTGGAAACCTTAAGACATTCTGAAAATTGTCAATCTCCATCCTGTACTTACATTGTAAATTTGTTAATTGTTAAAAAAATACAATGAAAATCCTGTGTTCTTAAAAGTTTTTATTTTAAAAACATTAAATCGCTTCCGCAAGAAGTTTCAAGCGATTTCCAAAACATTCTATTCTACTGATTAAAATGAACATGACGTATAAGTTACACGTTCTAACTCTACTGTGCGCAGTCTGCATATCTGTATTAGCGAATAATACTGAATAACAGCGAAACATGCATGCCGTTAAATCGATTTTTCGTACATGCATCGTTGCTGCTGTACACGTTTGAGGTAAACAATGGCTCCAGCTAGGAAAGAGCACCTCTTTTGTGTCTCTTAACGTGTCCAACCGTCCACCACCATTTAATAATGTGAATCATCATAATTGGGACCTGGATATTTTGACTCACCCTGTATTGCATTTATAAAAGCAGGCAGAAGTAATTGGTGTGAAAATCAGATTGAGTGTATATACCTTTAATTACATTCATTTCCATTAGAAAAAACCACCTGTTGTGCGATCATAAAACTAATGAAAATGCAATCAATTTCAAGCTGCATTGTTTTCTTGTTGATAATAGTGATAGTGCACTGTACTGTAGTTATTTTTTTGCAGGGCACAATTTTTCATTTTGTGAATTTGATAAATATAAAGCAATATGTGTTAACATTTTGGTCGTTTGTTGTCGATCTATAGACTTACATGTGTACCTCAGAAACCATAATTTGACTTGTGTATTTCTTATTATCGTGAAATTATGAATTTTGTATGTTGTTGGTGAAAAGCGCAAAAAATAATTTAGTGCCGTGTTGTGTGGGCGTAATCGTTAGGGATGCACTGATACTGACCTTGGCATTGACCATTATAATACAAAATGATATTTTTAAATCCTGCGGAGGAGTGGAGGTGTAATGCAATATAATTACTGGAAATTATTGCAGCAAACCGTCAAAGTCACACAATGCTCAACCTGCACATTAAAATCTGAAATTTGATATTATTTTATCGTCTTGGAATCTTGGGTTTTACTGAAAGGCTTTTAATAAAAAAATATCTTATACATTGATGAAATCAAACTAATGTACAGTAATAAAATGTGTATTGGATGGAAGAATATATAGTGCCCAAGAAGCAGACAATATTTCTTATATTGATAAAATGCGCAATTTCCGGGGGGTGGGGGCAAGGCTCAAGATAAGCGGGCGCTGGGCGATTTTTACCCCTCGGTCCTTCTGCCACAGCGCCCGGTAATGCTGAAATATAAATAACCGAGCGCTGATATTTTGTCCAAACCAGCGCCCTTTGACTGTATCGAGAAGCTTGCCCAATACATCATATTTCGAGTTTACAATGCTGCAACACTGGGATTTAATAAAAAGTTAGCTCCCGGTAGACTGAAAGTAGCTCCCAGTTCTCAGTCAATCCCATGATCCGGGCGCTACTTTTGAAAAAATGTAGCTCCCGGTAAAAAAACTGTTATCTTGAGCCTTGGGTGGGGGGATATGTGAATTTTATATTTTTTATTTCATGAGTGCTGTAATTATTGAACTATTAATCAAATACATATAAAAGTATATTTTTGGAAGGAAATGGAGATCAGAGTTAATCTAAATTTGGTGTCAATTTTGACCCAAAATGTTGATTTTTTGAGAAAATCAAAAAATTCACTTTTTTGACCCACATTTGTTGGAACAAAGCTAACAAAAATTGAAAACTTTTTTTGGGGGGCACTTTTTAGTCAAAAATTGCAAAAAATATTAGATTAGGTTAATGAACGTATGAAGTGATTGTGTGATTCAGTTACCCATTTTGGGCTATTTTAAAAAATGAAGACATGTGACTATTGGCCCAAGCTACCCTTAGTGCGGTTTCCTTATTCTCTGAATTTGGCAATGTTGATACTATTAGCACGGGCCGGCGGTGTTGTCAAAGAAAGCACCCTTAATCTGTGCTTTCGTTCACGCGGATGATTACAACTTTATACCTGACTGCCCCTCCCCCTGGCTCAATTGCCCTTCATTACTTTTTTTGTTAATTTTGAAATTTTTTATGCATAAAATGGGATTTTTCGAATATCCTCCAATGGCCTGTCCATGTATTTTATCATTTGACATTTTCTGATCCAGGCAATGCCATGACGGTTGTTACTGCCACATGGCCACACAACACAACCACTACTTCTGCTTTCCGTCCGATGATTTACATCCGATGAAGACTGAGTAGGAGTAAGTCTGTTCTTTTGTTGCCAAGAGCAAGCACCATGAAATTCTATAATGTGGCACACTAAATGTTATGAATGAATGGAATTAGTACCATTTGAAAGAGGGCATGCTACAGGCTGTAACAAAAAAAGTTATACAGTTTTCAAAAAAGTATTAAAAACATCTCCCGTAACAATTCTGTTACAAATTTTAATGGTTTGCAAGGGGAATTTTCTCAGCTTTTGAATAAGCTTTGTTTCATGACAATCGATGGTCGGTAAGCAGAGATATGATCAATTGTCTAAAGTAGTCATGAAATCACCTGGGCCACTTTGGTTTAATTAATGGTAAAACCACTTGGATGAATATTGAATGGAATCGAACCAGGAACATAGCAGTAGCACTAATAAAACTCTATTGTACATTTCACGGACATAAGTTATGCTAATGAGCTCATTAAATGACGTCACTCGCATCATCGGGTTTTTCCGATGATTGAAATACGTTGATTGAAATTCTAGGTCGAGTAAAATGATGTTCTTATTTGTTGTCTGTGAGCTTTTCTGATTTTTTTTCCCGTATTGGAGTATTTTTTTATTGAAAATAGACAGTTCAAATTAAACGTTGGTTCCAAGTTCAACCGACAGCACATGTATTAAAGGCAACAGCAACGGCAATATGCAAGCAACATTTGAGAAAAAACGATGCCCGACTTTGCAAGAAAGTGTACGGGGAAGTGTATGGGTGAACATGACAAACCAAAACAGCCTAGTAAATAATCACCTCCGTGGCGCAATTGGTTAGCGCGTTCGGCTGTTAACCGAAAGGTTGGTGGTTCGAGTCCAGCCGGGGGCGTTGTTACTTTTCGCATTTAATGCAGATCGACAAATCACAGTAAAAATATAATATTGACAAAATCACAGACCACTTACACAAAAATCGCATCTGCGCATGCTCCTGTCGTGATCGAAATCTACCACACAAGCAA
Organism: Ophiura sarsii; assembly: GCA_035610835.1. Classification (NCBI taxonomy): domain Eukaryota; kingdom Metazoa; phylum Echinodermata; class Ophiuroidea; order Amphilepidida; family Ophiuridae; genus Ophiura; species Ophiura sarsii. The sequence continues at coordinate 12,826,509 of CM069442.1, read as the reverse complement.
TGGGCGAGTTTTATAAGTGAGTAGAGCGCTCTTGTTAGACAACAATAGTTCATTTCAAGTGGTTAAAAATATTACAAAGAATTAAAATCATCACTTACTATTTATGAATTTATTTATTCAAATGAAATAAAACTATTCGAAAAATAATTATATCTTTAATGTTCCTTGCATGGTACCCTAACCATTTAATTTATACAAGCAAGATTGTATGATATTGTGAAAGTGGCCCAACCCGATTTCTAGACGACTTAGTAGATTAGTCATAAATTGTAAATGCAAGTAGTTAAAAAGACCAAATCAAATTATTCTGGTAGCCAAAACGGAACTTAACACAGCGTGTAAATGATTTTGACATTGCATGATGTTAACATTGGGTTAAAAATAAAATTGCGATTGTATAACTTTTTTTGTTACAGTCTGTATGTGCAGTTTTATTCATTAAAAGGCAATTGAGTAAATCAGCAGAGATATTAGGCGGACATTACCTACATCTGACATTGTTCACATGGTCACTGCTCCCACTCATACGTCCACTGTGGCTCGTTCCGACATGTGTTCGACACACTGCCTTTGAATTGGACCAATCGGGTGGTATTTCTATTGTTGCTGTGTACAAATGCGCATGCTCGGTATTGGTTTGCATATTCATATATGCTAAATACTTCTTTTTGGTCCGCCATTTTTAAAGATGGTGGCCATATAGAGGGATGCGAGGACCCAGTCTAGGGTGAGGATTAACTTTAAATGTTGACTTTCCAGTGGGCGCTTTTGACAAATTTTGTATATTTTCTTTCTACAGTATGTAATTGAAACTTATTATGGTCATTTATCAACAATTACACAACCTTTAAAATGATTTATTTGTTTATTTTCGAACTGAAATAGCACCACTTTTTATTATTTGGATATCCATGCTTTCTTGCCCTACCTGATTGACCGTAAAAGGCCAAATAAAAATAAAAACTAGTTTCTCGTCCTAACGTTTGAAAAAAAGGAGGATGAGGGCACTTTTTTTAGTAAACAATGCAAAATCCCCATATCCAGCGTGGTATTGCATGATTGGTTGCGTAACTTGAAGGGAGGAGGCCTTTGTAAAATCTTTTTATTTCATGGTTCTGGGGGGGGGGGGGGTTAAGAACTGCTTTAAAATGTTCATTGGACTATAAAAGTAAATCTATTACCATGATTTTTAAATTTTTTAACAAAAAAAGTTATGGAAAAAAATATATGTATAATTCCTGAAAAATGATGAGGGGACGGGAAACTGCTTTATTGTTTTACTTTGCCTAAAATGCCACACAAATTGAAGCTACTTCGGTAATTGACCTCACTCGTCACCTTGCAATCGTGTCACTCTAACTACGACACTACACACACACATGCAGGTCCAGCGAGCTACTACTACTACACTAACCAAAAGGTGAAAGAACTGTTTATACTACACCATAGCTACAGCTGTAATAGTGAGGGGCCTATTATTTCCTGCCTATACCCGGCCGGCCGTATCTGTGTGATCGAGCTTTAGCAGTGTGAGCGAGTGAGTGAGTGAACAAGCACTAGCTATCTTCAGTAGACAGCATGTATTATTCATAACGCCTAGCGGAGAATAGAGGTCCAACAGTGGGGAACATATGTGTGTATATGGAAACAGGCTGTATATTAGACTACACAGTCTGGTAGGCAAGGCTAATGTTTATGACATCGAAGGCACACGGTAATGGCATACTGATATACTGATAGTGTATACAGGTAGTGTATCCTGTATGTTTTCTGTTAGTTACGGAGCATTAAAGTTGTCTTTTAAGCTAATGAGGAAATTGGTCTGCACTGAGTTTATATAATAACGAACTTTGGATTATATATTGTGGTGTTTTAATATTTTCTTTAACGTTTATCCATGTGTTATGATACATCATCACATTTTTTGTATCGATATGTTTTCATATTTCGCTATTAATAAATATTGTGTAAGTGAAGTAAAATGTTTTGATGACAGTACCTGACAATCAACCAAATTCAGTACAATATTTTAAAATATACTTGACTTGCAATGCTATTCACATTGAAGGTAGTTTGATATAAGATACACATGATGAACTTTTACATTTTGTGTCGAAATAAAATTAGGTTTATCCAAACAGTAAGTAACAAACCATGTTTTATCATTGCTCGTAGTAAACTAGCGTTGAACATATTGCATGGCATATGTCAGTCGGGCAATGTACTCGTATAAACTAAACTCGTCTGTGATCAAATAATGCTGAGGCGGCAAAAGAACACCTTTTTGTACAGGCCCGACAATTTCTTCTTTTCTTCAATTTATTTAAAATTAAAATAATTAAATATTGTATCTGAAAATGTTTGCAATTTGTTGGAACAATATTTTTCAAAAGAAATTGTTGAAAATTGCTGAAATTCACCAACATTTTCCAAAGTTGTTTGAAAAACAACAAAAATCAAAAACACAACGGACCAACCCAACATGAGATGACTGTTTGCCCGTAGAACAGGGGGAGGGGGTCGTCACCCAATTCTGTAACATTATTGTCTCCCAACATTAAAAGTCATCTTCATGAGGATATGATATGTAGACAATAAAAGCCACGTTTCATCATATTATTCTGTGCAGAATAATATAATGTTTTATGTTTTATCCTCAAAGCTATCAGAAAATGTCTTGCCATAAGGCAAGCATGTGCAGCCTTTTCTACCACTTGGGACTCATGGTGATTTTGAGATCCATTCACGGGCCGCAGTGATTTTTAAAAAAACCAAAACATATTGAATGCCCGCTTATCTTTGTGTAATTTCCTATTTTTACTCGCTGTGTAAAATGGTTGCACACCACCAAATACATCTCCCAAAGGTTTACACATAAAATGCACAATTTTAAAATTGATATTTCTCGATGTTATAAGAAACTGGTATCTTGAAATTTGGTTTCAACTTGAAGATGTAAGCCATGACTACTAACTCAACAACTCATATATGGGGGTAACCGGCATTTTTTGAGCTAGAGCCTTTCAAAAAGTATGAGTTGGGTTTTCCTGGTCACACGCAATTGTTGACTTAGATGATGGCGTCAGCTACCGGAAATGACCTGAACACAGATGTCTCTGTTAAAATATTAAAAAATCATCATTGCATCAATTTTTTTGGACCTGAAGAAAGCTGATGTGTGTGTCAAAATTAACACTATATTAATTTTGCCATAACATAAATACCCTAATTTTAAACTGTTATTTACAATAGGTCTCCCGTTACGGCATAGCAACGGGCTGGTTTTGGACTATTGCCTCAAAGGGGGCAGGACCAGACGTGATTTAGTGTTGTGAAACCATATGTGGGCAGGAAGTTGCTGCCCGCATATGCGCTGGTAGCTTAGCTCAGTTGGTAGGGGGACAGACTTCGGTGCGGATGGTCCCGCGATCGAATCCCGGGGGGTGCTGGGTGATTATTCAGGGGGGGGGGGCACTCAACCTTTTTTTGAGTAGGGGTGTGCCGCCCAGGGTGTCTCAAAAAGGAGGGGGGACTACAGAGCTGAACTGAGTGGATTTTATGACGAAAAATAGGGTCTTAGAAACTGATTTTTTTTTCAAAAAAAATAGGTCATAAGAACTGGCCTATAGTTCAATTTTGATTAGCAAGAACGCAAATTTGCAATTTTTGGGGGGGGTTTTAGAACGCAAAATTTTCGAAGAATTGGGGCTTTGAAACGCAACATTTTGCGATTTTTGTTTTTTCAATAAAAATGGGGTCTTAAGAACTGATGCAGGCTCAAAAGGGGTCATAAAAACTAGTAGCAGAGGGTTAAAAGGGGGGTCTTCAGGGTGACACATACCCTATACCCTTTTACTGTCAGTGCCCCCGCCACCAAATAGGGTCCCATTTTTCACCTGTCTGGTAAATGAATGACCCCTTTTCATAGCCATTTTTGGTTAATTTATGGTTCTAAAATCCTTAAATTTGCTGTTATTTCACAGAAATTTTAGCAAAATCTGTCAAATGGCCATTTCCGCCGAAAATTGGTAAATGTTTGGGCCAATTTTCATTTTGCTAGCGGCACACCCCTACCAAAAAGGTATCTGAGTTCCCTGGGAAATTACCATTTTGGTTTTGACTGTGTTTGTCTATGATACATTATTCTTTAGAAGGCCTCATTGAAATCACGGTAGCAGGGTGATAACCCTAACCGCACTGAATCTCACTAAATCTCACTGCCAGAAACTATCTCCAGGCACATGCTGCTGCATTGCCGCGATGACGTCACCTACCGCAGGCATATGTGGTCACGGAGTTTGTGGCCGCATATGCGCTAGGGAGTTAGCTCAGTTGGTAGAGGGACAGACTTGGGTGCGGATGGTCCCGCGATCGAATCCCGGGGGGTGCTGGGTGATTTTTCGGGTAAAAAAAATAGTACTTTTCCCCCCTCCCCCCGATACGCACAAAAAACTAGCTTTACTGGTTAGGGGTTAATAAATGTCAATTTTTGATGTGCAATAACCCTAACCGCACTGAATCTCACTAAATCTCACTGCCAGAAACTATCTCCAGGCACGTGCTGCTGCATTGCCGCGATGACGTCACCTACCGCAGGCATATGTGGTCACAGAGTTTGTGGCCGCATATGCGCTAGGGAGTTAGCTCAGTTGGTAGAGGGACAGACTTGGGTGCAGATGGTCCCGCGATCGAATCCCGGTGGGTGCTGGGTGATTTTTCGGGTCAAAAAAATAGTACTTTACCCCCCCTCCCCCTGATACGCACAAAAAACTAGCTTTACTGGTTAGGGAATTTTTGATGTGCAATAACCCTAACCGCACTGACTCTCACTAAATCTTACTGCCAGGCATATGTGGTCACAGAGTTTGTGGCCACATGCGCTAGGGAGTTAGCTCAGTTGGTAGAAGGACAGACTTGGGTGCGGATGGTCCCTTGATCGAATCCCGGGGGTGCTGGGTGGTTTTTCCGGTCCAAAAATAGTACTTTTCCCCTCCCCCGATACGCACAAAAAACTAGCTTTACTGGTTTGAATTTCATATAAGGCATGTGTTTTGAACTGACCACCCAAAAAGGGTGGTGGTGTTGCATTTTTGGTAACGAATCATCCATCTCTCTCTATTAACTCAACAACTAAATGTGGTAGAGCTATGATTGAGGTGTCATGTAAAAGCCTATTTATCTAGCTACATTGTGTGAATAAATCAGGTATTTCCATGACTGTTTGGCTTAGATATGATTGATTATATTGTGAAAGTCAGGGGTGATGGTGGCGGAGGTGCTGTGTACAATCTCTTTGGCGAATATAGAAAATGTTCCCAATTCTACGTTTAATTTACAATAACTCCTCTTCCTGTATGGTACAAATATGACTTTCCTCTCATTTTATAGATTATTTTATTTTTTATAAGATTCTGTTTCAACAAACGTCACTTTACGGTCATTTTGATACAAAAATGGGTGACTAAAAACAAGAAATTTAACTTTATTTAAATTGTAGTTGGTGTATAGTTGGCTATCATGGAAAGGGTTATTTTGTACGAATGCATACGGCTGTCTTCATACACATGGTGCACATGATAGACGAATTACTCTAGCTCCAGTTTGAGGCCGTACCATGCAAGGACGATAACCAGTGGTCGAACGGGTTGGTTCATACTTTGAAAAGGCATACATTAGGTCTAGGAATGTTTGTAAATAAACATTATTTATTTTATTTCTCTGTAAATATGTCGTTTACTCTCCCGACTGGTCCTAATTAACTTTAGAAACTGTTGCACACCAATAACACCAATAATAGGTGTTAAAGGTAGATGTTCCGATTTTCAACTTGAAGTTTTCTATTCTACATGAAAGGTTATCCTTAAAAAAGTTGTGTTCCAAAGTTTGAGTTGCATAGCTCTAATGGTTCTTATTTTAGACGCACAAGATGCTGTGAACTGTACCCATTGAGTAGTACACAAACTATATCGGTGGTTACCACCATTCGCGGTAATTCGACGTTATTTCATTGATTTCTCCGTAATTATACCGATTTAGGCCGTCAATTTCAGTATGATGATGAAAAAAATACGAGCTTTCATATGATATGAAAATCTCCGTATGTTTGAAATAATTCTGTGTTACGAAAATGTGATCGGGTCATCTACCTTTAATTCATGGTGCAGGTATTTGCTGTCTATATGGATATTGTGTTCGGGTGAAGATATCAATGTAATAATTCATGAATGCTATCTACTGAAGATAGCAATATAGCATGTTATCCGAAGATAGCAATGTAATATATTAGTATACTATCTCTTGCAGATAGCAATATAACATACGGTTATTTACTGAAGGACGCTATGTTATATATGGGAACTATCCACTGAAGATAGAAATGTAACATGGGTGTTATCTACTGAAGAAAGCAATAATATTGGGTTATATCTAAGTGATAATGCAATAATAATGGGTACTATCTACTGGAGATAGCAGACATCTTGAGTTGTAACGGTTTGTTTTTTGGGGTGTTTGTTTGTTTGTTTGTTAATAGCTACCTTTTCCTCTACTAATATATGCACAGTAAGATTGTGATAGGTATAAAATATTATTGAGCTTAAACCAAAATATGAACAAAATCGATAATTTTTTAACATTCTTAATAACAACATGTTACCATTAAGTCCTATCTAAATTTCAATAGCATATTTGGATTCCTTGTGAGATTACCGTTCAGAAAATATTTACTTGTGATGGGGTAGAACAAGTAGTTATTGCGATATGAATTCGAATCTCAGATGGTGTAAAATGTAAAAATCTGTACATGCAACGGTAAGGGTGGCGAGTTCAAAACACATGGCCACAGATTACTCTATGAAGAATGCGGCATTATATCACGATGAAGGTCAAGTTCCAAGTTTTACTGAACATTGTATAGTTGGTTGTAACATGTGCCTTCAGATATAGTTTGTCATCTCACATATGGATGACTGCGTGAGGATCCTTATAGGAGTTTTCATAAATGTACCGTATCAAACATATCGACTCTGTAAACTATAGCATTATACAGTTGGAATTTACAGCACATTATAGAATTTGAAATTGCTGTGTTCTTCAAATACGTTTGTTATTGTTCATTTGGATATTAATATTGGCTAGAATTTTTAATAGGGAAGCCTAAATTGTTTTTAGTCATGTTGGATGATGAATGAAAGTATACACTAACACAAAAAGTCCTTGACCAAGTGTTTCATGTTGGCTAATCCAAAATCAATAATCAGTACCAAAAATCTGAGATAAACATTTTATTAGCAAGTTTCTTCTTCGTAGTTAGATACCTCATTCATACAAATTGAATGGATGCTTTTAAAGTTATGATGATTTCAATAACCATGACAAACGACAACAAAGTTGCACTAGAATTGGTTTCCTATGGGATATCAATGATATCTCATACAGACCCAATTTTAGTGCAATTATTTTGTTGGTAGTTATGGTCCTTGAAACAATCATAATTTCAAAACTATCCACTCGATTTTTTATGAATGAAGTATTAAACTACGAAGAAGGAATTCGCTCATTAAATGTATGTCTCATATATTTTGTACCGATTATTGATTTTGGATTAGCCAACATCAAAGCACCTGGTCAGGGACGTTTTGTGTTAGGTGTATTTCATAAACAATCACCAAAATGTCCTTGCATTAAGGTGTTATAAAATGTTTAAATCCAGGTTTTTTATTATGTTATGGCAAAACCTCACAATTCCTTTTTAACGGGCCTAATTGTATTAAATTCACAAATGTTGACCCTTTGGTTGTTTTCTTGCTCTTTTTCCCACAAAAAAAAATCAAACGAAAAATACATTGAAAATCTTCAATTATTTCTCAATAATTTGTTGATTTGAGAGTATTTTAAGAGGGAAAAACCAAAAGTACTGAGCTAACATGAAAACCTCATCTGCCATCTGTAAAAAGGCGTTTGACACCTTGTACTAAAAATATTACATCTATTTTTTATCATTTTTTTTTCTTCTTCTTTCCAGATGCACCAAGAGTTATGAAGACAAGGGACCATGTTAATCATGCATATTCTGATAATGGATGAAATGAGGGTGCAACATCTTTCCACTACATTCTATATAAGCTTGGACGATGTGACGGTTATTTAATGTACTGTTTTGGATGACCCGAATTTGATTGAAGGAGGAGAGAAATATCCCCAACATGTATTAAACACTTGTCATCTGCAGTTATGGAATCAGCTTTATTGATGGTAACCCGACTCCAATTCTACTTGAGCCTGAGGATTTATTCCGTTATACATTGATTGCTTTTGATTGACTCTTATTGATTCTCATTCAAAATGGAATAGGCTACGAGAATTTGAATCGCACGGGTTTTGCGAGAGAGAATGTAGGATCGTACATGTACGAAGAGGAGAAATATTGAATTTGATTATAGGGAACAATGTGTGTGATGAGAAAATCGCAATTATATATTTTGATTTTCTTTGAATGCGTGCAAGCAACCTAACAGGATGTATTTCTGTCAAGCGAGGGAGGCTTAATGCATGATGACCACAGGGGTTTACTCTGCAATATGTTATCACAGCCACAGTTTACGCTCTAAAATCACCAAATGACATGAATCGCCTTAAATCAAGCAGGCCAAGATTTGAGAAGACGTGCCATGTTCGTCTCTTCTATAAACATGTTGTTATGATTGCGTAATCGAGAATTTTCCCGCGTCGTCTGGCACTGTATGCACACACTAGAGGGCGTTTGCTACATCTGGAGTTATGCAGCTGATTTAGGCGCAGATTATTTCAATCCGTAATGCAATCTGGTGACGGCATTTCGTTGGACAACCTGCATTGTGTAAAGTGTGTGCCTCTTCGGAATTCATCACATATAGAGAATGACTTAGCTCTAATGGCTTTGCCGTTCTATATCATGCAATAAATATCATATAATCTTCATCAATATATGAGAGCTATATAATACTGATTATATGTCTATACACATTGCATCAATGCACAAAAAGCTTTCAGATTTTCACGAGCGTAACTAATCAATAGCAATAACGTGGAAAACGGCAAAGACTATTGACCAGTGATCACCAGGATGGCCCTGGTAAACTCCGTCCCATCTGTCATCGTACAGAACAGTACAATGGATCTGAAATAAAGCAATTGGCTGCAATCATCTACAATATAAACCAGTATTGCATGCCGGTTGAAATTTGACAACTTTGCACTTTGAAGAAGATCCCACTATAAAGCATGCATGCAATATGGTAAACATTGTATATGAGATGTTTTATAAGGAAATTAATACAGAACCACTGTACACATATACTCATCATGCATAATTTTTTCTCACATACATGCTTGCCATCTTAATTTGTGTGCAGTCAAATTATTAGCAAGCTGCGCCAAGCTATGAATAATTAAACATTCCCAGTGCTTCAACACATTAAATTCATCTCTATGAATAGAAATGCGCAAACTATTAACATTGAACTATTTATATAGCAAAATCGCAGTTCTGGTCGGTAAACAACCTGCATAATAGGCTCACACGTGGATGAGCGTGATTATTTAAAGCATTACGGCAACAAACATTTGACACATATGTTTGTGTATATAAATAGCAGATGGCAGTTAATCGTTCCATATTTTTCCGCCACATGTGGTATTTTCATCAAGCGCAATATATTTATATATTATTATCGAATATTATCCTGATGTAATTAAACGGCAGCTTATCTCTAATAGGTGTACATAGCTTCCAAATAATTCCGAGATTATTTCCAATATGTCTCTCTGATATTCTGAAATATCTATGTAACATTTGTATGAAGTATTTATGCTTCAACCTCTCTCTCTCTCTCTCTTTATATGCATCAGTACAATCTTATGGGTACAAATCTTAGTGATCTTTGCAATATCACAAAAAAATGCTTTCAGATTAAGGTCTTCCATTATTAATACATATCTACATCCTATATGTCAATCTACTATATATAATCCAGCCATTAATATGCCACATTACGATATGCAACTATAAACATCCGACTTTAGCTCGCGATATCATGAAGAAAGCTGCGAGTAATCCTTCATTACTACAAAAGCAGACTCCTTCATCGTCCTCGCTGCCACAGCCAAGCAAGCAATCTTGGTACGCTAGTTTTCGTCAGAAACGATCGAAGAAATTGTCAAATGAGACATTGAGACGTGTGGGATGCAAAGTGAAAGGACCAAAACACAAGTGTAAATATATCTTCCTGTATAATGCATCTATAAATGACTGCTATCTAGCTTGTTTGAATGATACGATTGTGATTTGTATGGAAAGAAAAGGTGTGTTTCAGTCTAGTAATCACCCTAGGCACGCCGTCATTATAAGTGAACCTTATGTTGGGTGTAACCAGAACACAATAACAATGGCTGCTAATAGACAAAAACAGGGTCTAACTTCAGCTGCAAAAGACACTCAGAAGTATAACCCAACAGTGAGCGATGGCAATAGCAGAGAATGTCTTCCAGGCGTTGGCGCGCTGCGACGTCGTTTCAAAGCGAGAAAACCAAAGTTTATCGCAGATGTAACGCGTTCAGACTGCGTCGATGATGATATTAAACTTGGCCGTCACAACGACGGCATCAATGAGTCGATGGAAGTCGCGAAAGTGACAAGAGAAAAGTACGCACATCGTATACTGAAACAGTTGGGTTACGGCGTTGATGACAACGACAATTTGTTACTGTGCAGACCAGATGACGGCTATGAATCGCCAACTCTGTTTAATCCTGAAGGATTAGAACAAAGGACAGGTGGTGGTGATACGGTCAAAGATGGTCTAACTTTGGACGTCGGTAAATCTTCGTTAAATGTGAGTAGACGTTCATCGGACATCAGCAGACGTTCTTCCGACATAAGCAGACACTCGGATAGCGATGGTATGGAACTGATGAGCATTGACAATGGCGGTGGTGGTAACAATACAACCCGCTGTAAGGAACTTGGAGGGAATACAAAGCCAAACAACAGCAATGATGCATTAACTATAACTGCTGAAGTGAACAGAATGAAGTCAACTAGCGATGTTGACAATGATGGCGCTGCTAGTACAATGTCATTTCAAAATCAGGGAGTCAATATTATGACCGACGATAACACAAGGACCAAAATCAAAACCTCTCCAAACGTATGCACCGCCCATGAGGGAAGTGTTTACAGTGACTGCTATTTGTCAAACTCTGGTATTCAGGAACGCTTCGATCTGGACAGAGTTGACGAAACGATCCATCATTCCAAAGCACAATGCCGGAAGGATATCTCCCCAAACCTGGAATCGTTGCGGAGATCTAAACGATTGAAAGTGCAAGATTCCAATGAGAAACTGTGTTTTGAGGAGGATAAGAAGAAGGGCACCAATGGGGAATCAGTGAGTACACAGGCTTCTAGGGATGAGGCTGTGGATAATGATATAACGGGGGATGACAGGACACCAGACAGTAGGACATCAGACAGTAGGACAGCAGACAGTGGGATGGGACACAACAACGGTTACCATGTGGTAGCATCTCTTATCAACAACACGTCCGCCATTATGATGCTGGTAGATCACAAAATGTAAGTACATATTAAACTGTATTTTATGTGATGTGATAGAGCAAAATCAGTCTGAAGTCGAAAATGTCACTTTTTTAGTTTTCTACTCGAATGTAATGGCCATTTGCAATGCAACACATAGAAAAAATATTTAACACTTTCCATGCGGCTATTAGTTTTACCACGGTACAAAACAGATTTAGAAACCTTTGGTAACTTTCATGTCTATCTCAAGGATAACTGAACAAATACTAGGCATGTTTATACTTATTTGAATGCATTTCACATGGTGATTCCAAATATTGGTAAATGAAATTCAATAATTTTGACATTTTTGAAACATTTTGTACAATTTTGGATTGTCGTCTGCAGACGCCTGCCGCTTGGAAAGTGTTTAAGAAGGGACAATTAATTCCAAAAATATGAACAAATTAAGGGGGTTCAAAACAAAAGAAAACAAAATAGATTATATCCTTTGTTTGGTTATATCTCAAAATCAATTAGCGACTTCCGACTGATTTTGTTTGATCACATCATCACATACTGTAATATTTGATTATAATCCTATCCCCTAATACTAATTATTTGCTAAAAAATAGACGGTGGGACTGTACAATACTACATGGATAATTACGGTAATCGAAAATGTGGCAATTGTCAGACTCAAGTCACTTTTTAAATTTTGTGAGTGCTGTAATTATTAAACTATAACTCAAATGTATATAAAAGTATACATTTTTGGAAAGGACATTTTTTTGGGTGCTTTTTGGTCAAAATTTCAAAAAATATTAGATTAGGCTATTAAAAAAAAATCGTCCCTAAGTTAGTGTCTTTACATCATAATCTAGCAATTTGGGATTTTTTTACTCAAGATTATTTTTGTTAGCCTTGTTGAACTTTTTGGGGTCAAAAAAGTGATTTTTTTTGTGTGATTTTCTCAAAAACACAACATTTTTGGTCAAAATTGACGCAAAATTTGGATTCTCTGATCCATTTCCTTTCCAAAAATGTAACTTTGATATGCATTTGATCAATAGTTCAATAATTACAGCACTCACAAAATTCAAAAAATCAAGTCAAAACTTCCTTGATTCCCCCTTACCACTTTTGACGCAGTAGATCGACATCTGCAGACGACATTCCAAAATTTCACAAAATGTTTCAAAAATGTTAAAATAATAACATTTTATTACCGTTTTTGGAATAACCATGGTAAACGCATTATAATAAGTACAAATATACCTAGTATTGATTCAGTAATCCTTGAGATAGACCTTGAAAGTTGGGAAAGGTTTCTGAAGAAGAAGAAAAAGGTTTTGTATATTATGGTAAAACCAAAAGCCGCATGGAAGGTGTCTGATTGCAAGGATTCCTTGTACCTTATAAAGGGGTCAAAAGGTCAGATTCTATATAGGGCAGTGTACCTTGACCTTTTGACCTACACAAAATATTCCCGGTGGAATCCTTGTGATCATACGAACAATATGAGATATTGTTTTTCAAAATCGGAGCAAGTTTAAATTTTGACCCCATATGCAAAGGTCAACGACCTTTTTACATTTTACCCGATAACTTGTTAACCAAACAGGGAAGTACGGCAAACTATACATTTTCGGAATCCTTGTGCTCAGCCGAACAATTTGGTGTGCTTTTCAGCTTAATTAAAATCATTTGAATTTTTGGGCCCCTGTATGGCGGCCATTTTGGAATTTGCGCTAAAAAGAACTTTCCCGTCACTTTTGAGAGGTGCATGGGAGCTCATTTTCTCTTAAAATGGTTCTAGTTGACAAATTCACTAAGATACTTTGGTATCAAGAAATTGGTCACGAAATCCAAGATAATGACTCTACCATTTTCGGGTGAAAAGCCGTAAGGAGCATAATTTGTTTTAAAATATATATTGCTGATGTAAAAGTGACCTTTTAGATGATTATGAGATATGTTTTGGCCACATCTATGTGCTATCTACTGAAGAAAGTAATTACATCTGCCCCCCTCCCCCCTCTCCCCAAGTTATAGTTAAGTCACCAGGGCACTTTATAAGATACAGTCCATTAAACTAACCAGCCAGGTTATGTTTCCTTTCCTGATAACGGACAACCTATATCAGACCTGTCTGTATTTTTTAATATATTGCTGTATTGGTGTAAAAGTGAGCTTTCAAAATGCTTATGAGACCTTTTAAAAATGCTTATGAGAAATGTGCTATCTACTGAAGAAAGTTATTAGACCTGTTCCCACTAAGTTATAGTTAAGTCACCAGGGCACTGTATAAGATACAGTCCATTAAACATGACCAAATTCAATAGAACACAAAACATTGTGAGAATACAAGAATGTCATCATAAGTAATAGTTTGGGTAAATTTGAGTTACTACACATGTAGTTATTTCTGAAAATATAGGAAAATCCACATATTTTAAGACATTTTACCAGTGTTGAAATTGGAATTATTTGATTTCTAATCAAATAATTAAGCATGTTGGAACAATAATTAAGTTCACCAACTTTAACACAATAATGCTTCACTTCACCTGCAACATGACCAAAATGTCACTTAACCCTAACTCCCACGGCTATGTTTTCGCGTGTATCGGGGGAGGGGGAAAAAGTACAATTTGTTTACCTAAAAATCACCTGAGCACCCCCCGGGATTCTATCCCGGGACTATCTGCACCCCAGTCTGTGCCCCTATCAACTGAGCTAACTCCCCAGCGCGCATGCGGGCACAAACTTCGTGCCCACATATGCCTGCGGTAGGTGACGTAATCGAGCCAATGCAGCAGCACGCGCGTGGAGATAGTTTTATTTTGGATGATTTTGTATGGTGTAGTGGGGTTAGGGTTATGATGAACATTCCCACAATGAAAATATATTCAAGAGAAAATCATTATTTTTGACGTCCAAGGCAAAAGGCAACCATAACATTTTTAAGCTTGTAAAATAAGAAATTTAAAATTTGGAATATCTCGGAAAGGCATTTTGTCAACTTTGACCCATTTTTTTTAGAGCAGGCCGCAATTGATTCAACAGTAAAATGTTGACCATAAGCAAAAGTCCTTTTTTTTAATCCTTTATATTGTAGATTTGTGGGATTTATGATGATCCATTTGAAGAAGAAGAATACCTGTCTGACTCGTATAAACAGTTTTTTTTTAAATTTTTGCCTCGGGCAGGTTAAGATACAAAAATACCTGCCAGACTGGCGGATGAACTCACAGTGTTTAGTGTGTTACACTTGCTGGTGGAATTTCTCTTGGGCAGGTATTTTCTGTGAGTTACCTGCCTGCCTGGCTGGCTGGTTGGAGAAAAAAATCTGAAGTTCCAGCCCTGTATAGAAAAACTGAGTTATGTCATCCTAGCTGTAGGCGGGGCGGTTCTTGGGTTGTTAGCGGTTCTTTCCAATTTTTAAACTGTTCTTCACTTAATAATGGCTGTAGTCGGGCGTGACACA
This sequence comes from Ophiura sarsii, assembly GCA_035610835.1. NCBI lineage: Eukaryota > Metazoa > Echinodermata > Ophiuroidea > Amphilepidida > Ophiuridae > Ophiura > Ophiura sarsii. Next base: position 12,811,462 of record CM069442.1, on the reverse strand, counting down.
CTATGTCCCTGCTATAGGGGGCCGGGACTGTAACTAGGGCGTACACTTTGTCTGGCAAAGGGGGGCCGGGACTGTAGCGGGCCGTACAAGAAATGGTGCCCGGAACGTACACGACTGTACCGGGGACGTCATCTTGGCAATTTTACGTCTCCCCCCCCCCCAAAATCCCCACTGGTCCCAGTTCCCCCAGGGCTGGTGTTGCCATTGATAAGTGCATAAGGTGACTGGAAAAAAATTGTGAAAACAAAAATGACTGACCGACTGACCCTTCCTGAGAGGTCCTATTTCCTGTAGAACAGGGGTTTTCCCGTCGCCTAATAGCCTTTTGTGCCATCTTTGACCACTAAATTTAGACCTTTATAATCAATTGTATAAATGTGATAAGTCACATCAAAAAGGGGTTTTTGTTGTTCAAAATTAAAATGGAGATTTTATTTTCATGCAAAAGTGGATTGTGTACGCTTTAAAATGAAAAAATGAACTCTCTCTTGCAACATTTTGGTCAATACATTCAGATTTTATAAGAAATAAGAGGTGGAAATCCATTTTTATTTCTTTTGTTTTTTCATGCTTTACTTCCTCAATATCTATTAATATCCGACAAAAGCCCCCTTTATGTGACTGGTCACAATTATTGTTAAGTCATCAAAGGCAATCACTTTTTCTCTAGAGGGAGGGGTCAGATGGAAGTGTTTTTTGAAATATTATAGTTTAGCTCTGAATATTGTGTTAATCCGATAACATGTTATTTTCATTGTACGAACTGTCCTGAAATATGTACATTGTATGAGAAATATAATATGTGTACTGCCGCAGAGACGATGGCGTGGGGAAATTGCCCTCTCCCCAGTCACAACCTTTGCCCCCTCCCCTCCCGTCAGCTCAAGCCCCACCCTGTTTTGTCCCCCAAACAATCAAAAATGTTGACTTTTAAATTGAAAATTACTTAAAATTAGCTTAATATTGGTCTGAAATGTCTAATTCAGAACAATTTAAGCTAATTCTCGCACATTTAACCCCCACCAATTTTTTTTGGTCATACCCCAAAATGTTGTTGATGCTGGTGCCGCAGCTGTCCAAAATAAAAAGTTCAGATTTTTATACCAACAAAAGGAGCTTCTTGAATGCTTCAAAATGACACCTTTGTGGTTAAGATTGGATACTGCTTTCTGATTTTATAAAGACAAAATAATGTAAAATTTTCTTTATTTTCTTTATTTTTTCCTTGCCCTGTTCCATCAATATCACAAATACAACTGCACTCTTTTGCTGCGACGGTACACATGTCCCTATGTCAATTGCTTTCAAGTGGAAACTGAGGGCTCAGATACATCTGATACCTTTTCTGTTGCCACGAGTACTTGTGATACTGCCCTCTATAGGTCAAAATGATTTTATCAGTCATCTCTGATTATAAATTGTGTGTGACAAGGTAAATTGAGGGCCTTGATGATTTCAAAAGGTTTTTACTTAGAATTTATGTCTATATAATAAAGGATGGATAGTGAATGCTTTTAGTGATGTTTTGAGGCTGTATATGGGGAGGTGGTGGGGTTATGGATAGTGAACGCTTTTGTGATGTTTTGAGGCTGTATATGGGGAGGGGGGGTGGGGTTATGGGTGTTTTTACAGGGAGGGGCAGGCACTGGTGGCTGTATGCAGTATAATGATATTTCTGGTGCAACATCATTTGAACACTCAAAATTCATATGCATCGTTTTTCAGAAATGGTACTTAAAACAATTGAAATTTTGAAAGCTATTTATAAGGTAATGTAGATATTGAGAGACAAAGTTTATTAATTGAGAATCAACAGACTGAATGAAAGTAAATAGCCTACTATATAATAATAATAATAATAATACACAGCATTTATTCAAGCGCTTGATACGTACATGTAAGATCTCCAAGCGCTTTACAATATAAATACAATAGGTAATTACATGATAAAATACACAATATCCCACAAAATATGTTATAAAACTTAAAACTACAGACATTTAACCACAAGCCAGTAAAAAACCAGTGAACCAGCAACTGGTCATAATATGGAAAATCCGGCAATGAATCCGGTAGATTACAGATAAAAATTAAGCGTAAATTAAATGTAAGCGAGTCAGTTTCGAAAATCTAAACACTTTCCATGCAGCTATTAGTTTGACTAATTGTGCACCGTGTTGTTACTTTATTTTTGGCAGGGGGAGGGGGGGGGGGGGGGGGGGTGATTGGCTGGCATGTTAGCGGCAATTGCGTGCACAGTAAACAAACAATTACACATTTTAAAACATTTTAATAATGTTATACTGTACCAGGGTTCTAGCCAGGACCATTTTAGTGCCAGGTAAATTTACTGACGACGAACGGAGAAAGTGTAGCGAACGAAGTGCAGTGGATCATGGCATTGGATCCAGAGGCCTTCTTAATATGTTTTTAGGGGTTTTAAATGCACTTTGAGGGTTCCTGCCATATAATTTCTTTATTTGTGAGGTAGTAAAATGATTTCATCCCCAAATTGTTAAAAAATCAACCGCCTCTCCCCCCCCCCCCCCCCCCAAAAAAAAAAAATTACCTTTTTTTTGTTTAGAGTGCCAGGTGCCCATCCCATTTTGACCCCAAGTACCAGGCGGTGCGAGACTGCCGCCGCCCACTGTACAGCGTATAAACGGCATATGAAAGCTAAGCGTTTAATTTATCAATATGTGTACAATTGTTACACCAAATTCTAGAAGTTCATGGTCAATAAGTTGGGTAAACACGTGCACGGTTTTTATTGAGACACCCTGTAGCTAGAACCCTGTACTGTACATTATGCAATAACAACTTGAATTGTGTTCATATTCTATATCAGAGTTCAAATGTTCAAATCAATTTGAATGTGTTAAATCACTTGTAATTTGTGTGTAAATAAAGACAATAGACATAGGCCTACCATCGAATGTAGCATCATTTTAGACCCCACTCAAGTGGATTCAATTATATAGTTATCAGTTAATTTAAACCCATGTGGGGTGGGGTCTTTGAGAAAAATAATTCATTTGTACAATTTACATTAGCCTATTATAATACAGGGTGTCCCAGAATGATTTATACCGAGAAATTGCATTTGAAGTTATAAACATCACCACTATTGGTCAGATTGCTTGTTCTTCTAAGGCTAAATTAAACAAATCATTTGTCTCAAAGCTCCCGCGCGCGTTAGTTTATTGATGCGCATTAGAGAAAAAAATCAAGAAAAAAAATCCCAACATTTCACAGATTTTTCAGATTTTCATTGATCACATCAGTTTAAATACAAAAGGTCACTTTTACAAAGATTTCAATATTTTATATTATTTTAAAAAAAATTAAAAAAACTGCATTCCGCATTAGGTTTTGAAAAACTGAAGAGCTTTGAGACAAAAGATTTTTAAAATTTAGCCTAACATCTATGTATATTAACTTCAAATTGTTGGCTTTCAACAATTAGATGCTTCTGACAGAAATTACAGAATAATTTGTGAAAAAGGTACGTAGTTGCCCAGTTTGACTAAAACTATCTCTTCTAAAAATCCTTCATACTTTCCAAGCTGCAGGCGTCTGCAGACAACATTCCAAAATTTCACAAAATGTTTCAAAAAATGTCAAACATTTTGAATTTTCATCACGATATTTGGAATATGTGTGTGGATGTTCCAACATTAGTTTCCACAATTTCACAAAATGTTTCATAAATGTCAACATTTATTGTATTTCATTACCGTGTTTGGAATCACCATGATAAATGCATTGAAATAAGTACAAACATGTCTAGTAATAGTTCAGTAATCCTTGAGATAGACCTTGAAAGTTGGGAAAGGTTTCTGAAATATCTGTTTTGTATTGTAAAACTAAAAGCCGTGTGGAAAGTATCAAAATTTCACAAAATGTTTCAAAAAATGTCAAACATTTTGAATTTTCATCACGATATTTGGAATCGCCATATAAATGCATTAAAACAAGTACAAACATGCGTATTGTTGGTTCAGTATTCCTAGAGATAGACTTTGAAATTTGATGAAAACAATTCTGACAAATCTGTTCTGTATAATATGGTAAAATTGTAGCCGCGTGGAAAGTTACTGACATTACTAACCATATTTGGCAAAAAGGCCTATTTGAATATCCAGTTGATTTGCTGTTCTGTTTTAATTTTCTGAGTTGATTGATGTCAACTGTTTTTAATGTTTGTGATATAATATTTGTATGACGTAAGCAATAGTTCTGCTGGACTGGCTTTATTTTAAAGGGGCACAGAGATATTGGCAATAAAAATGAAAAATTGAAAAAATAAACAGTTGAAAAGGGTTGAAGCGATACCACTAGATAGACATTCTGGTGTGAATCATATGTGCCTAATTCTGCTGATAGCCTGATAATGACCATAAATTGTGAAATATTACATGATATAGTGCGAATTAAAGGCATATTATGTGATCTTTTCCAAGTAGCGCCCTCTATCATTGATTTTTATTATGAAAGCAGATTTTCTTGCAGATTTGCATTTTTGATCATAAATCAAAAAGATCTTTTAAGTAACAGATCGATACAATTCCTAATTACTTTAAAATCATGGTTTGAAAATAGATTTTTTTTATTACCCAAAACAGATTTTGTTAGGTTGTCTGATAATTGTTGGCGCCAAAAAAGTGATTTTGGGGCAAAAATGTAAATCACTATTTTTAGTGAAATTTGATACCAAAATTGGATTCTCTGACTCATTTCTTTAATACTTTTATTTTTATGTTCATCACATTTATAGTTTAAAAGTTACAGTGCTTGATAAATTTGGCGCCAAAAAGGGTTGACACCTCCTTTAACAGAGGTAATGTAGGGGCCCTGAGCCCATGTCAGGGCCGTAAGACACTTTTTATAAAGGGGGGGGGGGCGTTTTCAAAAAAAATAACGTGAAGATTTTTTTGAGTCAAATATGCGCGCATAGCGCGCGAACATTTTCGAATTTGCACCTATTTTTTGCACGATCGAGGTACATTTTGGCTCTAAACAAGCTTGTAGCAAAGAATATTGCATTTTGGGAAGACAAATGCGCGCATAGCGCGCAAATTTTTTTCATCTGTGTACAAATTTTCTGGGGAAGATTTTCAAAGGGGGGGCGATCGCCATCATCGCCCCCCCCCCCCTCTTCTTACGGGCCTGCATGTCCACCTACTTGCAGCTATCAGACTGATCATACACCATTGTTTTAATTTTTTGTACACTGTTATTTTTATTCAACAAAGTATAAGGCAAAAAAAAAAATTGACTTGCCCTTTCAGGGCCAAAGTCTGGGTCGGACGGTCGGATTTTTTATTTTTTTTTAATTTTACAGGGAGATACTACACAAAAACATGTTTTAAAGAAGGGGGAAAAAAAATGTTAATTTGTTTTGATTTTTTATGATTTTTAAACAAGCAGATACTACTCAAAAACACGTTTTCATCTTTCTTTATTGTTGTGTGCTTCTTTCAATTTAAAAAAAAAATGTAAACTTTTTTTCTTTTTTTGAAAAAATAAATAAATAAATAGAGATCATAGATTTCCAAAAAAATTCGGGTCGGTCGGAAAGGGCAAGTCAACTTTTTTGTTGTGGGCCTAATGGGGACTCCCTGTATTATTGTTCCAATTTGAAACACTGAAACAAAATTCAAAAAACGCTTGGCAATAAACAGCAATTGCAATCAATAAAACTTGTGTAGGAAATCAATGATTAATTAGAACATGGATTGCTACAAGTCAATCAATAATAACAACAATACCATCCAATTGGTTCACTTTGTGTACGTCAACCCACCTGCTGCTGCTGATAGACTGGTTTTATTGAACTGGCAATTTAAAATGTGATAGTTGATATTTTATGTTGAGAATTTAAAAAGAAATGACAACATTTTTTTCTCACAAATTATAAATGCTTAAAGCTGATCTGAATGTTAAAGCCATTTCAAAATTTAAAGTTAGGCAAAAAAAAATGTTTGATTGTCCTCGTCCTCCCGACCCTCTTAATAATTCCGACCCAAACACTTTTTTTTCTTTTCTTTTTTTTTAATTTATTTTTAAAAAATTCAAAAATTCAAATTTTTGTTGTTGAAAATTTCATTTTTTTACAAATATTAGTCGAAAATCAAAATTTTCATTTTTTCATATTAAGTGTTGAGAAATAAAAATACTCATCAAAATTTTCAAGATTTTGTTCCCCGTTTTGGTTACCACAACAAGTACATCTCATTTTACTTTTGGACCTGAAAAGAGAGCAAGTGAGAAAACAAAACAAAAAACAAACAAACTTTTCCCGACCGACCTACCCAACTTTTAAAAGAGATCGATCTATAGACAATCAAACAAACAAAATTTGGCCTTATCCATGGCCTCTGAGAGATGTTTTTTTGTGTGGATGTTCCAACATTAGTTTCCACAATTTCACAAAATGTTTCATAAATGTCAACATTTTTGTATTTCATTACCGTATTTGGAATCACCATGATAAATGCATTGAAATAAGTACAAACATGTCTAGTAATAGTTCAGTAATCCTTGAGATAGACCTTGAAAGTTGGAAAAGGCTTCTGAAATATCTGTTTTGTATTGTAAAACTAAAAGCCATGTGGAAAGTATCAAAATTAAAGGTAGATGTTCCGATTGCTTGCCCGATTTTCAACTTGATGTTTTCTATTTGATATGAAAGGTCATCCTTAAAATTGCCGCATTCCAAAGTTTGAGTTGCATAACTCCCATGGTTCTATTTGTAGAAGCACAAGATCACAAAACATATGCCCATTGAGTAGTACACAAACTGGTTGGTGGTTAACCACCTTTGGCAATAATTCACCACATTTTAGCCTTTAATTTATAAATGGAACATTTCTGGCCCCTAATATTTTACAGACGTAATGAGAAAAATATGGGGATTCTTCTGATATAAAAATATCTTGATGTGAAAAAAAAATCATAGCCCCAAAAAAGTGATCGGAACATACACCTTTAAAACACCTTCTTTTTTTATAAATTATTATTTTCTTCAGGGAGGCAATATATTTGATAGGCATGCCACTGCTGTCTATTGTTAAAGTTTGACTTTTACACACCTTTTCAAGCATGTTACGATACCATCACCATCAATAACCGGTTATTTATATAATATTGGATGGCTTTGAGGGTGATAAAAGAATATTTTTTATAGTGAGTGCAATATATTCTTGTATCACCCGAAAATAAGACATCCAATATTATTATTATTATTTATATCAGGCTTTTACCCATTCATTGAAGCCGTCTGGTAGAATTCACTCTGTTCGTCTTGATTCGACATAAAATCTTTCAACTTTTGCTGCCAAAGTAAGGCTTCTTAAAATCGTCAAAATTATCCGAGTACCTATTTTCCTGAAGATATGCTTGTTGATTTAATTGTATTTGCAGAATCTTTGTTCCTTTAAAATCATCATCACTTACTGACTTGGATTGGTGCCCTACGTAAGCCTGCTTCATTCAGCCGATAACATGTATTTGCGAAAAACATGCAATCAGCAAAAATTAGTCTCGACTGCATGCTTAATAAATGCGTAAGCTCCTTTGTATATAATGATATAGACGAATATTCGTAATGAACAAATGATGGGTATGAGACTAACAAATATTGGACGGCAATATTTTTATTGGATGCATCCGGGTACTTTGGTTAAACAATATTGAATACAGTTTTATTGTACCGTTAAAAAGCCTGATATAAATAATAATAGTGGTTATTGGATCACCAACAGGTTATTTGTGGTTATCTTATCACCACCAAACCACCAATAACCAAACTAAATGCACATTTCTATTCAGCACAAAAAGGTAGTAATTCCGGTAGTTCACCAAAATACAATGCAAGGCAAGCATAGCCAAGAAAAACGGCCACGTTACAAGCCCATCTTAGTAAACCCACACAGACATGGATGCAACACACAAAAATGTCACGCATGGCGCCAAAGCTTAAAACGGCGCGTTGAATGTCACGCATGGCGACAAAGCCTAACACGGCGTCACGTGGAATGTCATCATGCACCATTAAAATAATCACTGTCTGTTTTAATTCAAGATTGAATGGCGATGGAGGTCAGGTCGTGAAAAAGGTGGTGATCGCATGTTTCTATTCTGGCAATCACCACCAAACCACCTTTTGCACTAAAAAAAAAACATGCTTTATGACTGCCAACTTGGTATATTGGCTTAATGCAAGGTTCAGGGAAATGTTGTTTTTAGGGGTATCTTTCCGAGTGAGAAATTGGCCAATTCTACATGTAGTACAACTGTGGCACAATCCCGGGTTACAGAACTGAACTGAGTGGATTTTATGACGAAAAATAGGGTCTAAAGAACTGATAAAAAAGTAGGTCTTGAGAACTGGCCTATAGTTCAATTTTGATTAGCAAAAATGCAAATTTTTGATATTTTTTTTTTGATTTTAGAATGCAAAATGTTCGAAGAATTAGGGCTTTGGAACGCAAAATTTCGTGATTTTTGAATTTTCAATAAAATTGGGGTCTTAAGAACTGATGCAGGCTCAAAAGGGGGGGTCATAAGAGCTAGCAGCAGAGGGTGAAAAAGGGGGTCTTCAGCGCGGCACATACCTATACCCTTTTCCAATGTCAGTGCCCCCCCCCCCGGGGCACAATGGCAAATCTTTGATTTTGAAAAAGTAAAACAAAATTATTTACAAAAAATTTGCTTTAGATAAAATTTCATAATAAAACAAAATAATATAGCAATATTTTTGGAATCATTGTATTGTCAGGCAACAGTTAAAGGTGCACTAAAAGATTGCTGATAAAAATGAATTTGGAAAAAATGAGTTGTTTTAAAGGTAGATGTTCTGATTGCTGGCCCGATTTTCAACTTGATGTTTTCTATTTTACATGAAAGGTCATCCTTAAAATTGTCATATTCCAAAGTTTGAGTTGCATGGTTCTAATTTTAGAAGCACAAGGTCACAATAATTTTGCCCATTGAGTAGTACACAAACTGGCTGGTGGTTAACCACCTTTGGCAGTAATTCACCACATTAGAGCCTATAATTTCTAAATGGACCCTAAGATTTTACAGACATGATGAGAAACATATGGTGATTCTTCTGATATCAAAATATCTTGATGTGAAAAACAAATCATAGCCCCAAAAAAGTGATCGGAACATATTCCTTTAATAGATATGTATGTAAATATAATGGAGGAACCCTGTGTAATATAAGTTATATGGAAAAAGTGTTGAATGATGGATGGCGCTAGATATAAATTTGGTTGATGCCATTTGGGCAATTCTGTATGGGAATGAGAAAAAGAAGAACAAAATCTCTTTTTTCTTCTTCAAAGTTTATCAAATAGCAATGAATGTGGTCATTGTGGATAAATGCATCCTTGACAAGGAACAAAAAAATGTTTTTGAAAAACTGTATTAGTTTTTGTGAAAATCCTGTTTGAAGTTGTGTGATATTTTGCTTTGAAATTTGGGAAATAGGAGCTAAATATTATTAAATGAAATAAATTCTAAAAAGCAATCTTATTACACACTGGTTTGGGGCAACATTTTCCTATTTGCTCTGATTTTGATGTAATTCCGTTTAATACCGAAAAGTGATTAAGTTTTTCTACTGGTTTAGTTCTTGCTGAATTATGATGTCATTGTAAATTCTCTTCCTTCACCAACCTACTAAGATTCTCAAACACCAACTTATCAGTAACAGTGGTAATGGAATTACATTTGGTACAGTAACGGAATCACATTTAGTTCACAATTTTACAGCTTTAGATTTCTGAAGCAATAAAGTAGCTATCTAGAGTAATCTCTCTTTATTTATTGTTTAACAATCAATCACAGAATGTACATGGCAGGAATATATTACTTTTTGAAGTCCAATTTTAAACACATTGGTCCAATATTTTGATATATTGGGTATTTCATGTTTTCCCTCCATTTTCAGGTTTTCAAAACAAACAAAAATTCATCTTTGTGATATAATTTTGCATGTACAGGGATTTTCATTTTAGTTTATAATGGTGGAGTCATGCTGAATGTTAACACACTCATTCAGATAAGGCCAACAAAAAAAAGTTGACTTGCCCTTTCCAACCGACCTGAATTGTCGGAAATCTAGGGTCGCTATTTATTTATTTTATTTTTTTCAAAAAAAGAAAAGAAAAATGTTTAATTTATGGAGAGTCCATTCCATGAATTACTGTTGGTGAACCCTTGCAACAGTGCACATACACTGTACCAAGAGCAAATATGTTGAGTATATGTCTTATTAATATTAGTATACTGAAAAACCAAATAAAATGCTTGAATTGGTTTCTCTCACTGGGTGCGTGTTTACACATTTGAAGGTCACATCGGTCTGACAAAAGCGGAGCTCATTGAGGCATCACAAAACGGGTTTGATTGTAATTGCATTATACTCTTTGCTCTGTATGCTGACATAATCATGGATGGGCAGGAATAGAAGAACACTGCTATATATAGATAGCTTTCCAGTATTTGTCACAATCATGTGGCCATATAACTTTGCTGGATGATATTTTTGTGTCATGAAACGTAGAGTTCGTCATGAAGGAGATGAGTGCAGCGCTAATGTGGTGTCAGGGTTGAGTGATGCGGATGTGAGCACTGTTCATTCCTGTGGTAGTGGTAGTGGTGGCATCAGATGTAACAGGGGTTATTGTTCTATGCCAAACACATCTACTGAAGACGACAATCGGTAAGATGAAGACCTTGGGTTATTAGCGTGTAAAGTAAGCCTTACATGCACTATAGACATTACACCAGCCATTTTGGTTGTGATGTAATATTTTATGTACGGGGAGATGTGATGGGACCAGCGCCAGTTAGTAGTCTTACCCTATTTTCACTAAATGAGAGGAAGGTAAGCATATCATCTGAGCCTGGTAAGATTCAGGGGGGGGGGGGGGGGGAGAGATGACAATCGGTAAGAAGACCTTGGAAAACTACACCAGCAGTTTTGTTTGTGTATTGTATAGGGAAATGTGATGGGACCAGTGCTAGTTAGTAGTGTTACCATGCTATTTTCATTAAATGAGAGGAGGGCAATCATAATTGCTAATTGATATTCATGAGGTGATTTACTACGGCGATTATACATTGGAATTTTGACTTGCTCGATAAAATCATGAATTGTAATGCTTTTAAATCACAAATCTGAATAGGAAACATGAATTTATTGGTATAAAATGTACAATGAACACAATGAAATAGTAATTGGGTTTGATGGTTTAATACTTTGTTGACAACACAGTGATAACTTGTAAGCTTCAGGGGGGAATACTTTTGTGCGGCAGTGTACGTGTAAGCTTAACTTGCACTATTGACACTACACCAGCATTTTTTTGTTTTGTTATGTATTGTATGTAAGGAGAGATGTGATGGTACCAGTGCTATTTAGTAGTGTTACCCTATTTTCACTAAGGAAAAAAAAAAAGTTGACTTGCCCTCTCAGGGCCAGAGTCTGGGTCGGATTTTTGAATTTTTTTTGTTGATTTTTATTTTTTATTTTTGAAATTTTAAACGGAGATACTACACAAAAACATGTTTTAAAGAGATTTTTTTTTATTGATTTTTTTTATTGATTTTTAAAATTTTTAAACAAGCAGATACTACTCGAAAACACGTTTTCATCTTTTTTATTGTTATGTGCTTCTTTAAAAAATAAAAATAATTTTTTTTTACTTTGAAAAATAAAAAATAAATAGCGACCCTAGATTTCTGACAATTCGGGTCGGTCGGAAAGGGCAAGTCAACTTTGTTTTTTGTGCCTAATATAGGGTAATGGAATGGGGGGGGGGGGAATCGGTAAGATGTAGATGCACTATTAGACGCTACATCGGCAATGTTTGTTCCTTTCCTTGTGTGTGTAGATAGCGGGAGATATGAACGGGAAGGGGTGTCGTATTAACTTCAATTTATATTTTAAAGGCAGATTATGTGATCTTTTCCAAGTAGCGCCCTCTATCATTGATTTTTACTATGAAAGCAAATTTTCTTGCAGATTTGCATTTTTGATCATAAATCATAAAGATCTTCTAAGTTACAGATCGATACGATTCCTAATTACTTCAAAATCATGGTTTGAAAAATAGATTGTACCGAGTGGTACAATCTATTTTTCAAATTTTACTCTAAATTCACTCTTTAAACCATGATTTTGAGGTTATTAGGAATTGTATCGCTCTGTAACTTGGAATATATTTATGATTTATGATCAGAAAAGTAAATCTGCAAGAAAATCTGCTTCCAATTTTTTTCGAGGATTGAGGGCGTCCCCTGGAAAAGATCACATAATATACCTTTAACTGGACTATAAATGACAGAATTCTCTACTATTTAGTTATTTACAGAGTTTAAATGTATGGGACCAGTGCCAGTTAGTAGTGCTACCCTATTTTCACTAAATGAGAGGAAGTCAAGCCTATCATCCGAGTCGGGGGAGGGGGTTAAATTCCTAATACACGAGCTAATTAGATAGTTCAATACCCGTTTTTTCCCGTTTTCAGACATGCGCAGAAAGGATCACATGTGAAAATCCAAAATGTTGAATTTATTTTACTCGGGTAGCTACTGTTCGGACACAAATTGTGGTTTTCGGAGTGAGTGATGACATATGGTCTTCACCCAAAATATTTTCGTCAGGGATATAGCTACATTTCTGTATATGCGGCTGTTTGTTATTCTTAAAGATCGCATAGTAACAAGCATTTATACGTCTGACAAATAAAAATATTTCACGACATTTTCTAAATGTAAACAAAAACTCTTACACAGATCTTAAAGTGACACTTTCACATTAGTAACATAGATGAATGCGACGTTTGCTAACGATAAAGAAACTGCCAGTACCATGTCAACCGTTTCTATGTTGTGCTGCGCGACCGCGTTTAACATGGCGCACGCGGTTCGGCGCACACGTATGATGACGCAGACAAAAAGTGTACGCGTTTGTGGCGCAAACTGCACATTGTAACGGAGCAGAGTGAAAGCAGGCAGTCCGTACACTCTTAGAAAAAGGATGCTTCAGGCTTCAGGGGTTCTTGGCTGTCCCGTATGGAACCCTTTATATCACCTTAAAAGGTTCCAAAAAGAACCATTTTAAGGTTCAAAATAGGCAAAATATGGGCAAACATTGGTCTTTCGAACCTCTAAAGGTTCTCTACAGGACCTTTTGGGTCCTTTAAAATCAAAGAACCTTTAAACCATTATACGGGACAGCCAAGAACCCCTCTGAAGCACCCTTTTTCTAATAGTGTACCCTAAAAGCCACCTCCTCCTCTCCGCACTTCCCTTACTTGATAATCTGGATATAAGGGGTAAGGGCACATGGGGCATCTGGATAAACGGAACGTGTGGTACATTATCATGATTATTATAGAGTGTCTGGATTATTCAGGGCATCCGTGGTATCTGGATTACGGGGTTCACTATAAAACGAGTCTCAAATTACCTGGATATACTACATATGTATGCGCAGGTGGGCCACCTGTGATAACTGGATTTTAAGGGTGTACACTCAGGTAGTATCTCGGGAGGCTTTATAGAACACAGCAAACATGATAAAGGGACTACATATACTATACGTTAAGGCCCCACATGCCTATTGGAGGAATAATGTATTTAATGTAAATAGGCCAAACAAAACCCGGATGGCACACATTGTGCTCAAGTACAAGCGTGGAATGGTACAAGTGATCTTGATGATCATGATGATAGACTCCGCCGACCATAAAACTAAACGACCGACTATAAAACTATAACGCTCAGAACGTAGGCCTACTGAATTACCTGGATACAGTATGTGCATATGGGCAGTGGCGACACTTGCACCAGCACCATATGTTAAAGGAGGAAAACGGGGTGGCAGGGCAATAAAAGAATCGGGGGAGACATTTAAAATCTAATTTTAAGTAACTTTCAATTTTGACATTAAAATTCAACTTTTTATTATTTGGGGTACAAAATAGGTAGAGACATGCGCTGACAGGAGTATAACTGGGGGTATTAAGAACACGTTGATGGAGTAGGCCTACTCGGATTAAGATCTTGGGTATCTGTATTATTTAAGAGCACATTGGGCCTAGGCTCATGGTGTATTAAGGGCACCATGTTACTTACATTATATCAAGGGCACCTTAGTACCTGAATTATTTAAGGACATACTCTTGACATTGATAAACATTTATAACGCGTTGATATTACTGACCTCTGCCTCTTCTGATATGACTTTTACTGTCCGCTATCTTCGGCGCCCGCGTTTAATTTACTTGACTATGATAAAGTAAGGGCACCTGGGTATCTCGAGATAACGGCACACTGCAGTGGGCCTACCTTGATTATGTGGTATCCAGTGCATTATTAAGGGCACCTGGGGTAACTGGATTAGGGGGTAGGGCTTAGGCCTATGGGGTCACTGGATATAATGGGACAACGGGTACCTGCATTTCAGGTCTCATGGGAGGCCTACATATAGGTATCTGGAAACACAAACGTAGGCCTACCTAGATTAAGGCAATGTATAACCTGGATTATCAAAAGCACCTGCGATATTCGGATTATTTAGGGCCCCGTCTGGATTATGTATACATGTATAGGACATGTTCTTGATATTATTGTATCACATTTTCTTACGCTTTGTTTACTTATTCCCCGTGAAATCTTCTAGCGGGTCCAGCGCGAAGCGCTGGTGCCCGCTAGTTTATATTAAGAAATGTCATCAGATATTGGCATGCATTGTGATGAAAACGTTGCTTGTCAGTGTCAACCTTTTATTACATTTTTGGATCTCTATATAGAAAAGTGAGTGACATCGTGATTTGTATTAATTTAATTTAAAGGAAAGATAATGTTTGTCAAAACAAGTTTTATCTATTGAGTACATTGTACTCTCTAAATGTAAAACGAGAGGAAAGAGTGGAAATTCACTCGAAAAGGAGTGAAGGGAGTGAAACGCAGGACAACCCGTTTTAGAGTGGAAAATGTCCACTCTGAAATGAATGTCCACTCACAAACGTGTTTTCCTGCGTTTAACTCCTGGGAAAACCACTCTTTTACATTTAGAGAGTACACAACTGGTTTAGACTAAGATGTGTTTTGAGTAATGTAAAGCCCCCATTTTCCGGTATTACCGGAAAACATAATTAATTTTGTAAGGTTTTCTAACAAATGTTTGTCAAAACAAGATTGATTTATTGACTAACACATGTAACAGAGTAATGTAAAGCCCTCACCCCCCCCCCCCCCTCCCCCATTTTCTGGTATAACTGGAAAACATAATTTATTTTTACGGTTTTCTAACAAATTTGAATCCAAAATTGTTTAATAACTGTTTGTTTCCAGTAGTTCCATGTGTTGGATTTCATACTTGAATCTCTCCAAACTGTCAACATACATGTACCGGGTGATTCAAAAAAAAGTTGACCCAAGTTCAAAGTAATTTATCGACCACATTTAAAGTTTCAGATCATTTCTGTTTGCTTAGTCTTAATCAGCAGTAAGTTTTGAAATTATCCTGAAAAGATGGCACGTTTAGCTTGTTTGGTTCTTCAGATATGGTTCATTACAGAAAACATGTACAAAACTGACTTGTCCACGGGAGCGTTATTTAGTTTTTGTCTTAAACAAAACAGCATGCTCTAGTTTCAGAATTGAAAAGCCCGCCCTGACAAAGTATCCCAATCTCTATGATTATGTGCCATTCACATTCAACAAAGAAACGTAGATATGTATAGGTAGGTAATGTCAAGCACCAGACAGATGTCTCAGATGTCTCCTTGTTTCTTTTTCTCCTATTTTTACAATTTGTGACCAATCGTGTGTAAGTCCACTTTGTGCATTCCATCTCTACTAAAGGACGCTCCCGTAACCATATCTGAAGAACCAACCAAGATAAATGTACCATCTTATCAGGATAATTTCAAAACTTACTGCTGATAAAGACTAAGCAAACAGAAATGATCTGAAACTTTAAATGTGGTTGAAAAATTACTTTGAACTTGGGTCAACTTTTTTTTGAACCACCCGGTATATACAAAAATGCTATGAGTATTAGAAACCCGGAGTAATGCTCATGAAAGTTGGTAAAGGTTTCTGAAAAATCTGTTTTGTATAATATGGTAAAACTAATAGCCGCGTGGAAAGTGTTTAGCATGGAACACTTTTATGTCCCTAGGAAAAAATAATTGAATCAGCATTTTGTTGTACAAAGAGGGCTGATTTTTCTGAATCCTTACAGGTGTAAGTGCATACATACATGTATAATACAATTGCAAAAATGTAGAAATCTGTTTTGATCCAAATTGAGGCAGCAGCCTCCAACTCATCTCAGCTCTGAGTGTCCCTTTAATGTGTCTTTTTTGTGTCATACGACTGGCTTGTATAATAGCAAAGTTAGGAGGTAGAACTTTTTGAATGACCCTCATGCGACTGGCTTGTATGATAGCAAAGTTATGAGGTAGGAGGTAGAACTTTTTGAATTACCCTCGTACATGTATAATACAATTGCAAACATGTAGAAATCTGTTTTGATCCAAATTGAGGCAGCAGCAGCCTCCAACAAATCTCAGCTCTGAGTGTCCCTTTAATGTGTCTTTTTTGTGTCATACGACTGGCTTGTATAATAGCAAAATTATGAGGTAGGAGGTAGAACTTTTTGAATTACCCTCGTACATGTATAATACAATTGCAAACATGTAGAAATCTATTTTTATCCAAATTGAGGCAGCAGCCGCCTCCAACTCATCTCAGCTCTGAGTGTCCCTTTAATGTATGCCTCCAACTCATCTTTGAGTACCCCTTTAATGTATGCCTCCAACTCATCTCTGAGTGCCCCTTTAATGTATGCCTCCAACTCATCTCTGAGTGCCCCTTTAATGTATGCCTCCAACTCATCTCTGAGTGCCCCTTTAATGTATGCCTCTAGGGCAGTTCCGTAAGGTCGGACGTACATTTCGCACACCTTAAAGGTCTGGGTAGTCCTCACTATTAGTGTTGGGTCGATATTTGTATCAGTCTTGTATGTCCCCCTGGTAGTACTATTATTCTAACATCAAATAATGGATCTTCAATTAAAATGAATGTAATAAAAGTTGCAAAAACTACCCTGGGTCGGACGTACTCACACGGAATGTTTTTTTCCTACATGCTTCGAAAGAGTACACATTTTAAGAAAGTGTAGGAGTTGCAGTGCATTTTTTATTGATGAGGGTTTGTAAGAGACATGCCTCTACCTAATGCAAGAACAAAAATGTCCACATTCATCTCCAAACAAAAAATACAACCAAAAAATAGGTGGGGGTCGGACGTACATTTTGGAGGGGTCGGACGTACTTTTGCAAATAATTCACAGAGCGTACGTCCGACCCCCTTTGATGTACTCCCTCTTTAGCAGTACAAGTCATATCATTCTGTTATGGTATCAGCCTATAAGTGTTGACCCTGTACTTCCATAATATGATAGTTTGATGGCTCAGTCAGTCACTAAGTACGTGTTACATCTTCTTGAAAATGTGCATCATTCACAAATGTACGTCCGACCCCACTGCTATTTTCACCCCAAAAACAGTTTTTTGACTCTCTGCGACAAACCATTGCCCAATTTTGTCAAAAGTATGTATCGGATATAAAGTCATGTAGTGACCCTCAAGTTACCATAAACAAAAATTAGTTTGAAACAATTTCCAATGAATGAGAGCCAATAATGTGATTTGCCGTTTGGTTTACCTATTTACGGAATTGCCCTCTAACTAATCTCTGAGTGCCCCTTTAATGTATGCCTCCAACTCATATCTGAGTGCCCCTTTAATGTATGCCTCCAACTCATCTCTGAGTGCCCCTTTAAATTAATGTATGCCTCCAACTCATCTCTGAGTGCCCCTTTAATGTATGCCTCCAACTCATCTCTGAGTGCCCCTTTAATGTATGCCTCCAACTCATATCTGAGTGCCCCTTTAATGTATGCCTCCAACTCATCTCTGAGTGCCCCTTTAATGTATGCCTCCAACTCATCTCTGAGTGCCCCTTTAATGTATGCCTCCAACTCATCTCTGAGTGCCCCTTTAATGTATGCCTCCAACTCATCTCTGAGTGCCCCTTTAATGTATGCCTCCAACTCATATCTGAGTGCCCCTTTAATGTATGCCTTCATCTCTGAGTGCCCCTTTAATGTATGCCTCCAACTCATCTCTGAGTGCCCCTTTAATGTATGCCTCCAACTCATCTCTGAGTGCCCCTTTAATGTATGCCTCCATCTCAGCTCTGAGTGCCCCTTTAATGTATGCCTCCAACTCATCTCTGAGTGCCCCTTTAATGTATGCCTCCAACTCATCTCTGAGTGCCCCTTTAATGTATGCCTCCAACTCATATCTGAGTGCCCCTTTAATGTATGCCTCCAACTCATCTCTGAGTGCCCCTTTAATGTATGCCTCCAACTCATCTCTGAGTGCCCCTTTAATGTATGCCTCCAACTCATCTCTGAGTGCCCCTTTAATGTATGCCTCCAACTCATCTTTGAGTGCCCCTTTAATGTATGCCTCCAACTCATCTCAGCTCTGAGTGCCCCTTTAATGTATGCCTCCAACTCATCTCTGAGTGCCCCTTTAATGTATGCCTCCAACTCATCTTTGAGTGCCCCTTTAATGTATGCCTCCAACTCATCTCAGCTCTGAGTGCCCCTTTAATGTATGCCTCCAACTCATCTTTGAGTGTCCCTTTAATGTATGCCTCCAACTAATCTCTGAGTGCCCCTTAAATGTATGCCTCCAACTCATCTCTGAGTGCCCCTTTAATGTATGCCTCCAACTCATCTCTGAGTGCCCCTTTAATGTATGCCTCCAACTAATCTCTGAGTGCCCCTTTAATGTATGCCTCCAACTAATCTCTGAGTGCCCCTTTAATGTATGCCTCCAACTCATCTCTGAGTGCCCCTTTAATGTATGCCTCCAACTAATCTCTGAGTGCCCCTTTAATGTATGCCTCCAACTAATCTCTGAGTGCCCCTTTAATGTATGCCTCCAACTCATCTCTGAGTGCCCCTTTAATGTATGCCTCCAACTAATCTCTGAGTGCCCCTTTAATGTATGCCTCCAACTCATCTCTGAGTGCCCCTTTAATGTATGCCTCCAACTAATCTCTGAGTGCCCCTTTAATGTATGCCTCCAACTAATCTCTGAGTGCCCCTTTAATGTATGCCTCCAACTCATCTCTGAGTGCCCCTTTAATGTATGCCTCCAACTAATCTCTGAGTGCCCCTTTAATGTATGCCTCCAACTAATCTCTGAGTGCCCCTTTAATGTATGCCTCCAACTCATCTCTGAGTGCCCCTTTAATGTATGCCTCCAACTAATCTCTGAGTGCCCCTTTAATGTATGCCTCCAACTAATCTCTGAGTGCCCCTTTAATGTATGCCTCCAACTCATCTCTGAGTGCCCCTTTAATGTATGCCTCCAACTCATCTCTGAGTGCCCCTTTAATGTATGCCTCCAACTCATCTCTGAGTGTCCCTTTAATGTATGCCTCCAACTCATCTCTGAGTGCCCCTTTAATGTATGCCTCCAACTCATCTCTGAGTGCCCCTTTAATGTATGCCTCCAACTCATCTCTGAGTGCCCCTTTAATGTATGCCTCCAACTCATCTCTGAGTGCCCCTTTAATGTATGCCTCCAACTCATCTCTGAGTGTCCCTTTAATGTGTCTTTTCTTTTTTGTGTGGTTACATCAACAGGGCATCAGGAGCCATCAAATCATCTGGCGACTTGACAGCTGAGGATAGACTATCACTGCTGAATTCAGAGGATGTGCAGTTTTTCGAACGAGATGGGTGAGTATTGCGTAGGCCGGATACAAAGCTTATTATAATACCCTTTTATTTTTATCTTTGACATCTTATTGTTTCTGATATTTAAGGTTATACAATAGATTTTTGTTTGCCCAATTCAGGTGTCCAACTACGAACACAACCTAGACTGATGGGCTCAAATATTTGGGGGGGGGGGGCTAGCCCCTCTGGCTTCACCACTAAGACGCATAGTTCATATAGTCTTACCATTTACTAAAATGATTTATGGAAAAATAATGAATAATGAAAAAAATGCGCTCCTAGAGAAGTGTCTTAAAAGATGATTTTGGTGTAATTCCGGCATTTTTTTACCAAAAACTGAATTTGCTACATTATCTGCAAATTTTAGAGTCAAAAAAGCGATTGTTGGGTATACATTTTAACAATCAGCATTTTTAGTGAAATTTGATACCAAATATGGTTTATTGGACTGATTTCCTTTCCAAAAATGGATGCTTTTATATACATCACATTAAGATCACTCTTCCCCTGTGTCGGTGTGGAAGTCAGAACTGATTGCGCTACCGAGGGATCTCAAAAAAGTTAACGAGACCATTTAAGGTTGTTCCTATGGCTATTTTTGTATTTGATATTTTAATAGAGCTTGCTAAGCTCCACAATAATCTGAAATTTGAGATTGATCGGAGGTACGGTTTTCTAGATAGGACCATTTTATTGTCAAAAATGAAGCAAAATTGAAGCGTTCATATCTTTTGTTTCTTATTGTTTTTTTGACCCCCTAGCTGGCCTAGCAAAATAATTAATCTATGCAAAAATGTTTAATTAATTTTTACAAGAAAAGTATAATTGCTACAAAGCTGACATTTTGGGAGCTTGTTAATTATAGTTTTTAGAAAATTTCCTGTGCTGTGGGAGGCTGTAAGACACCTGCATAATTTATTATACTTAATTATATATAAAAAAAGATTTAGGCTAATTAAAGGTATGTTCCGATCACTTTTTTGGGGCTATGAATTTTTTTTCACATCAAGATATTTTGATATCAGAAGAATCCCCAGATTTTTCTCATTATGTCTGTAAAATCTTAGGGGCCAGAAATGTTCCATTTAGAAATTATAGGCTAAAATGTGGTGAATTACTGCCAAAGGTGGTTAACCACCAACCGGTCTGTGTATTACTCAATGGGCCAATATTCTGTGACCTTGTGCTTCTAAAAATAGAAACGTTGGAGTTATGCAACTCAAACTTTGGAATGCGACAATTTTAAGGATGACCTTTCATGTAAAATAGAAAACATCGAGTTGAAAATC
The DNA here is from genome assembly GCA_035610835.1 of Ophiura sarsii. Classification (NCBI taxonomy): domain Eukaryota; kingdom Metazoa; phylum Echinodermata; class Ophiuroidea; order Amphilepidida; family Ophiuridae; genus Ophiura; species Ophiura sarsii. The sequence goes on along the minus strand of CM069442.1, from coordinate 12,790,315 downwards.
GGGCCAGCAATCGGATCATCTACCTTTAATGCACTTAATTATTTTTTTCAAGTTCATGCACTTTACTAAATGTAATGCCATTTGGTGTATATGCTGGCTATACAACTCTCCTTAATTCCTGGGCTGCGGGAATCTAACAGAGTTTTCAATAAAAAATAAGAGCAAAAACAAAAAACTAAATTTGTATAGACATTTTACCTAGGGAGTCAAAAAAACAATATAAAACAAACGAAAACAGACTGCCCTCTGTTGGCCAAAAAACAATACAATACAAAAGAATTCAAAATGAATTTTTGACAATAAAATTGTCATATCTATAAAACTGTACCGCCGATCAATCACAAATTTCAGATTATTGTGCAGCTCAGCAAGGTCTATTAAAATGTCAAATACAAAATTAGCCATAGGAACAACCTTAATCTTGTCACAAGCTAGACCTGTCAAGCATGCCGTACCAGCAGCTATTTGTTGTAGTGATTTGTGGCCTATGAGGAAGGTTATGGTTAAACTTTGTGCACACATTGGGATGACTAAGTCAATACTACACATTACCACCATCATGAGTGAATCGATGAACTGAACATAAAGTTAAGAAAACATACAATAATATCTATGATGAAAATTTCAAAAATTTTGGAATGAAAAATGAATCAATTGCTGTATAAATCCTTAACTCGAGATCACCACAAGGCAACAGATTTCTTTTCCGACCCCCAAAATTCACCAGAAAGTTCAGTACCAGGGCCCAGATCCTAGCCACTACACCACGTCTGTCAGTCAACACTCGGCGAGAATATTCGCCTCGTTATATAGCCTGGGTCCGTTTTGTTATTAAAACATTTTTTTCCGCACAGTTGCTGTGTGGTGTAGTAGAGTTAGGGTTAACAAACAGGACAAAGTCAATACTACACATTACCACCGTCGTCGAGTGAATCGATGAACTGCACATAAAGTTAAGAAAACATACATTAACTGAAAACAAGTTTGGTTTTGCAGAGTGGTTGATTTTAATTTGTTTTGTTTGCTAATACAAAACAAGGTAACAATCACTTGGTAAATAAGCTAGCATTGGTGGGAATCCATATCGTTGTCTGGAATTGTATTTAGTAAAAACAATTTATTGTATTACACTTGAAACTAAAAATAGGAAGGAAGGTTATGTTCCATGGATATTGAACACCAATGAAAACATATCTCTTTCTTGTGTTAACAATATGCACATGTGGCATTGCCATTATACTCGGATGATATTTCAGTTTATCGAAACTTTCTCAGATATGCTGGAGAAGGTAAGATTTTTTTTTAAACTGACTCAAGCAATCAACATATTTGATGAATTGGCAAAATGTTAGGTGTTGGTGGCTGAAAGGTTTTCGGAGATTTTAACCTTACTTATGGTGTCACACCACCAATTAATTCCCCTATTAGATTACATGCTAAAGAGGTCAAATTAAAGTCTGATTTTTCAGCTATCGAGTGACTGGTTTGTTCAAATCTTGGTTTTCTTTGAAGATACTGATGTCTGCTATCAAAACAACACCAATTTTTGGGGGGTTGACCAGCATTTTCCCCCGCAACAGGACGTTGAATACTAGTCTACTGTCAAAATCGCTCTCTGCTAGCTATATTCGGTGCATTTGTCCTAGAAGAAGTGAAAAGAGAAAATTTGTGTCAGATCTTACTATTACAGAAAACACCAGGGTTATTTGGATAAATATTAAGTTTATAGTCTACAAATCACAAATAACACAAACATTTCTTTCATATTAAGCGCACTGTATACCTTTTCTGTACATTTAAATTCATGGTAAAAGCTGGGATCAATCTTGAATTAAAAACACTGGCTAGTGTTGGCGCTAGCACACACTTCTTTGGTGGTGTGGAATCTTTATTGTAGTTTGGGTGAAAACATCAAAATCCATGACCCTGGGTCCCCCAGCCGTCACCCGCTAAATGTTGGTCTCTCAGGCACTAAGTTTCGGCTGGTGATAACCATAGTGCCCATGCTCTTCCAGTGGCGTAACTAGACTTTTTCATTGGGGGGGGGGGGGGGGGGGCAAGAAGGGGCAGTGACTTGAAATGGGGGTGGGGGAGCTCTATTCCACACCCACATCGATTGATTTTATTTGAGGGGGCAAGGGTTCCAAGTTGGGGGGGGGGAGGGGACAGGTTCCTTCTCATTTCTGACACAATTTTATCTAAAATTGAGTCTTGTGGATAGCATCCATCCAGAGCTCTTCACATTGTTTCTGTCATTGTACATTATACACAACCATTTTCTTATGCCAGGCATTAGGATTACTCTGATGATGTACCTGTATGGGTACTGCATGCCCGGTACTTACTAATGGGTCCTGTTGAAAGGTAAAGTACCACTAAGTAGCTGCAGCATAGTACCATGCTCGTGGCTACTTTGGTTGTACCGCACATGTGCTGCACAGTTCCCATACATGTAGACCCAACCGAGTAACCATCACAAGTAGTGCCAACCGAGTAACCATGGTGCTGTACTAGAGAAATTGGCTGTGTACCAGGGTTGTCACTATAAGGCGGTCAGTGGCGGTCGGGAGGAGCCGGCACACGCTCGGCACTCTTAAAAAAAGGGTAAAAAAACCGGCACTAATTTTTTTTTTTTTTAAATCCTTTTTTTTATTTATTATTTATTTTTTACAATTTGTGGATAAAATTATTAAACTGCCTCATAAAACAAGAAATTACGTGGCAAGAACCCTCAAAGTGCATTAATAACCCCTTAAAAACCATTAAGAAGGCCTATAGACCCCATGCCATGATCCACTGCACTTCGTTTGCAACACCATTCTGTTCACCGTCAGTAAAATTAACCGCCACTAAATTTTGGCTAGTGACAACACTGCTGTGTACTGTACATGTTTCTGTACCATGTCAGCGAACCGCCATGGCTTTAGACCGAGTGGCATCAATAGGAGTATAAATTTGAACTTTTCTAGTAGGATGAATTTATAGACTTGTGACTTTATTATTGGCTAATGTTTATTGTGGTGGTGGTGGTGGAATAACGTGGCTTTTTCGTCTTTGTTACCATGGCAACTGGTAGCCATGGTGATTGGTAATGTAATTTGTTGCGTTGCTGTGGCATAATGGTTCATTATGAAGTGACAAATAAGTGACTGCTGTGATTGTTATCAAAGCTTACGGGGACAAACTATCAGACTTTATAACTATCGAAGTACAATGATAAAAAAAAATGTGAAAAACTGGTGGAGGAAAAGCTCAAGACGGCAATGTAAAGCATGAAAACCTGCCAGTGATATGTTTTAGTACACAAAAGTTGACTTTCAATCAAAATTTACAATAATGCAATGAAACCCCTACCCTGTTCTAGAGGCAAATGGACCTTTCAGGTTCGCTCGGTCGGTCAGGCATTTTTTCCCCCAATTTCCTTAATGTTCGTAAAGATATGAACATTTCCACACAAACATTCGACAAATGTCCACACAAAAAAATCACAAAACTGCGAAAAATGTGCAAAAAGTTATCAAACAAATTTCTTAAAAAATAAATTAAAATAATTTGCGGTCAGGCCCGTATAACAGGGGTAGTTTTTTTGGTCACCTAAGGTTTGAGTCTGCTGATTAAATATTATGATATGATCATTTTTAAAGCTATGCCAATACCATTTTCTGCTTGTGTGCCACCTTCAATCAAGGAAGTCCATGTATCTATTTTCCATTTTGAATCACAAAATACAACACACTATCAATTGAATGTCATGCTAACCTAATGTTACAACTAATTACCAAAGGACTCCCCCCAAACTATCACAAGATTGATTTTGTGATGATCGAAGTGATGTATTATACTGTATTTTCCTCTCAGTAAGTCAATGTAGATGAGAGTGAGAGCAAGGGTTGGTCTTTCTTCCTCCAAGTTTAACTCCCTGGGGTCTATCTGTCTATCTTACATTGGTTCTGATTGGTTTATTACAATATGTACTCATATGAATAGCCAATTCAAATGCAGCTTGTAAAATGTTTCACTCCCATCTTTATCAAGGATACAATTATTCTAACAATGTCTCTCATTGGTGCAATAAATGATGTATCCATCTTTCTGACCAATCGGCCGGTAGTTCTCAGGGGGTTAAGCAGTGTATGTTTGATGCTACATGTACTCTCAGCATTCTGGTGTATGTAACACATGAGAGAATGAGAGCATATATATGCTTCTGTAATGTTAAATGAAGTTGAGTATGTCACCGTAACTTAGGCCAAACAACAACAAATAAAAAGTTTGTTTCCCCCCCCCCCCCTCCCCCCCCCCCCCCCCCCCCCCCCCCCCCCCCCCCCCCCCCCCCCCCCCCCCCATCGGTATGGGAAATGAGCTTCGGCGCATATGTCTACGCGATGAGGCCCTCTTTTTTTTCTTTTCTTTTTTCTTGGATTTTTTTTTTTTTTATATTTAAAAAAAAAGAAAAAAAGGTTCTCTGTAAGCTTTGGATCAACAACAACATAAAAAAGATTGCATACAAAGAATTAAAAAAATGCACAGCACCTAGCTTTTTGCAAAATATTTCTGAGACAAACCTTTTATTTTGTTTGGCCTTATGGGTTTTGGGTAACTATGTCATATGCAAAACCTGTGCCCTGTATACAAGCGATTAACCGGGCCTCAAAAACCGAGAGGGCACTGCAATTTAAGGGAAGTGTCAACCCGGCACTTGTTTCAAAAATTGAATTTCATATTTCTCTATTATTTTATACTTTTATATGTATTCTATCATTACCATCATAAGTTACTAATCGGAAGCTATTATTTCCCGTTCTTTTGGGTGATTTTAAATTGTTGTTTTGGTAAGTTTGAGTCAGGAAAAGGCGCATAGTTATTTGGCGGGAATTTAAGCGGAGTTCCGCGCTTTTCAAATGCTGCGACAGCTGTTCGATCATTGCGTCGCGCGCTGAAACTTCCCGCGCGTAATACTAGACGCGCCGCTTAATATCCGCGACGTAGGCGCGAAAAACAAAAGAGCGCAACACAATGTCTAAAATGTAAACAAAGGCCAATCTTACGATCATTTAAATTTCAGTTTTCTTCCAATTTCTTCACATTGTGACAATATAAATTGAATCTGATAGTTTATTATGATTGTTCATAATAATATACTCGCTTTTTAGGTCACACGCCCGTGTGTTCCGTGAACATTTAGCTTTAAATGGTGGAAAATGTCAATATTTTTACTAAATCGATGTTTTCTAGAAGTTCAAATTTGAAGGAATTTTACGAATTTTCAGACAACATAACTAAAAATATATCAAACTATCAGGTAAGCTTTTACCATTGTGTAGAGGACTTTCAGCGCTAGGAGGCATTTTTTTATTTTTTCGATTATGGATTTTAAACTCGAGATATGCATCCATTTCTAGCGAAATGTACGCAAAAAACACGACTTTTACACTTTTCCGATGTTTTTAGCAATATTTCCAAAACCAAGCTTTATTTTGGAAAAAGAAAAAATTGCCTCCTAGACAAAATTGTTTTGTTTACAAAAACGTATATTAGAACAAATTACCATTTTTTATTTTATAGTTATGCTGTCTGAAAAATTTGGGGTAAAAAAATGGCTTTTTGGTTCATTTCTCAAAATTTAGTTTATTTGGTATCACATTGATATCACCATCGGCTTCCTTATCAAATTTCCTTTCTAAAAATGTATACTTTTATGTACTTTTATTCAATATTCTCAAACTTAGAAGCAAAAGTTGATCATCAAAATAATAGGGTTGACACTTCCCTTAAGGCAAAGGGGCACCAACTTTCTCCAAGGCAATAATGAAGTGAAAACAGCTGATATTGAGGGCATCCAGGCAATAGTGGGGCATCCAAGGCAATCGCCTTTGTGTTGTGTTGCCCTCAAGTGCCAAAAATTTTAATTCGGGTCGGTCAGTCTGATTTTTTTTTTTTTCTGATTTTTTTTTTCTGATTTTTTTTTTTTGCTGAAAAATATATGGTTTATGTCAAGACAAAATTGGTATATGCCCATATGTCAATTTAACTAATGTTTCTAGTGTGACAATAGTCTAAAAAACATTTATTTAGGCTTATTTATTCATTTCAAGCAAGAAATAGTAACATTTAGACACTTTTAATCAAATTTAAATCAATTTTAGGGTCGGTCGCTGAGAGCAACACAACTCTTTTTTTGGGGGCCTTAGTTTGAGCCCTGTAATCAACATGATCAATACAGCGTAAGAGCATTATGTCAACAATATTTGTATCCATTTAAGACAGTTACGTCACTTCTGTCACCGATTGCAGTACCTAAACACACGTGCAAAACGCAGAAATTATTTGGCAAGAAACATTTGATTCCATTAAATTTTGTGCGCTCGGTAAATTTCCCCGTGATTGTTCTCCTCATCCATATTTATTTTTAGAGATAATGAGCAGAGACTCATATATTTATCGGTAAATTCAATGAAATAAATTGCGTGAAAACTGACACAATTTATACACTTAAAATATATTTTACACAATATATTGTACTGTAAACAAAACAAGTCTTAAGAGCACTTTGTATGAATGCGCCCAGTTGCAGATGCATTAAAAGGCATTTTTGTCGGGGAATTCGGTTATTGAGAAACAAGGCCAATACAGTTGATGAAATATTAAGAACAGTATAGGAACTACGATTCTTCTCACGATCCTATCTCGTCATCCAAAAGTCTGATTTCTTGATACGGCAAATTACTACAAAGCTTGGAATGTACTCTTTCAACGTAATCAAACAACTGTGAGATGAGATTTGCCCACAAATTGCCTCTTTAGAGATGGCCGGCATTAGCTATTTGTTAGTTCAACCTAATTTTTTTCTTCAAAATATACTTTGTGATTAAGACATTTGAATAGGTAGCGAAGAAATAAATGTCTTTGTTGTAAACATTGAATGGAAACAGTGACGTATGTATGTATTCAGGGTACCCTTTCATATTTTTTCCTCATTTTCAACAGGGATTTTAATTTCATGACTTTTGATGGATGCCTGATTCTTTCCGAAAACCGATGCAATGAGGGTTTTAAAGTGATTGGGAAGTAATAACGGAACCAAACCTCTGTAACCAATGTAATTTACCGTGTCCCATGCGTTAGTATTATTTTATGCAATCCTGTTGGTAGGTAAGGTAACACCCTATATACCAATTTGTGGAATCATATAATATTTGATATTTGCATCATGCCAGGCAAACATGGAAAGTACTAACTTGGACTTTGTACTTTTGCTCACATCTCTCTATACAACACGTCTCGACCAATATGATGCCTGATAAAGGAGTTGCCTCAAATATTATCTCGACTCTACTACGTACATTTCACAGTTTACTACCATATTAGACTGATTGTCTGATGTTCGTGGACATTGGCAAACCTTCAGCACCATAAGCCTGGTATAGAAAGGCTTTTACAGTGCGTTTTCGCTCGGTATTGATAGATTGTAGCAATTATTAACATTATCATGATTATCGATTTGGTTGGATTGACGGAGCACCGTTGGTAGGTTTGTATGGAGTAGGCATTATCGTCACATACGACTTGCATAGTGGAAAAGATAATAAGGCAGCAATTGATTTATGGTTGATTTTCATTGTAAATTATAGCTGCTTTGTGTTTTATTCTATATCTGAGGCTTATAGGTGAGGATACTGACGTGGGAGTAACTGTGTGGACATAAAGGATTTGAATCTACTCTAGGTTGATAAATATGATTTAGAATTTGGTCTCTCCTTATAGAGTGGTCCATATCGGAACACTTAGCGTGGGGAGTGTCATCATCCGAGCAAATGATAAACTGAAAAGATACCACCTTATATACACACTGTTAGGTGTGGTCAAGAGATATCAAGTCATCAACAAGAATGACAACTGTCAAGTCTAAACAAAGACATGTTTGGATATGGATAACCATGTAAACAGAAACTTAACAAAAAAAATTAGAGTGAAAGTTCATCTTTGTTGGTAGACAATAATTTGAAAATTAAGCTTATGATCTCAACACAATGGTTTGACATACCTCAAATTTTCGACTGATCACATCGATCTTCATCTGGAGACTGGCAACTCAGATTTGGGGTCAGTGACCTTTCGGACATGTGATCCCAAAATCGGTTCGAACACTCTTGGAAGCTTGTATCGGCCCCGTCCCTGTTGAGTGACAGCTGAAACTTAACACTTTCCAGGCGGCAATTGTCGGAAGACGACACTTTCAAACTTTCATAAAATGTTTCAAAAATGTAAAAAATATTGAATTTCATCTCCATATTTAGAATCACCATGACATATGCATTACAATAAGTATAAACATGCCTAGTATTGGTTCAGTAATCCTTGCGATACATGTAGACTTTGAAAGTTGGGAAAGGTTTCTAAAAAAATCTGTTTTGTATGGTAAAACTATAGCCGTGTGGAAAGTGTTAACATTGATTTAAAATATGTTTTACATGAAACTTGTAAAATGATTGAAAGTCCTAGATTATACCCCTATTAACAAACAACTACTTTAATGTTTTCTTCTTTTGCAGAGAAGATAACTTGTTTCTTATACTTGAGACACAAAATTACATCGGTTTATTTGCATTATTTGTTTTCTTGATGTTGTATTTTAACAAACAACTACTTTAATGTTTTCTTCTTTTGCAGAGAAGATAACTTTATTGTTTCTTTTACTTGAGACACAAAATTACATCGGTTGATTTTCGTTATTTGTTTTCTTGACGTTGTATTTACAGAGAGGATTTTGACCCAGATATATACAAGTACGGTGATCCTGATGATAGGAGCGGACAAGATAATCTACTGATGTCCTACACACATAGCTACATGAAGAAAAGGAACGAATACTCTGCAGAAGCAAGGTAAATTATACTTGCAATGGGATATTCTCCCGGTGGGGGTGGGGGGGCACTGACATTGGAAAAGGGTATAGGTATGTGCCGCGCTGAAGACCCCCTTTTTCACCCTCTACTATTAGCTCTTATGACCCCATTTTGAGCCTGCATCAGTTCTTAAGACCCCAATTTTTATTAACAATTCAAAAATCGCGAAATTTTGCATTCCAAAGCCCCAATTTTGCGTTCTAAAACCAAACAAACTTTAAAATGTGCGTTCTTGCTAATCAAAATTGAACTATAGGCCAGTTCTCAAGACCATTTTTTTGTTGAAAAAATCAGTTCCTAAGACCCTAGTTTTCTTCATAAAATCCACTCAGTTCAGTTCTGTAGCCCCCCTTTTTGAGACCTGTGCGGCACACCCCTACCCCAAAAAAAGTTGAGTGCACCCCCCCCCCCCCACACCGGATATTCTATTAAAAACCATACCCACCCCACCCCCCCCCCCTATGGAAGACATGTTCTTAAATTTCAAAAGGGTTACCTGCATGGGTGACTCCATTTAAAACCTAAAGATTAAGATCATGTCTTTCATGTGGGGGAGGGGGTTCAATTGGAATAGCCCAATATTGATAGGGTAGGGGTTTGGGGTCTGCTGGAATGGCACTGATGATATTGAAATGTAGACTTGGTATGGGTATCCGCAGTACAGAAGACACCTTCCTTTTTCAGGCTCTTTTAGTTCTAAGTTCTTTATAGGCGTACAGGCTGTTGACGACTGTACAATATTGGGCTATTCCATTTGAAATCCATACACCCTCTATGGCAGACATGACCTAAGTCTTCCCCACAGGGAGTGTACATTTCAAATGGTATAATCTGCATGGGTGATTCCAATTTAAATTCACACTCTCTGTGTGTGGAAGATTAAGTTAATATCTTTCGTAGGAGGTTTGTGGATTTCAACTCGAATTGCCCATTGAGTCTGACCACCTATGTCATCACGTGGTAAAGGGCTTAGGCAAGTGTCAACTTGAATCTTGACCCTACCTCCTCAAGCCTTCACCCCTGTATTCACCTTCCATCAGGAAAATTAGGTCAAGATTAGGTCTTTCCTGCAATTGTTTGGGGTGAAGATTCACCTCGTAGCACTATGTTCGTTCTATAGTATTTATAAAGGGTTCAACGCACGCAAGCCGCGAGAAAATGCTGTGCGTGGCAATTTGAATGGCCGGGAATGAAATGGATATTGATCACACAGTGCAACTGCGTTGGGTTGTGCCTGAGCGAGCGGGCTATTTTATTATGAACAGGTAACATGTGGTCTTTTCTTCCCGCGTAATGTGTATTGAAATTGTGACTTTTGAAAAGTGACTAATTTTCTTTAGATGGTGCTAATCATGGTTTATCTTTGTTGTTAGGGGGCAAATTTGATATCAAATTATGCCTAAAAGATTCATCTAAATGCCTATCTAGCCTGTTTGATCAACAACAAAAATTGAATGTTACTCAAAATGACATAAACAAAGTGGTATACTTTCTTTTGTTGAACCCTTTATATGGGAGAAGTTGAAATATAGGTCAAGATTCCCTGTGTAGATTCACCTTTCCAAAATATAAATCAGTTCAAGATTCACAACTTCAAAAATATAACTAGGCAAAAGATTGAGCGTCTACAACGGTCTCATCTTGGACCACCTTGAGGAGGGTAAGTTCAAGATGCACATTGACGCCTGCATTAATAACCAGGGTGTGAAACAGCGCTGGTAATAAGCTGTGCCTTATTAATTTTTTAGGGAGCTTCAGTTCAGGCTGATGTGAGCAGCTCCTTTTTATACTCCTTTATCATATGAAAAGGGATGAGAATCCATGCGTCGAATGTAAGCCATTTGGGTTGGAATGGCCTGTCCACTTTTTTGTTCCAGTACTGGTCAATTTTCTCCCTAAATTAAGTTGTAAAAATCGAAATTTGTAGTATCCTTCAAACAATCCTTCAACAATTTTCTAAATTAAAAAAAAACCCACATTTCCAAATAAATTTCCCAAATTAAGTGGCAGCAAAAATTGACATTTGTTTCACTTTTTCCACACTTGAAAGTAAACTCTGCAGGCCGGGACTTATATAATCTTTCAGTCAGGCCTGCTTATCAGGTACAATAGTCTTTATTTGAGTTTGTCTTTATGCAAATACTCTAATATAGTCTTATAGATACCACCATGCCATTGGTATTGTATTGTACAAAGGATAGAATTTCTATAAGACAGAAGATAAGGCATTGTTTCAATAGTCATCAATTTGCAAGTCAATTGTGTCAGCTGTTTAGTTAACGTGTCAGGTATCATGTAGACATGTAGAATAATTCACCATCTATTACTGGATAAATAATACATTTTTCAAGGCAATTGAGGAAATTATTATGTCTCAGAAACCAACAGGGTGAGTGATTATGTAATGTACTTAGAGCAAGTACAACCTAGGGCTTTCAATCTTTCAGAAGGAGTACATCTTCTTTTATGAAGAGGAAATGTGAACAAGGTTAATGAACTGAGTGATTATAGAAATCAAACTGGTGACTCGATAAAGAGTTCTGATGGGCCCATCAATTGGTTCACTGCTACTCTTTATCAAATGGAGTTTCGGTCAGACCTCTCATTAGGATATTGGTAAAGGAGTTTCGTCACTCCTAACATACAGCGAGGTCTGTTTTATTTCCCAAATCAATATTGGTACTAATGTTTCCCCCAAGTGATGTTACGCGATCAGGATGTCTATATACGATATACAAAATATGTTGATCTCAACATGTAGAACGACCTAACCAGAACCACAACTTTGTATTGTGAATTAATTGCTACACCAACTGCGCTCAACTTTGCACCGACAATGGCATCATTTGGAGAAAAGGGAGACTGCATAAGTTTGGTTATTGGACAGCAATGTCTCAGCCACTCCCTCTCTCAAACCAACTGATCCAGTGGATGCTATAGTTTAATCAGTTCAAAATAGGCGAGAAATATTTGTTTTTGATCTCTTCACGAGCAAAAGTAATCCAGGCGTACATGCGCGATTATGGCCATACGCACACGATTTGGGCCGCACATGCAATTATGATAAAGGCATCTCGTAAAAAATACTTCAATCACCTCTCTGACTTGCAATTTACATTCCTCCAGTTTGACTCCATATTTGGACTGGCACCATAGTTAATTACATTTCGGGTCTTTTTTATTACTTTTTAACAGGAAACCACCAAAGGGTGCATTAAAGAGGTGAGTACAGCTGTACTGTAGCTGTATAATCATCATCTGTGTAGAATTATTCATTTCACTCAAAAGTTACAAGATATATTTAACACGTTACATGTCGTCTGCTGCATTACGTCACATACTCAGCGCTATTCGACGTAATACTTTTCTTGCGAAAAAATATTTTCACACAGAGATCTATAAGTTTAATTCCATATTATCAACGTTAAAATATTAGCGTACAGGTTTAACCAAAATACACACTTTTTTGCATTTTTTTGATATAGAAACCCTTTTTTAGGAAAATTTTCGAGCAAGTATTTATATTGACCCCCTGGGGTCTACCTGTCTATCTTACAGTGGTTCTGATTGGTTTATTTCAAGATGTAATCATATGAATAGCCAATTCAAATGCAGCTTGTAAAATGTTTCACTCCCATCTTTATCAGGGATACAATTATTCTAACAATGTCTCTCATTGGTGCAATAAATGATGTATACATCTTTTTAACCAATCGGCCGGTAGTTCTCAGGGGGTTAAAGGTAAATCCAAGCATTGCGTCGGATAAATTGGCATGCGATGCTTTTATTATGGTGCGTTGAATAGTGCAGTGTGTGACGCGACCGACGATGTGTACTTCTATCAAAGTAATACAGAAGAAATTAACACTTTCCATGCGGCAGTCGTCTGCTGACGACAGTTGCAAATGTACACAAAATGTTTCAAAAATGTCAAAATATTTGAATTTCATCACCATATTTGGAATCACCTTGAGAATTGCATTACAATGAGCATAAACATGCCTAGTATTGGTATTGTAATTCTTGAGATAGACTTTAAACATTGGGAAAGGTTTCTGAAAAATCTGTTTTGGATATGCTAAAACTATAGCGGCATGGAATGAGTTAATACAGATTTAATTAATTTCATCAATTATACTTTAAGCGTTTGTTTTAAAAACTGTGATAACAATTTTTGGCATCCATTTCCGGAGTTAAAGCACTGCCAGTTGCCCATCTGCAAAATCTTAACAACTTTTGAAAGTGTTCATTAGCTGTGTTCATGAATTTTCAATAATTTTGGACAACTATGCAATCTTTGATAAGCTGACGGCCGGGTATTGAAATATAGCCAACAATGCTCTCATATATAGATAATGAGTTTTACAATGTCAGACAAGTTTCAAACGCTCAAACTGGTGGAGAACCCAATAAACTCTTAACCAATATTACGAATAGGCCTACCTGTCGTGTAAAAGCCTATCACACAATTAGAACTCTCAAAAGCCGACCAGATTTTCTGTTTCGACCTGAACAAAAACGGGATAATTCCTTTTTGTGTATCATTATCTTGTAACTTATCTAACTACATTATATCGTGTCTATTGAATATTGATACCATTCGATCTGTTGTATTTCTTAGAAAGAGGATACATAACCTATGGCCATTACTGTGATTACATCAATTTCCACCATCATATTCACCTTTTTGATAACAGTACACTTAGAGCTCAGGACTCCTATCGTCCATTCCATTTTTCTTCCCCCACATCGATTATATCTACATGTACGAATGCAATGCCGGAAGTCTGACTTGTGCAAAGTCACCATTAGACTTCTGATAGTGCATTCGTAGAATTGTTAATCTATAAACACATTTATTGATCAATCGTTTTTAAAAACACTAATGTATAATGATCTGATGGTAGTATACAGTGAGTAATAAAACCAATAGTGGAAAGAAACCATCTTGTTTTCAAAACCAAGATGAGTTTGACACATGTGATGCGATCTGTGAAAACCCCTCTCGGATGTCGCAAAATGTGAACTAGGGATTATGGGTAAAATTTAAATTTAAAAGAAAGAAGAAGATTTTTTTAGATTTTTTTTAAAGAAAATTATATTCCAATACTTTGTGTCATCATCTTTCATGAAATTTCACCTTCAAAAACTTACTTAAGTCCCCTTGATTATTAACCTTATAATGTTATTCTATTGAATTATGTATCATTTTTGGCCTGTTTTCATGATTTCTTGTTTTTTATGACATCACAATCATCATTCACTCATAACCTTTTTTTTTGTAGTGATCGTAGAAAAATGATCGAAACAGTTCTGTAATCAGCACAGTTTTAGCTTTCTTATGATATAAATATCTCCAATATGAAAAATGTCACCATGTGGCAGGTTTTCACAGATCGCATCACATATGTTAAAAAGTTATAAGAATAACATGTATTACTAACTTTGTGTAAATGAAATCAAGTCAATAGAATTTTCTGTTTGCCTTTGGTGAACCATTTTACCGATGCACCAGATTCACACGTTTGTCCACGAGACACCAAAAAGATGCATAAGATCGCAAAATGCGTCTCTCATTCAAATTTGGAAACTTGAGTAAATTTGTGACACGGAAGTATAATAATACATTTATTACCCATCAGGCCTTGAAATAAGAAATGAAAAGGGCAGACAATTTAAGGCAATTTGAAAGGGGCACCAACTTTATCCAAGGCCAATATGTACTTTTGAATGGAGTGAAAACAGCCAGAAATTGAGGGCATCAAGGCTACTAGGTGGGGCATCGAAGGCAATTGCCTTCGATGCCTTCGATTAATTCAAGCCCTGTTACCCATGCTATGAATTTCTTATGATGTTCCAAACTTGATTACAAATATGAGATCATTCCAAGGTTTGTTGGCGGGATATTCAAATGTTAAATGCAATGTGTTGTGTGTCGATTGAAAATCGCTATGCTTTGTGGACAAACATGTAGATTGGGTTGTGCCGTTAAAGAGGTCCACTAAAGACAAACTGAAAATGCGATTGACCTCATCTTTTTTACACAGAGTTAGTAACAAATATATCATACCTGTGAAGTTTAAAAAGTTAAAAACTTCAAAAGTTAAAAAGTGTCAAACTTCAACTTGGTTTGAACAAGATGACTTCTTGCCACTATATCACAATAAGTAACTGACCAGGTAATAAATGTGCTGATAACTCTAAAAGTATAACTCCTACATAAACATATTAAATTATAAACATGTTGAGACATTCCTCTTCTTGAATTTGAGATATTACACGCTAAGAATGGCTGATTATTAGGGAAGTTACAATCCCAAATGTACTGTCAGTAAAGTCTGATTTCCATTTTCACATTTTCATTTTTAACACGGGGACTCAGACCGGCAAATTATTGACTACTGGTAGTGGTAGTGCCAATTCACCCGTCGATGGCCTGGTTGTTGGATAGTCGGCCGGTGGCATTGTTACGGTTGATCATTACGGCACACATGCTTTACCTGTCATACTCTCCCCGTGTTGAAAAGAAAATGTTAAAATGAAAATCAGACTTGCCCTAACGTTTGGGATCGTAACTTCCTCATTGATCAACCACTCTTAGCGTGTAATATCTCAAATTCAAGAAGAGAAATTTCTCCACAACTTCATAATTAGATATGTTTATGTAGGAGTTATAATAACTTTTAGTGTTATCAGCATGTTTATTACCTGGTCAGTTACTTATTGTGATGACTGTATTTTACTCACCCTGTATTAACCAAAATGATGTGGATATACAATTGATGTTGGGTTTTTTAGCTCTGATTCCATCTAGATCTATAATGAGTCCAAATTAACCGATCAATACCATTTTCTATACCATCAATTATAATCACTATTTTCTCATGGTCGTTATACAATAACATATTCTGCTGATCATAATATTTAATTAACCAATATTTCTATTATGATTTGATGATCATACTGTGAGTACAGAGTTCATCTTATCAATTTCACTGCACATTATACATTATGCTCTATACTTTTAAACATACTAACATATAGGCCAGAATTCTCGTACATATTTGAACACAGTTTTAAGCTAAACGCACGGTTCACTTTGACTTTAAACACATCGTTTAACCATCTATGGTTTAACCAACTCACAGAAAAGTGTCTAACTTTAAACATGGGTATGAGGGTAGTTATAATAACCCTAACCCCCGAGGCACCTTTTCCAAAGAATTTTTTCGCGGCCAAATAGCGAGGGGAAAAAGTGCCCCCGGGACTCGAACCCCGGACCTCTGGGTTCAGAGGCAGACGATCTACCGCTAGGCCACGGGGGGAATCCATACATGGGGGAGTATATTCCCCCCTGTAAGTACCGTGGGGCCATTATTTCATCGAAAAACTGCCGAGCCGGGTGACACAAGCACACCGCATCGTAGTGATTCGTAGTACTCAAGAGTGTTAGGGTTAATGTGTGTTAAACCATAGATCCTTAAACTAAACTCATACACCAACTGTGTTCCGGATTGATTACTCAATCGTGCCCAATGCAAGCTGACATGCAAATCAATTAGTCTTAAAAATACACATGCATTTGATATCTATATCTATTTTCACCCATTTATGCCGTAATAAAATTGAATACCAGAGTGAGTGTATACAGTGAATTCACAATCGTATACCAATACCAAATAATAATAATAAGGCCAACAAAAAAAATAGGTTGGTTTCCTGACCGACCGTAAAAATCGGGAAAACTCAGTCACATATTTTTGAGGGGAAGAAAAAAAGTTTAAAAAAAAAAATTAAACTTTTTTTTAGAAATTACAAATTTGTCACCTAAATGACCACTATGTGACCCCACTCTGAAATATTTATTATCCATGCCACCAGACTTTTGTCTTTTTGATATTAAAATTTAGTTAAACCTCAGTGTTTTCCAGTGTAATTTGGTCATGTTTGGGAATCTGAAAATTTGTTAAAAAAGATCGACCTACCGACCCAAAAAGAATTTGAGGTGAAAGGGCAATCCAACTTCTTTTTTTTTAGGCCTAATAATAATAATAATAATAATAATAGTACACCGTTATTATATAGCGCTTTCCACAATGCAAGCAAAGGCCCAAAGTGCTTTTGGCCAATTATTATCGCTACCATTTTGAATCGGAACCCTTTTAAAACCTATTGAATTGGGGTCACTATCTTCTGATAAATCTGGCACTGCAGATATTATTTTTATAGAAACCTTAGCAAGATTGAATTTTATTGAAAGCCTTAGAAAAATAAGAGTTGTATTGAAAGCCTTAGAAAAAATAAAATTTCTATTATTTTTTTTTTATCTGTTAGAAAACAGAGAATTCTATTTTTAGTATAGGATTTTATTAAATATTTGAGTACTTCACCAATCTGCATGTACTATGAATATGTAGGTAAGATTTTCTCTGTTAAAGGTAGATATTCCGATTTTCAACTAGAAATGTTTTCTATTCTACATGAAAGGTCATCCTTAAAAAAGTCGTGTTCCAAAGTTTGAGTTGCATATAGCTCTAATGGTTCTTATTTTAGACGCACAAGATGCTGTGAACTGTACCCATTGAGTAGTACACAAACTATATCGGTGGTTACCACCATTCGCGGTAATTCGACGTTATTTCATCGATTTCTCCGTAATTATACCGATTTAGGCCTCCAAATTTCAGTATGATGATGAGAAAAATACGAGCTTTCATATGATATGAAAATCTCTGTATGTTTGAAATAATTCTGTGTTACGAAAATGTGATCGGGTCATCTACCTTTAATAATTTCTTTAATAATTTGTATTCAGAGAAGCAGGCACATGATCATAACCTTTCCACACATTGTCTCTTCTCCAAACAAATACAATTTCCATTTATGATGTGATGGTTAAAAAGAGATGAAAAAAGATTGATTTTTCTTCAGATTTTTGGGGCCATTTGGGGAACCTGTGAAATGTATCTTCTGAAAAACAAGCTTTTCCCCTATGACAAAACAAGCTTTCCCCATGAAAAAAACAAAATTGTCCTCATGCAAAACAAAGCTTTTTCTTATGAAAAACAAGCTTTTACCCATGAAAAACAAGCTTTTACCCATGTAAAACAAGCTTTTACTCATTGAAATCCAGTTTTCCCCATGAAAAACAACCTTTTCCCCATGAAAAACAAGCTTTTCTCCTTGAAAAACAAACTTTCCCCCATGAAAAAACTACTTTTCCAACTGTTCCCTCCTATTTTGTAAATGTCTGGTAGTGCACAACTACCTGCTTTTTACCCATGAAAAACAAGCTTTTACCCATGTAAAACAAGCTTTTACTCATTGAAATCCAGTTTTCCCCATGAAAAACAACCTTTTCCCCATGAAAAACAAGCTTTTCTCCTTGAAAAACAAACTTTCCCCCATGAAAAAACTACTTTTCCAACTGTTCCCTCCTATTTTGTAAATGTCTGGTAGTGCACAACTACCTGCTTTTTACCCATGAAAAACAAGCTTTTACCCATGTAAAACAAGCTTTTACTCATTGAAATCCAGTTTTCCCCATGAAAAACAACCTTTTCCCCATGAAAAACAAGCTTTTCTCCTTGAAAAACAAACTTTCCCCCATGAAAAAACTACTTTTCCAACTGTTCCCTCCTATTTTGTAAATGTCTGGTAGTGCACAACTACCTGCTTTTTACCCATGAAAAACAAGCTTTTACCCATGTAAAACAAGCTTTTACTCATTGAAATCCAGTTTTCCCCATGAAAAACAACCTTTTCCCCATGAAAAACAAGCTTTTCTCCTTGAAAAACAAACTTTCCCCCATGAAAAAACTACTTTTCCAACTGTTCCCTCCTATTTTGTAAATGTCTGGTAGTGCACAACTACCTGCTTCGGAAAGAAGATTTCAATTGCATCATAATTAACACCATGAACTAGAATAAAGGTTTGCTTTGCTGTATGAATCAATGCCAATTTGTGCTGATTTAGCAGGTACAATGGTGATAAATTGGCCTAAATCAGGCTTTCTCAACTGGTGGTGCGAGCGCCACTTGTGGCGCATCAAGGCATCCTAAGTGGCGTGAGAGTGGTTAATTTATTTATTTTTTAATTAAAAATTCTTAAAAAACCAGTTGAGAAACCCTGGTCTAAATAGAATAGCAATTTCAGGTTGCATGTACAATCATATACACAAACCACCACAATGAGTACATAGTACAAGTGTACATGACTACGAATGAGGGCCATTTTGTGCTGCCGTGCCTGGAACATTGGTGATAAATTGGCAATAAATGAGACGGGACAATTTCCAATTTAATTAGCCCGGTTTGTGTAAAACGTGACATAAAAATCAATCATTAACAGTCCAGACACCTCGCTCGCTCTGATGTATGATGTGCTCTTTTAATGAAGGTTTCATTTAGTATACAGGGTGAGTCAAAAAGAAGTTGTACGGGAATGAATATTTGTTTAAAAATAGACCAAACAAATTTGACAAACCAATGAGGCACGTATTCAAAGAGCAACTTATTCCGCTCATATGACAAAATTAATCATTGAAATCGATCAATTACATCAGGAGCTATGCCTGTTTTCATAAAATAACCCCTTTTTCTAGCTGTCCACGGAACGCTGAAATCTTTCCACTGTAAGTGGGCAGCAAAATGAACACACGGTCATTCATATTCAATTGAGTTTAAAGCCCGGGAGTTTCAAACATAGGTGGGATGGTGCGCATAAAATAAATAATTAGTGACCTTAACCTTCTCTTTTTGACGGATTCTATGATTTTGCATTATGAGGAATAAAACAATTACTTCCTGAATTATTATAATGGTGAGTTTTAAAAAAATCTTTGATTTGTCGTGTTTTACATATCGGTGGACAGCTAAATAAATGGGTTCTTTCAGTAAAAATAGCTATAACTCTGGATAGGAATGATCGATTTCAGTCATTCTTTTTTTTCAGATGAACGGAAGAATATTCTCGTCAAACAATTGCTCGAGTTTAACGTCAATTTGTTTTTCTTTCTCAGGAAAAAATATTCAAATCCGTACAACTTCTTTTTGACTCACCCTGTACAGGGTTTCCCACAGTGATTTATACTGTGATTGATAAAAAAATATGGAAATATAAAAACAACTGTGTATCTCAATATAATACCTGCAATAAGGCCACACACACACACAATTGTTGTATTGCCCACAGCGACCGACCCTATAATAGCAAAAATCAGGGTAGCATTTCTTTTTTTAAGATTTAAATGTTACCCAATTTGCCAAAATATTACTAGTTTCTGCTTGAAATGAGCAAGTGTGCTGGAATAGATTGCTTTTAAACTATTAATCACACTAGAAGCATTAGTCAAATTGACATTTACCAATTTTGTCTTGTCATGAACGACAGTAGACTGTCTGTAATATTTGTTTGCAAAAACAAGGAAAATCGACCGAGCGACCAACATTTTTTGCACTTGTTGAGGGAAAAAATCTAGGTCTTTTAAACACCATATAAACACTGATTCAAGAATTTCATAAAAATGGTGTTCTTAAAAATATTTAAAAAAATGTCTAAGAATGCAGGAAAACATTACTTTTGATGATGGCACAAAGTTGTGTTGTCTGTTTGTTTCTGCACCTACCATACGTCATATGTTGGTATATTGATTATAAAATCTCTTTGATTATATATTGATAAACAAGACCTAAATATAACTACATTTGTTTTCTTTTGTAGACTCGGTTCAAGTTCATTGTATAATTATGGGACTCGTAATACTAAAAAGTGCACAAAGTTGACTCCACCCAAATAGCAAATAGATGTTCAAATTGGTCAGGATTTTGACTGCTGATGGTGATGATAATTGGGGGAGGAGCTTACTAACTTTAAAAGTTAGTGGATATGAGGTTACGGGGATGTGCTACCAAATAAGGTCCCATTTTTCACCCCCTGGTAAACGAATTCCTTCTTTTCATAGCCAATTTTTGATAAATTTATGGGTCTAAAATCCTTAATTTTATTGTTTTTCATAGAAATGTTAACAACATCTGTCAAATATATAGGAATATTATGGGTCTCCGGTAAACATATGGGTCCATTCTTCCCCCCCCCCCCCCCCCCCCACCCCTCTACCGAAAATTGGTAAATGTCCCCCCTTCCTGGGGAGCTCACTGGTCAAGCCTGAGTAAAGTGATTTTCGTAGTCAAGTGGCTCATGTCAAGTCAGATTGATTTGACATGAGCCATTGAGAGTAAAAACTTGACTACAAAAATCACTTTACCAAGGCTTGACCAGTGAGTTCCCCGGGAAGGGGGGGGGGGGACATTTACCAATTTTTGTGTGGAAATGATGTCTTAGTCTCAGCCAAGTTATTAACTCGAGTCATCATAACGCCACTGCTATTTGAATTGAAAGCAGTGTATACATACATACATGAACCGTCAATATTACAATGGCTTTAAATAACCAGGTTTATCAAAGTGTAAATACCGCACATCAAACTAATTCAAATACTCTCAACATACATGTAATATTATATAGACCAGGTACAGGAGATAACTCATAGTGCCTGTATACAGTTAAAATAATATATTAGCAGTGTTGGTATTGGTATCGATGGACGATTTCCAGTTCTACTCCGTTCCTGTTCCATTTCAAAAGTTGTAAATGCATCTAAATAAAGCTATAAGAATTATGGGGTAAGTTTATCAGTTAAAGATTGGTGACTCGTTTATCGGGACTCCTTTTGGTATATCGTAACAACGATGAATGACCTCTCTCAAGTCTACAGAGTCACCTAAAGTAGTTAGGCTTACAACAGCATGTATAGATATCATTTCATAGTAATAGTTACTTTTTATCAGAGCACATTTAGGATATTTTAATAAATTTAAAAATTTATCATACAGTAATATATACTGTAAAACATAATTTTGCGGGTACTTTATTTTCGCGAATTTAAAATAACCACTATTTTAGCGGGCATCTAATTCAGCGAATCTGGAAATGTTACTGTTACTGTCAATGCGAAATTGTCAGTTTCGCGGGTATTTAATTTCACGAATCCACATCCCTCGTGAAATTAAATCCCTCACAAAATTAAGTGGATATTACAGTACTGTAAGGCACTGTTTCATTTCTGTAAATATATTGAATCTAACATTGTACCATATAGTCTCACCAGGGGTGTGCCACTCAGTTTGCCGATCGGAAGCCACTTTTAAATTAAAATTTGGTCAGCATAGCCTTGGTGGCGCTATACCGATAAGGCGTGATTGTAGCAGACGACGCGACCCTGGCCATGCGTCTCAATTATGGCAACGGGAGTGCACCATTTTGAAATATATTTATTTTAACATTTATCGGCCGGTTTAAAAGATGAAAATAATTTTAAAAATAGCATTTACAATGGAGTTGGTTAGCAAACAATTCTTCTAATTATGATGAATTTTTCAAAATGATAAGATAACATTCGTGATTATGTGTTATTCCAATACGAATTCAAAATTTAAGTTTTAGCGTGGCCACCGTCGTCTGTGTAAATCTTATGCGAGAACAGCGCCATCAAGGCTATGCTGACCAAAAAATGTTGTCAAACGCCGGTCACGGACGCATTCCGGACGATTACCCTAATTTATGTAAATATGCAAATCGGACCGTTTTTGCTACGACGTCAGTATAGGACTTTACTATCCCAAAATTAATAGAATCCCTGGCATGCCTGGTCTCACTCACAAAATTAAGGTTTCATTTTTTTACATATTTTTAAATATCAGAACACTTTGTAGTGTGTTAAACAACCCTAACCCTGTTAAATCCAACAGAATCCAACAGAAGCACCATGCCGGTGCACCCATTCCCCAGCAATCATGCAACGGTACATATGGCAGGGCTCAAATTAATCAAAGGCATCGAAGGCAATTGTCTTCGATGCCCCACCTAGTTGCCTTGACGCCCTCAATTTCTGGCTGTTTTTACTCATTCAAAAGCACATAATTGCCTTGGATAAAGTTGGTGCCCCTTTCAAACTGCCTTAAAAATTGCAAACATATGGGCTCCAAAAATTGAATTTTGGGAGCTTTACCCGGTAGCGTAATACACGATCACCAGGACTCTGGCCATGGTGGCCCGGTTTTGATCCCTGGGGGCGGCACACACCACACCCATGAGGAGTTAGGGTTATAAAAAAAACCTTTATAATGATACTTTTCGAGGTACAACTGTAAAATGTACAGTGTGATACCTTGGTTGCATCCCATACCGCTCTATTTGATGCACTGTAAACACACACATAACACTAAGCCTGTAAGTTCTAAACGTTTAAACACTCAATAATAGGTGTTTAAACGTTTACAGAATTCACTAAATGGCTAAACATAAGCCCTAATAAAATTTGAAAAGTCCTACTAAATTTTCAGGTAAACAAGTAAGCTTACTCAAATTCTCATTCCAGCCTTGTTGTACCAAATATAAATGTCAAAATTATTACGATAACGCCTCTAGAAATAAATTCCCCCAAAACCCGGTACAAACGACCTTGTTGTTACCAAGTATACATGTCAAATTATTACCATAACGTTTCTAGAAATAAAAACTCTGTAGAAATCAACGTTGGCCTATCATATGTATATTTCCCTGAAAGTGACAGTTTTCAGAAATTGATGACATTGATTTTAAGATGGTGTCTGACCTATACTCTTGACACCCTGGAGGGGCACATGTCATCACAAACACTTCCAGTTGTGTGCGTAAATAGGGTCTTCAAATTTATTTGGGGGGCTTGTGGGGGACAGGCCTGTTATCGGGTGGGGGTCATTTCATTTCATTGGGGGTGGGGTCATTTCATTGGGGGTGGGGGTGCAAGCCTTCTGGCAGGGGGATGCCCCCTGCCCCTCCCCTCACTAGTTACGCCCCTGAACACTTCATGCTGAAACACAATATAGATGGAAAAATTCTCCAGTGTTTGGGTTGAAAATTATACTTTTGATGCATGAAAACCCATTTGCATTATTTATTTTAAAGGTTCATTCAGAAATGTTTAATAGTCTCTCCAAGCTTGTATCATATGGGTATTGGCAAAAATAGCATTTTTTTTATTATTAAGCAAAGTCAGTTCTTGGAAAAACTATAGTGTCTGTAAATTGATCTTTGTCTTTCCTGATCGAAGTAGTTTAACTCCGAAGGGAAACATTACAAAAACCACAAGTCTCTAAAAACAAATATTTCCCTGACAAAATAAAAAGTTAGAATACTACAAACTATGTTTTAAACATGTTGCTTAAACCAACCTTTATATCATATTTCAATGTTTAGTGTTTAAAAAGAAAAGAAGAAAAAAACCCTGGAAAATTGAGAGACATATAATTGACCAATGACGTGGGAAGGGAACCCAATTAAAATATGCAGATGAAGACATCAAATAAACCATAAAGTAACTAGGAGACAGTATGGTCAGATTAAATTGCATATTTCACCATGGCAACGAAACGACCCATATCCCTTTCCTGACCTATTTGAATACCACATTAAATATGGTTTCTTATCCGACTTAATGAACTCTTTTACAGCTAATTATACCGGTGCTTATGCATGTAATAATGGTCATACCTTTCGTATTGAAGCCCCCACAACTACAACTGATTATTAAATTTAGCTGCCCTCTCAACCATCAGTAGTAGCATGCTATGCATATAGCACGAGCCACGGCACATGTAGCTTGGTATACGTGTATACAGGGGGATAGTTCTGTGCACGGAGCATACTGCATCATTAACATCAGTCAGTATCTTACGGATTACACTAACGGGGCGTGCAAGCGGCTGAACGAGGCATCGGTGTTATATATAGCGTACATCGTACGCGCACACAGACAGCTGATAGGGCATTAAATCCTGGGCACGGAGCACAATTATACGGATACACAAACGGACGGAGATAAACCTGTATGATGCATTCAGCATGGATGGCACAATAACAAGACACCGCACAGGTGTGCAGTAGCGCTATACCGTTTTTTTACATTGTACTATATATCTAAACTATGGTTGGGATATCGTCATCGGCCGTTGTGCCGGCACTGGATTTAGTCCCATGCCGTAACTCTCTAACGTGTGAACTGTGTTGTCTAGTACCGCTCAGTGCTGCAGCTGAGCTATATTTTGTTTTTAGACATTGATGATATAAACCACTAGTTTGACTAGCAATGATGCTGCCGTCGACGCCGCCGTGTGTTTGTTGGTAGGGCCATGCACAATAGCAATATTAACGCTACTGTAGTCGGGATAGATGATATCAGGTAGGAATACGATATTACCCGTTAGCATGTATATCTAAATATAGGTTACGGTGTGTGTGTTTATGTGACCCAGGGTTGACATGTATTCAGAATTATTGTTTTTCATGAGATGCGTTGATACAGGAGCTGATACAGGAGCTCCGATACGCTTCACATTTAAGCTCGGAAACGGCCGACTTTGCTGATTTGCAGGCGCTTATCTAAAATGTTTTTTTTGTTTTTTTAGTTTTTTTAATGCATTTACATATTATAATTTGTATTCTTATTTTCATTTCCTTTTATCATTTTTTATTTAATCATTTTTCAAAATTTATTTTTACTCATAATCAATTTATTTTGTGGTGGGGGGGGGGGGGGGGGGGCATGCAAAATCCCAAAATTATGTCTAATAATCATCTGTGAATTTGGAACTGCATTTAGAATGTTTAAATATAGAAAAGGTCGCGTCTTCAACCTTCTCCCAGTTGTATAACCAGTACGCTTTATTAATCAAATATAATTGTGGGAATTGGGTCGCCTATAGAAATATTGTCTAACAGACACTATCCAATCAATGTAATGGTCTCTGCCCTACATATATATCATATGTCAAATATAACTGTAATATACACACTTTTATTCTCGTTATACTTCATTTGATACAAATATTATTAACAAAGCTCACACGCAGTGCTGACATTTTTCAAAATTGCACCTTTTCCTTTAAGTCAAGGTGCAATTTTAGGTGAATCGCGATAGCAACTTGATTTAGTGCTACAAAATCTTGTATCGCAATTTTGCAAAATGCCTTTGAAAGTTGTATCGCAGTTAATGAAATTTAGGGGGCAAATTGCGTTGCGATACGGGAAATATGCATGTCTGCTTACACGTCAAGTTTACCATATCAAGATAAAATCATGACATTTTGGCACTATTGTTAAATCAGTTCCAAATTGGCGAGAAATATTCGGTTTTTATCTCTCCGCGCGCAAAAGTAATCCAAGCGTACGCGCGCGATTATGGCCATATTCACACAGTTTTGACCACAAGCTTGCGTCAAGCATATGATGCACAGTGCGCGTATTGTCTTCATGCACTGCCGCGTCCTTCTGTATTTATTCGCTGCTGTAATGAGGCTTCACCAATTGGGAACTGATCAAACTATAGGAAAATTTTAAAGAGCGTGTCATTTGTGTAACTCGAGGCACAATTTCAATCTTGGATGGTTGCATTTAAACCTACAACATTATGGCAGCATCAACAAGTGGTCTGTGCTCAATATCCGTTGCCTGGAAACAAGAGGCAAAAGAAAAGAAAAGGCAAATGCTTGCAAAAGCTGGCCACGTTTATAGTAAGCATCAAAATACTACGGACGTAATTCCAACAATGCGTACGTATGTGCATGCGTGCGAACTCGGAAGTGCATACCGGGTGATTTCAAAAAATGACGGCGCGTCATGATTGGTCAGTCTTGCCCCGCATGCATGCATAGTTGTTTGCGCATTTATGATCTGGACGCAGCTTGGCGAACAGCAACAAAACACGCTCGCGTGAAATAGCTTGAATTATGTCCATAGTATAAGAGCAGAATGTTAACACTTCCACGCGGCAGGCGTCTACAGACGACATTCCAAAATTTCACGAAATGCTACAAAAATGTCTGCATTATTTTATTTAATCAGCATAATTGGAATCACCATGAGAAATGCATTAAAATAAGTACAAACATGCATAGTGGTTCACAGTTAGTCTTGAGCTATCGGTTAAAACCTGGTTTGGGGGTTAGGGTTAATTGAGCAATTTTTTTCTTTTTTTGTGTGTGTTTCATGAACCCTAATGAGTACTACAAAGTACTCCAAAGTACTCCAAGCAAGCCTTTCTTCAAACGCATGTGCGGACGGTTTTCGATAAAGTAATCAACCGAGCTTATATAGTGAGTGCGGTATACTGCTCGTACGAGTAGCTGAGGGCCGTAGCTTGTGTCGGGGGTCCCTGGGTCGATCCCTGGTTGGGTTGCAGTGATTAATTTTTTCAATTTTTCAAAAATTGAGCTATCGGTTAAAATTCTGGATTGGAGGTTAGGGGTAATCATCAGCTACCTTCTCCTCTGATATCGAAATCCTCCCTCTTTCACCTGGCACAGAGTCACAAAAACTGTAACAAAAAATTGAATTTGTCCCATCACCACCCCCACCCCCCCCCCCCCCACCCCCCACACAGCACCTCCCCGATGATGTAAACTGGCTCGCCCCACCTCCCCGACAAACAAAACTGGCTATTTTTCAAGTAGCCCAAGTTCCTCCTCTCTATTTATATGGCTGTCATATCGGCTCCATGTTGTAGTTCATTAGATTCTTTTTTTCTACCAGACTTCAGCGATTGCCGCATTATTGAATTTCATCAATCTCAATTAACTTATTAAAGTCTTGTCAAAATATTTCCTACTAAATAGACATGATGTATCGCCCAATAATACCACTCTCATGAATAAATTAATATAATCAGCGATCAATTGTATCGAGCCTACATGGTGCGATATGTCAATCATCCTTTTGCCTTATTTACGAGATTAAAATTAATATGCCTGATTGGTTTAAGACTTTTTAATATTATTAATTTGCTAGTGGGATTATCATGCATTGATGGGCTCATTATTGTATGGTTTTAGAGGCTATGAGGTATCATTCATTAGTACTCCTTTTAAAAGGGAAATGGCGGCTAAAGTAGGTCATCTCTAGTGAACCATGATATGGCAAACAAACAAAAAAATTGTGTTGCCCTCAAGTGCCAAATATCTTGAAGTCGGGTCTGTCGGTCAATTTTCCTTCTCTTTTTTTTTTCGTCTTTTTTTTGGTGACAATTTTACTGACAGACCATGGTTCATGACAAGACAAAATTGGTAAATTTCTAGGGTGTTAATAGTTCAAAAGCAATCTATTCAAGCAAACTTATTCATTGCAAGCAGAAAATAGTGTATTTTGACAAATTGGTAAAATTTAAATCTTAAAATAAACCCACAAAAAAACGGGTGCAGCTAGAGATTTTAGGGTTGGTCACTGAGGGCAACACACAAACAAAAATGTGTTGCCTAACATTGATCATCAGTGCGGTGTTACATGTAGACATGTTCTTTTGTTCAAGCCATCTTATTAATTAGATTTCAAACATTCATGAGCAGGGTTGCCAATACCGCGGCTAGACACCGGAATTGGGCTACTTTTTTACCCCTACATCCACATCTACATCTATGCATGTTCTCGTCAACGCCTTTCAGCAACTAGACAAGCTCTCTGCTAGCTAGAGAGATGATATTTTTGTGTACAGGTAACAGACCCGGGATGATCCCCTACTCTTTACGATGAGGTCTGCAACTATTTAACGTGTTCAGGGTGAGCGTCTGAATACACGGAACCAACGGCTTTACGTGACTCTTCGAAACCACGGCGCAACTGACATTCACTGTATAGACCTGCACGTTTTTACACAGTGAATGGGGTAGAGGAGAAATTCTACAATTAAATCGATCATCAGCTAACCACGGAAAGAAGATCCGATAAACTAACCTAACTGAATCAAGACTCGATTGTAGAATTTCCGACGGTAGATAGGAACTTTTTGGGATGTACAAAGAATCCTGGTTTCAAGGCGACTTGAACCCACGATCCTGTGATTGAAAGAATATTCCCAACCGACGATCAGCGCGCTAGACCGCTCGGCCACCTCTACCGCAACAAAATGAACGAGTACCACAGCCTGTAAAATGTTGTGCTACCAATGTATTTCCTATGGGCTCAGCAAAAATTGGTCTACTTTGTGTCGTCGGTCGCAGCCTAAAGGGCACTTGCGCCGCCGTTTGGGCCAAATTTTCGTCGGCAACACTGCATGAGTAAAGTCAGGATATGGTATACATGAAAGTAATGACAGTTGATTGTGAATTTCCCATTGCAGAGTGATGAGATAACGTTTTTCATTATAGTCCTATCCATAATTTATTGGTCTTAACATAAATCATCGACATATAGACGATGTCACCTGTAACATCATAGTAGGCAAGGAAACAAAAGCTTGCCTAGTGCCGGTGTGCGCGCGAATTACAGTGCCGCACAAAAGCTTGCCTGCCAGTTTGCGCTCACATTCGAAGGGTGGTGTCCACTATAAACAATACACTAAGCCAAACCAGTCATCTGTAACAACAACAGCCAATTCAACAGTCAATGCATAGAATGGAACAGGTACTTAACACTGCTGATCAACAAGAGGTGACATGGTCTATATGCAGCTATCTACCACAATTTACAGCCATGTTGACATCTCCCCCAGCCCCCCATCCCCCATCTCATGCATACATTATTTCACCTATTTGAATATAATAGCAAAACATTATGAACAAGGACACTGCATGTGTTGACTGGGGGCTTTTAACCATTATTTTAAGAAGAACCGTTAGACACACCCTGAACAACCACAATGGTCGGGTATTTCTAAATGATAGCCACAGAAGCTAGCAAGAGATTAGCATCAGCGGAGAGAAAAGAACGCCTGAAAATATCAACCTTTTTGATCAAATGGAAAATACTGATTTCTAATATGATGCAGCTAATAAGTTGACAATATAGCAGTGAGTGGAGAGACTCTAGATTAACTGATCGGCCGTAAGCCATGTCATAAGAATGTATTGCCGCCTAAAAATGATGCATTTGTGTATTGCATCTATAGATGATAGAGTGTTCATCACGATAAGCGTGTTTCTATTCCATCACCAGCAATAACCGGTGCGGGCGATTGGTATCATAACCACCATTCTTAACCCTTTGAACCCTGGCTATGCCAGTCAGTGTGTACCCCTCACCCTAGCCATTTCGCGGGTAACACACAAAATATTGACTTTTGCAGGAAATGGATAAAACAATACTATACTTGCTCAGAATCATCTGTAATGTTATAAAATCACATACAAACAATAACAAATTACTTGGATAATGCTTTCAGGACAAAAATAAATAAAAATGGTGACATTTTGCACCCCAAAATGCATGTTTAAATCACCTGTACATGTATATACATTACCGCCTACATGAAAAGCTATAAGGCTGGTCGTCGATGTCCATATCCGTCGTCAATACTCATCAGATTCAGTCTCAAAATCATCTGAAATTCCAGAACTATCATCTAAACAAATACTCGCAGTATCAATATCATCCAACATGTTCAAAACCTGACTCGAAGTATGATCTCGGCGCCATATTTCCATGTATTTTCGATGCGAAAAGTATGGTGCAAATCTTACTGACTGAATCACTGGGTAGATGTCAATAAACATGAACTTCTAACTTTTAATCACTTTGGCTAGTTGCACCAGTCGTCTAGCAATGTAAATAAACCCCATTAGGCATAATACATGGGCCGGTGGACCGGCTCGGTCGGGTATTTGGTACACATAGGTCAAAGCCGCTACAGCGTCTTTCCGGTACACATACACTTATGCGGCTCGTCGGGTTCAGGGGGTTAAACAGCTACGAATGTTTAGGCAATTCTCATTGGTCCTCAGAGAAATCAGCATCATTTATATCAGACAACTTAACACAGCATACATTAATTAGCCCGACCACCCTCGCGCATTACGTGGTAACTAAAGTTTTCTTCCATAACGTGCACTTCTGCCGTGCGTCTACTGCGACTTTCCTGCGTGCTTATGCGGCACATTATGCCGACGCATGGTGTACTCGCCGCACGGGATTGGATAGAATGTTTTTGAATTATTCGATACTAACAGAGTTGATACACCTGGGCAATTAAAGTTACAATTTTGATTACATAAATGCCTAAAGTATGACTGTTTAAAAATGAGAATAGAGGTATTGTTTTTAGACCGTACCAATGTTATATTGTCTGACATAAATGCATTCGGTAGTATTATTTTTGGCGTGAAACAACTTCGCCTGCAGCGTCGTTGTTCCACTTAAAATAATACTACCGTCCGCATTTATGTCAGACAATATAACACGGGTACAGTCTAAACACAATACATTTGTTCTCTAAATAACAGCTATTAATGTGTGTTTCTATTCAGCAGCAATAGGTGTTAAAACAGCATAAAGTTGAAATGCCAGGGCCCCAACAAAATACAAACAAACTGTTACATTACCGTTCATCTTCTAGTAATCCATGCGGGGGCGCACCAGGAAAAAGATTTTCGGGCACAGCATAAACACGAGGTGTGGAAAATCATCACTACTAGAATAATTGCCACCTAGCTATCGCCATTCAAGATAACCACTCAAATCACCACAAACGGGGCCCTGCATTGGACTCATGGACTAATAATAATAATCTGAATGTATATAGCGCCTTTTCCATGCAAAATGTTTACGGATTTTTACCATCATTTTCAAGGGAAAAGGGGGGAAATCCTACCGATTGACCTACCCAACCTGAGAGGTCCGTTTGCCCGTATAGCAGGGTTTCTTTTTTTCAACACCTCATCACAAAACTTGTCGAAAACACTGTATCTTCCATATAGGATAGATTTCATGCAGGTAGTACGATAGATGGTGCAATCAAGGCCGCCTGAATATTACATGATAACTGTAGGCTATTGGAAATAAATCATATACTTAATTTCATGTCTGTATTTTTCGACAGTGGTTATTAATTGCAAAATATTGCCGTAGATCAAAGGGTTCATCCAATGCTGGGCTGTTGGATACCCGGGTACGATACAACAGACAGCCATAGAGACATGTATTAGAATTTCATTGAACTTAAAGGCATGCACCCACTCTGGGTTACTTTACTAGCCACATCTCTTGAATTTGGCAAGGTTAATATTTCTCCATGTTAACTCTGTAGTCTGTCATCAAGCTTTAATATGGAATACATCATAGAAATACTCTTTTAAAGCACAATTTAAATCAACAATCATGTTATGAGAAGAAGAAAAAAATGGAAAAAATGTGTTAATAGCAGAAACTACCACAACACTCTGCGAGCAATGTTGAGACATGTTAAATTTAAATTCAAACGTTTATTTCCATTAAAACAAACCCAATACATCAAATAACATAACAAATAAGCAACATCTTATGGAGTAGGCTGGAAATCCAATAAGGCCTGTTAATACGTAATAGCATATACTGCTTTATCAATATCTTCAGAAAATTAAAGCTATCTTCAGTAGATAGTATACAGCAAATTAGAGCTATCTTCAGAAGATAGCATAGCAAATTAGAGCTATCTTCAGTAAATAGCATATAGCAAGTCAAAGCTATCAAATTAAAGCTATCTTCAGTAGATAGCATATCAAATTAGAGCTATCTTCAGTATATAGCATATAGCAAGTTAAAGCTATCTTCAGCAGATAGCATACAGCAAATTATACCTATCTTCAGTATATAGCATACAGCAAATTATATAGCATACAGCAAATTAGACCTATCTTCAGTAGATAGCATATAGCAAATTAGAGCTATCTTCAGTAGATAGCATATAGCAAGTTAAAGCTATCTTCAGTAGATAGCATATAGCAAATTAGAGTTATCTTCAGTAGATAGCATATAGCAAATTAAAGCTATCTTCAGTATATAGCAAATGGTAAAGCTAGCAAATTAAAGTTAGGCCAAAAAAGAAGGAAGTTTGTTTCCAGTAGCAAGGCCTGAAAAGTCAAGTTTTTTTTCTTTTATTGACTTAAAAGTAGGAAAAAAATGATTTATTTCCTGCTAATTGTGAGTTGGGTATATCAGTCAGTGGGTCTCTCTGCGATGCTCGAATTAAGGCATTTATTTTCAAGAATAACATTTCAATCTATTCAATTTATGTTTTTCCCAAATATTACTTGTTTTTCATAAGAAACTATATTAAAATAGATATATCTTCAGTAGATCGCATATCCTCAGCCTGCTTGGATAATTTGCGATAATTTTTTCTAGTTTTTAGAAAACAACAAAAATACGAAAAGTGAGTTAGGCAATTATCGAAGCAGGCTGACGATATGTTGAATAGCACCATGAATAAATAGTGCAGGTGAATTCCAACGGGAGCAGTAACTGTTGGATCAAATTAGGTTGAGGATATACCTTTAAGTGAAATGTGGATGGTTATAGGCATAATACAAGTTAATATGACATATTTTAAACATTTTACATCATTATTACAATCTGCCTAACTCACAATGCTGACTTAGACAGAATTGAAATTGTGCATTCATCAACACTTTTGATTGGTCAATGACTTAGGTATTATTACAGCATGTGCATAATGTAATGAAGTCATGATTTATGCAAAAAGCTCAATTTTGCTGAAAAGTGAGTTAGACAGAATTGAAATTGTGCATTTATCAACACTTTTGATTGGTCAATGACTTAGGTATTATAACAGCATGTGCATAATGTAATGGAGTCATGATTTATGCAAAAAAGGTAAATTTCACTAAAAAGTGAGTTAGGCAATTATCGAAGCAGGCTGACGATATGGCAAATTAAAGCTATCTTCAGTAGATAGTGTATGGCAAATTAAAGCTATCTTCAGTAGATAGCATATAGCAAATTAAAGCTATCTTCAGTAGATAGCATATGGCAAATTAAAGCTATCTTCAGTTGATAGCTTATGGCAAATTAAAGCTATCTTCAGTAGATAGAGTATGGCAAATTAAAGCTATCTTCAGTAGATAGTGTATGGAAAATTAAAGATATCTTTAGTAGATAGCATATGGCAAATTAAAGCTATCTTCAGTAGATAGCGTATGGCAAATTAGAGCTATCTTCATTAGATAGCATATGGCAAATTGGAGCTAACTTTCTTAGATAGCATATGATAGCATATGGAGCTATCTTCGGTAGATAGCAAAAGGCAAATTGGAGCTAACTTTATTACAAATTAAAGCTATCTTCAATAGATGGCGAACAAAAGCTATCTTTAGTTGATAGCATATGGCAAATAAAAGCTATCTTGGGCAGATGGCAAATTAAAGCTATCTTTGGTAGATAGCATAATGGCAAATTAACCCTAACTCTACTCCCACTTTCTCAGAATGTTTGTTTCAACATGGAAAATTGACCAAAATACCCACCCCTGGCACGCCGAGTGGTACCAACTTGCGCAGTCGTGGTATTTTGTGGTATATGGTAGGGTTAGGGTTATATAAACCAAACTTTTTTGCATGTATTTTTCTCTTTTTGCCATTTATATTTTTGGTCTAAAGCGCTCGCTGCATTCTTTATGTAGCAGCGCTATATAAGCATTTTGAATGTATGTATGTATGTATGTATATATGACAAATAAAAGCTATCTTCAGCAGATAGCATATAGCAAATTAGAGCTATCTTCGGTAGATAGCATATTGCAAATTGGAGGTAACTTTAGTAGATAGCATATACCAAATTAAAGCAATCTTTAATAGATAGTATATGGCAAATTAAAGCTATCTTCAGTAGATAGTGTATGGCAAATTAAAGCTATCTTTGGTAGATAGCAAAATGGCAAATTAAAGCTATCTTTGGTAGATAGCATAATGGCAAATTAAAGCTATCTTTGGTAGATAGCATATAGCAAATTAGAGCTATTTTCAGTAGATAGCATATGGCAAATTAAAGCTATCTTTGGTAGATAGCATAATGGCAAATTAAAGCTATCTTCAGATCTTCAGATGATAGCATATAGCAAATTAGAGCTATCTTCTGTGAATAGTATATGACACATTAGAGCTATCTTCTGTAGATAGCATCAACCACAGTTTGACATAATCTAGTAGATCGCTTTGATAAAGCGCTATACACATAAGCTTATTTGTGACCCATCACATAGAAACAGACCAGTTGTCTCCAGATATGAAAATTGAGATATGAAATTCATGTGAAAGAACTATTTGTTAGCTTTAAAATGACACCTAATTTGTCAAAATGGAACATGGGAAACAGGTTTTATGCAACTCAGAAAGTTTACATTTTTTTTATTTTCGTTATTTTTTCTCAACTTCTTTTGTTATTATCTGATGAGCCTTGCCAACAACTGTTGATAATTTCACTCAAGGATCACACTTTATGTATCGCTACACTGGTCATACATACGCTTTTGTAATGGAATGATGGGTCGATCTCAATCGTAATACATTTGCCATTAGCAATTTTTTGTGCGGTGGAGGCAGTCATATACTCAATAATATATTACTTGACTGCTTACCTGGATGTGATGCAAGTAATGGAACCAATTTCAAATCTTATGGTAATTACCCATTATCTACGGAATTGTAAACCCACTATTAGGCAAAAAAATAGTTGTGTTGCCCTCACAAGCCTAAAATCGGGAAGGACGTCCGGCCGGATTTTTTTTTTTTTTTTTTTTGACCAAATCAACGATTTTATACCTATTATTTCAGTCAACATGTGTGAAGATACTAAGGAAAACGCTTACTGGATGTATTTTCAACCCAATGGTGAATATTCTCTGTGCAATTTTTACAGATTGGAAGATCTTGAGAAGAAAAAAATCTTGCAAACAAATCTTAAAAACAAAAAAAATCTTGGGAAAAAAAAAGGGGGAAAAAAAGAAGAAATTTTTTAATTTTTTTTTTAAAAATACCCGGCCCACACTCTCGGAATTTTGACCCGGCCGGATGATGGCAACACAGCTATTTTTTTGGCCTTATAGCCAATCACTTATAAGTATATATTTCAATTAGGCAACAACAAACACACCCAGTTCTATGGGCAAATGGACCTCTCAGGTAGGGCCGGACAGTCTGGCATTTTTTTCTTCTTCAAAATATTTGTGAAAATGTGTGGGGTTTTTTTTCAATTCAAAACATTTCAAATTTTATTGAAAATGGTGGGTGGTGTTTTTTTTTTCAATTCAAAACATTTCAAATTTAGTTCTAAGAATTTAAAATAAATGTAATGCATTCTGTGAAAACCCGCCACATGGTGGCAATTTTCATATTGGAAATATTTATATCATAAGAAAGCTAAAACTGTGCTGATTACAGAACTGTTTCGATCATTTTTCTACGATCACTACAAAAAAGTTATGAGTGAATGATGATTGTGATGTCATCAAAAGCTACAAAACAAGATTTCATGAAAACAGGCCAAAAAAGATACATGATTCAATAGAATAACATTATAAGGTTAATAATCAAGGGGACTTAAGTAAGATTTTGAAGGCGACATTTCATGAAAGATGATGACACAAAGTATTGGAAACTAATTTTCTTTAAAAAAATCTTATTTCTAATTTTTTTTTAATTTTTTAATTTTACCCATAATCCCTAGTTCACATTTTGCGACATCCGACAGGTTTTCACAGATCGCATCACAAATGGTTCGGTCAGGTCCATAGAACAGGGGGGTGTTTTTTCCGTTGCCTTAAGCTCATCTATATATTATCATTTTTAAAATAGGTATATCAAAATTGTATTAGTTGAGCAGCATTTCATGCTATTCATTTTGATTAATTGTCATTGCTTTAATCATTAATACAGCATTCCATCAATACAGCAATCCATCAATATAGCATTAAGTTGATAATAGGGTCCAACTAAGAGAAGGACATGTATTACACTCTTAAAACAATGAGGTCAGATTATGCGTACAAGTTAAAATGTATAAACATAGGGATAGGTACTACATAACTCTTGTGTAAAGGTCAATTCAACAATATACTTGTAGGTATGACGATGTACATGTACCAGGGGGCGGGGGGTGGGGGCATATTTATGGAAATGGGTGTTCTTTACCATGTACAGGATTAAGCATAACTTTGAGACATGACTGTTTTACATTGCTGACTAATATCAAAACGAACTTTACTTTATTAACCCTAACACAACTACCGTATTATCCCTATTGAGCGCCCATACCCTTATTAGCGCCCACCCCTGTTTTTCTCAATGACTACCAACAAACGACCCCTTATAAGCGCCCACCCTTTCAATGAACGTAGCACTGTACAACCATGGCGTCCTTCAGTAAAGCGCAGTACCAGTAAGCCTGACGTCATGTAATGTGGCCACAATGAGTCACTGCGACGCCACAATGTTGATTTTCCCCAAAATTTTTAAACAGTTTACTTTTCGATCGCACATGGTTTTCCACTAGTGCAACCTCGCTGAATTCGACAGTGTTTACGATAAATGAGTTTAAAAAAGGTAACTTAATAAGGGCCCACCCAAAATGACTTTGCTTACCGCCCTGGGTGCTTAATGGGGATAATACGGTACACCATACAAAATCATATGACCAGCAGCCCCTGTTTGCGTGCGCACACTAGGTCTATCCCACGCCAGCCCAGCGCTTGTGGTGTAGTGATTGAGTCATTCGCCTACTATAGTCCGGCGACTCGGGTTAAATTTCCGGGGGCCGCGGACCAAACATTTATTCCTCCCTGTTGACCCCCCCCCCCCCCCCCCCCGCACCAGTTCTATGATCCATTGCCAATGCAAGACTGTGGGAGTTAGGGTTATAATATAAATTCAGAGTTTGAATTCATTGACTAACCCCATTCATTGTATGAGTGGTTGGAGCAGAATTTCAAGGATACAGATACTGTAGAAGTGGTGTGATTCTATATCATTCTTCTTCATTATTTTTCTTGTTTTCCCACCCCAGAATACAGGTATTTAAGGAAAATGAAACTTGTGAATATATGCCAAGAGTTTTAGTATTAAAAAGACATTGTTTGAAATTAATATTACCAGCATAAGAATATTCAGGTTTATACCTGTTATTTTTTGTGTCCAAATGTCTGCACATTCTTTCAATTTCAGCCTCTTTTAATCAGCCTGTTTTAGCCCAATTTCAGACCGTTTTAGCCCAATTTCATGCAATTTCGTAGGTTTTTCATTCATGTTCATTCTCATGCTGCCTGATATTAAAAAAATGTTTTAACAAAGTAATAACTTCACAATGCAGTTCTGTAGCAAATTACAAACAGTTAATAAGCAACCTGAATCTTTATTACCTTATTGTCTTATTTTTAGACGAAATTTAAATCATGGCCATTATGCCTCGCGCTTATATTCTCTGCACTGCAACTCTCTCTTGTTTTATCGCGGGGGAAAATGTCCCTTGTTTTTAAAGGTCAACGGTGCATTGGCCATTGTGCATCTCTGTAATTGTGTTCCACCTATGCTGTGTGGAGGCAGCTTTGTGAAAGACATGGTATGTAGTATTATAGGTTGCTTCAATTCAAAAAGGTCTCTCTCTTGTCTACTTGTGAACAATATGGAAATTGTGACCTTATCCGACAGATAATAACATAAGCTTTTAACTGATACCTGGTCTCAGAACGTGAAAGTTATACTTTTTAACGCTTTCCACGCGGCAGGCGTCTGCAGACAACATTCCAAAGTTTCACGAAATGTCAAAATTATTAATAATAATAAATAATAATAACACACATTTATAGAGCACTTTACTTTAGTGAGATCTAAACTCAAAGCGCTGTACAACATATAAATAAAAGATTAAAGCAAAAATACAACAATGATCATAAAACTACAGAGATAAACATACACAGAGTCAAATGCATATTTAAACAAGAGATATGAATGCGTATGGCATTAAAATGCATTATGAAATGAAAGATCATAAAACAAATACACAAATATTGAATTTCATTATCTTATTTGGAATCACCATGAGAAATGCATTTACAAACATGCCTAGTATTGGTACAGTAATCCTTGAGATAGACCATAGCAGTTTGGAAAGGTTACTGAAAAATCTATTTTGTTTATGATAAAAATAATAGCCGTGTGGAAAGTGTAAGATATTGACAGTGATGTACCTTTGGATGTTATTTGCACATACGTTTCATTTGTCCCTGACATTTTCAGAACTTCACACTTTCCATGCGGCTATCAGTTTTACCATAATACAAAACAGATTTTTCAGAAACCTTTCCCAACTTTCAAAGTCGTATCTCATGAATTACTGAACCAATACTAGGCATGTTTGTACTTAATTCAATGCATTTCTCATGGTGATTCCAAATATGGTAATGAAATTTCAACAATTTTGACATTTTGTGACATTTTGTAATGTCGTCGGCTATTAGTTTTACCATAATACAAAACAGATTTTTCAGAAACCTTTCCCAAATTTCAAAGTCGTATCTCATGAATTACTGAACCAATACTAGGCATGTTTGTACTTAATTCAATGCATTTCTCATGGTGATTCCAAATATGGTAATGAAATTTCAACAATTTTGACATTTTGTGACATTTTGTAATGTCGTCTGCATCAAATATTGTCAAAATCTCAATTTTGAAAGGCAGACAAGTGGATGGAACGCGTCACATATAAAAGATACAGTAACATTTTAAGAGCTACATGCCCAGTGCCTCAACTAGTGTTAAAGGGGCATTGAGAGATGTATCGATATACTAAATGAGCAAATAACGTAAAGATAATCATCAACATAGCCAAATCCAAAATGTCATACAATTCCAACATCGCCTTCATGCCAAAAATAAGCAAATAACGGCACTTCCTGGTTGAGATTTGCCGCGAAAGTCTGTGAGTAAAAACGATGCATAACTACCGAATTCAGCACCTGAGTTTCGATATGATTATATCGAAACTAAGAAAATCATGAAATTTTATATGATAAACGGCGAATGTTGGTAAACTGTTTCAGATGGTAGTTAGTATATGCTAAGTATTACTTTGATGCCAAAAACTGATTTCCAGGATAATTGAGGGCGCACTCCCATACGTATCTCTCAACGCCCCTTTAAGTTTGCCGACAAGATGCATGCACATCGTGACGTGATGCATCACATATGCTCTGAGTAAAGTGAGTGCACCCCTTGGAATTCTAAGAGACACTGCTTAAGCTTGCGCTGCAATGTACCACAGGAATATCAACACATAACCGATAGAATTG
Source organism: Ophiura sarsii (assembly GCA_035610835.1). Taxonomy (NCBI): domain Eukaryota; kingdom Metazoa; phylum Echinodermata; class Ophiuroidea; order Amphilepidida; family Ophiuridae; genus Ophiura; species Ophiura sarsii. The sequence goes on along the minus strand of CM069442.1, from coordinate 12,750,270 downwards.
TTGAAGACTTTGTGTTCGTAGAATCGTACAAATTACACAATAGATTAGTTGCCGAAGGAGATTTTAGAGTGCTTGTATTCCTAGTAAAATTCTGATTGTATTCTAATTTCAGTTATGAGTAGGGGCTTATTGTATCAGATTTATTCTTATTTCAGTTATGAATAGGGGCTTAATGTATCAGATATATTCTTATTTCAGGTATGAAGAGGGCTGATTGTATCAAATGTACTCTAATTTCAGTTATGAATATGGGCTGATTGTATCAGATGTGTTCTAATTTCAGTTATGAATAGGGTTTTTTGTATCAAATCTATAGGTTACATGTCTATCTTATCAATATCATTCATTGGAAATGTTACAAACCTTAGCCCATGAACCTGTTAGGTCCCCTGGTGTTGAAGGTATAGTTACTGTATCAACCATGTACAGTTTGATCGGTGCAAAATTGGCTACATTTGAGGTGTTTTGCATCTATCGATGTGGGAAAAAAATACTACCTGGCACTTGTAACTTTTGATGATGATATGCATCAGATAGACGCAGGCCCGTGGTGGGGGCACTGACATTGAAAAAGGGTATAGGTATGTGCCGCGCTGAAGATCCCCTTTTTCACCCTCTGCTGCTAGTTCTTATGACCCCCCTTTTGAGCCTGCATCAGTTCTTAAGACCCTAATTTTATTGAAAATTTAAAATCGTGAAATTTTTCGTTCTGAAACCAAAAAAACCAAAAAAATGTGCGTTCTTGCTAATCAAAATTGAACTATAGGCCAGTTCTCAAGACCTACGTTTTTGAAAAAATCAGTTCTTAGACCCTATTTTTCGTCATAAAATACCATCAGTTCAGTTCTGTAGCCCCCCTTTTTGAGACCCTGTGCGGCACACCCCTACCAAAAAAAAAGTTGAGTGCCCCCCCCCCCCCCCCCCCGGACGCATGCAAGTGCCCATTTACCCTCTGTTGCACACTGCACTTACGATAGATCTAATCGATTCGCATTTGCTTTTAAAATATACCTGTGGGTATATATCATTCTCACAATCGGTAAATGATGTCACTGAACCCAATTTGTCATATGGCTGTTCCAGAATGAACTTCCCCTCCACTGCAAAAAGGGGAACTATAAAGGTCACTGGTGGGAATGTACAAACGGGTCATATCTCCACTATTTTCGATGGAAATGTTTTCAACAAATATGATCATCTCTCTCATATAATATTATCTCAAAAAGTTGTCCTTTTTTAATTCCAAATGAAAACGAAGCAAAAAAACCCTGTCCCCTGTACTTTTGTTAATGGGAAAAATGATGGGTCCCTTCTGACAGAGCCTGGAATGGGTAAGTTCATTTGATGTAATATCCACGCCCAAGAGAAACAGAGAGTATATGGGTGTTTGGTTCTTTAGATTGTTTATTTTTAGGTGATGGGGTAGAAATGGTTTTCAATAACCTGATCGTGGGGGGGGGGGGGGGGGGGGGGGGGTGGTATATAGATATGTGCCACCCTCAAGATCCCCTTTTCACCCTCTGCTGCTCTTAAGACCCCCCTTTTGAGCCTGCATCAGCCTTTTAAGACCCCCTTTTTGAAAACTCAAAAAATCACGAAAATATTCATTCCAAAGTCCCACATTTTTTGAAAATTTGCGTTCCTTACTAATCAAATTTGAAAAAACTAGTTCTTAAGACCTACTTTTTTGAGAAAAACAGTTCTTATGACCATATTTTCGACATCAAATTCTCTCAGTTGAGTTCCAGTAGGCCACCCCTCGTTGAGATCCTACCAAAAAAGTTGAGTGCCCTCCCCCCCCAGGAACCTGATCAACCATGATTTTTCAATAGTGAAGAAGTTATGTAATGCTGGTCTATATAAATGTGGCATCCTGTGGCCTGCAGACCAACCCCTCTCATGTGGCCCGGCAAGCATTCCCAAATTTCAAACAATTTCACATTGAAATTC